>BLKM01000109.1:25512-300826 GCA_013340265.1 Coptotermes formosanus
GCTGGTCTCTCTTCATTGGACAACACCGAATTGATTCACTCTGCAGTCTTCTGGGTTATGACACCGTTTAGCCTGGTAGGTGGAAAGAACGTGCCACGTGCGGATAGAATGCAATACGCTCCTCTGAGACGTTTGCAGCCTTGTACCACACTGCACGATGTCACGACCCAGAGCACTGCAGTGACGTGGCAAGTGACGTGCAATGCCTCTAGCGTCGAATTCAAAAGGTTTATATAACGAAGGCGTCGAATAATTAAGAAAATCACAAAATCTCAAACATAAACCTTAAACTCAATCAGTTCACTTTTAGGAGCTTGCACGGCCCTCAAAACACGGCGGTAACTGTACGTACCGCCTGCTTTAACTGTACGTACCGCCTGCTTTAACTGTACGTACCGCCTGCTTTAACTGTACGTACCGCCTACTTTAACTGTACGCAGCGCCTACTTTAACTGTACATACCGCCTACTTTAACTGTACGTACCACCTACTTTAACTGTACGTACCGCCTACTTTAACTGTACATACCGCCTACTTTAACTGTACATACCGCCTACTTTAACTGTACGTACCACCTACTTTAACTGTACGTACCACCTACTTTAACTGTACATACCGCCTACTTTAACTGTACGTACCACTTACTTTAACTGTACGTACCACCTACTTTAACGTTTACATGTCTCTGAACATCTGCCACAGGCCGGTCATTTCCTCAGACATTTAAACCTTTAAAGAGCGAATTTAAACAGAATTAGCTGTAGCTAAATATTCAGTCCGTACCGCGCAGTAAACACACTCCGTCTCGGTTATAAAAACCAGTCAGTTAATGCTGTATAGGGAAATAATCGCTGTTTGTTCTGAGATCCACACAAAACACATAAACACACTGTGTGGGCAGAACGTAGAATTTGTGAATGTTAAAGCTGGCGGTACGTACAGTAACCACTGGGCTTTAAAGGGTTAAGCCTAGCTTCTACCACCATCTACATTCTATACTTTGTCTTCCCACGAAGTTTTCTAACAAAAAACTTGTATGCACTTCCTGTTTCCTTCACGCAACTTCCGGCCCATCACATCCGATTTGTGTAAGAAAAGTTGGTCCCGTGCTGAAGCAGTGCATCAAGACGTGTGCGACAGTGGAGACACACATCAAAGCGTTCTTAAAATCGGAACTAGGCGTGCTCAGTCTCACGTTCGAGCCCCCTTTACTCACACAGAAACCAGGCCCCACTAAGGCCTGGATAGGCCGTGGGCCCCAGAGTCCGTCTGCATGCGATGCCGTCCATTGCTGCCGGCATTCAAACCCCTGACTCTCAAGCTGTCGTCTGGTTTTCCTACTGAAGTTATGTGTAGAGTGTCTACATGTCTACACCTAATTGTTCTGCACTCGCCGTCTTGGCCTCAGCCACTTCTTCATACAGCCGAACTGCCGTCATCTTCACAGTTTTCGTTATTCTTCTCAGTCTCTCCTCAGCCGTCTTTTTCCAAAACCATACCCACGGATGATGTTCAGTAAGCAAATTTCCCCAGTTAGAGCAGTTAAGTGACAAGGCATGACGCCGTCACACGCTGTCCGTTTATTCCACTGACCTATCTTGTGTTTCAAAACAACCCCCGAGCCCACTGAAGCATTTGTCCACTTTTTGAACGAGTTTAAAAATTCCGTCGCAGCAGCAACTGGCCAACCATTCACAAACAACCATGACCACTTATTCAGTACTTTGGAATCAGCGACGCCCCCGGTGATGTTTCAGCGGCCCAATCCGCATTCCAACCTGCTTTGAATAATGAAATGGTGCACCACACCCCATCACCTGTCAACAGCCCGATTTGTGTCGCGACGGCATTTTGAAACTCGTCCCCAGATGGGAGACAAGTGCATCAGTGAATGCGCGGGTTGCCGCAGAAACTAACATGCTTCAGTGGAACGGGTCACTTGCACTTAGCGCTGTAATGACTCAGAGATAATTCTGTATAGCCAAGGGAATCTTTGATTTCAGGCTTCCGCCGCGATGTTGATTAGACCTTCGCTCTTCTGGGATGTTATGCAGCGTCGATTGGTAATCCCTTACCGACGTTTCACTGCAACCTATGCGTCCCATCTTAAAGGGTCAATTAGTCCAACAAGACCCTTGAAGATCGGACCGATACGTTGTCCCGAAACGTCGGTAAAGGATTGCCACTCGACGCTGCGTAACATCCCAGAAGAGTGCATACCTCAGTGGGGACAGAGCCTGCAGTTACCACTCGCCAACAGTCACAATCAGGTTCAAGACTTAGGCGTTTCCGAGCCACTCCTTCTTCAAGGGCTATGACCCGCCCATCGCAGTGTGCGACAGCCTATACTTCGCTGGTGTACAGTAGCAGGCTCTACTGTGTGTGACAGTCCGCAGCCTTTCATCCTAAAGGTGCGCCCACACGACCTGTGCTCCCCGCGTTCCATGTTATTACCAAGGCGCTGTACGTTTAACTGCACGCCGATGTCGACACTTCCTCTGCAACCCGTTAAGCTTCGCATCTGCCGCGCCAGTTGCCTCTGCCCAGCGCGGCACAAAGGGGCCACAAGGATTTTGTGAGAAAGCCGAAGAACCAGGCTTGAATTGGAGTATAATATTAAAATAGATGTTAACGGGAATGGGATGGGAGGGTACAGGTTGGATTAATCTGGCTCAGGATTGGCACAAGTGGCAGACTTTTGTCAGTACGGTAATGAACCTTCGGGTTCTATGATACGCGGCAAATTTCTTGACCAGCTGAGGAAGGATACCGCCGAATGGAGTCATTCAATCAGTCAGTCAGTCAGTTAGCCAGTCAGTCAATCAGTCAGTCTTCCTTTCCAGTTCAGTTCGTTTCAATTCCACAACTCAAACGACGTTTCGAGAAGCCAACAACCAGCCAGCACGTGCCGTTAAAATGACAGTCACTGCGGTACGTGGGAAAGTGTTTTGGAACTTGAGCCACTGTTGCACACGTCAGGACGCGGCTCCTGCAGCAGCGGCTACCTTGGTTATTGATTAAAGAGTTTCTGGTTGCCATGACAACCAGATCCATACAGAGGCAAACATATCGTCACCTGCTGCAACCCGCACAGACAGACGGACGGACAGAGACAGAAAGCGAACTCAGCGCCAGGGATAGACATTACAGGTGAAGCTACATGAATCGCTTGGCAAGCAAATTCGTTCGGAAGCTTACATCTGATTAGAAGACTTGCACATTTTCTTACATTTGCAAGTTTGGTGCTTTTTTGCACTCGGTGCAAAAGATTAAGGAATTTAAAGAAGGTCATATTTGTCCATCCGTTTCTTTCACGTTCAAAACACATTACTAATTTTAATTAATCCTTTAAAGACGAAGCGTCTCTGTTTTATATAAGGACTCAGTGCGTACCGCGCTGTAAACACTCTCCACTTCGGTTATAAAAACCAGTCTCTTAATGTTTTATAAGGCAAAAGTTGCTGTTTGTTCTGAGATCCGTACAAAACACATAAACGCAATGTGGGCACCACGTAGAATTTTTTAATGTTAAACCTGGCGGTACGTAAAGTTACCGCTAGGCTTTAAAAGGTTAAATTTGGAATATGAAGCCCACACTCAAAATTTTTATAAACGCTCCATTTTAGTACAAATCTTGTGCTGAGTGAGGCGTCACACGCAACAAAAGTAGAGACGCTTTATTACGAGTGTTGTTTTCTCTCTTCAAACTTTACACATCCGAATCTGCGGACATTTCGTTGCGTTTTGTAACAAGACATGAATTCAGCAAGCCACAATTATTTTAAAGAACTCTCGATTATGGGCTCATTTATGAAGAACTTAAGAATGGCCGTCAGATCTGTTTAACTTGCACAAACAGGTGAACGTCGACAAATTTTAGTAGAAGTCGTCAACACTAAATTTCACGGAATTCCATTCAGTGTTTCTCCAGTGTTTACACGCGAATACAGACAAACCGACGTGGCCAAGATAACAGCCAATTCCTTAAAACAACGTGTTGTTGCGCAGGCTGCGAAGCCCGCCCAAACTGTCGAGACGCCGTACCGTGTGTGAGCCCCACCACTGCGTCCAGCTACGCCTGCTTCAGACGGGCTGTCCGTCATGCAACTGAAAGCACTGCATCAACTCCAGCTTCAGTTTCCCCTGCTTATTTTCGTAACCGAATCTGCAAGCTCTGAACCGCTGAGGTAACCTGCTCACAGTATGGTTCAGCTGACCCCAGGTCACTGCTTGGTATGCTGGTATGCGAACTGAACTGGATGGCGCAACAGACGCTGTGTTGAAAACTTGCGAAGCGACGGATAAGCATTCCTCCTGCCACTGCCGCAACGCACCGGCTAACGCCTTCACTCTTCAGGAACAAACAGCGAGAACACTTTCTATCCACTGCTCCCCGATTTCCGAAAGTGCATGGCTTTTTGGAAGGTTCCCAGGCTTCACCCGTTTGTCCTTCTGGTGACAGCAGCACGCAGACGAAGATGAGAACGGAGCATTGGTGGAACGGTACTGACAGGTGGAGACTGAAGTACTGGGAGAGAAACCTGTCACAGTGCCACTCACTAACTAAAGTTACATTTAAATACTCAGCTCGTACCGCGCAGTAAACACACTCCGTCTCGGTTATAAAAACCAGCCAGTTAATGCTGTATAGGGAAATAATCGCTGTTTGTTCTGAGATCCATACAAAACACATAAATACACTGTGTGGGCAGAACGTAGAATTCTTTAAAGACTCTGCGTACCGCGCAGTAAACACACTCCGTCTCGGTTACAAAAACCAGTCAGTTAATGCTGTATAGGGAAATAATCGCTGTTTGTTCTGAGATCCACACAAAACACATAAATACACTGTGTGGGCAGAATGTAGAATTGTTTAAAGACCCAGTCCGTACCGCGCAGTAAACACACTCCGTCTCGGTTATAAAAGCCAGTCAGTTAATGCTGTATAGGGAAATAATCGCTGTTTGTTCTGAGATCCACACAAAACACATAAACACACTGTGTGGGCAGAACGTAGAATTGTTGAACGTTAAACTGGCGGTACATACAGTAACCGCTGGGCTGTGACGTAATGGCGCTTGTGTAGATAACCTGCTTTAACATTCAAAACTCCACAGCCGTCCGTTTCGCACAATCTAGCAGTAACATTCTGGCACTTACCTACAAAAAGTAACAGGCTGGTCCTTGCGCTAAGGAGGCAGTGTGATCTGTAAGACGGAATCTGGATGTTTAAACATTACTTGTGTGAACTTTAGGCTGTAAACTAAGCTGCACGTGATCTTCCCTGTGGTTATTCAGCTGGTCAAGAATTCCCCCACCTTGCCACGGACTCCGACAGAGGAATAATGTGTTCGCTCTGACACAACCCAAAGCCAGCTAATTCCAGTTGCTGTTTTCACAACCCAGACCTTTGACGTCCATCTTAATATTATCCCCCACCCACCCCCCCCGGTTTGTAAAGTTTTCCTTTTCTGCCGTCTTGTATTCAAAACATGAAAACTAATTTTCTGCTGTGACGGTATAATGTTTTTTTTTTCGCAAATGTCTGCCTCGGCGCTTGCAATGAATTATGAAGTGCCCTGACATTGATTTCAAATTCCGAATCACAAAGGGGGAAAAACGCAGGAGATCATAGTGGGGCTGAATTGATCCAATCCCGGGAAAGTCTGAGAGTTGGACCAATGAGAAGCTGCTCTTGAAAATGCCATGCGCAGTATGAGGTGCGCAAAACTGAGCAACAAGTCAACCCCCATTATCGTACAGTACAGTACAAATGTCAAGAGACTCTTCCATGCCTTGGTGACGCTGCGCGAAGTTGCAGCGGTGAGGACACGGCATTTACATTTAAAGATACAGTCCGCACCGCGCAGTAAACACTCCGTCTCGGTTATAAAAATCAGCCAGTTAATGCTGTATAGGGAAATAATCGCTGTTTGTTCTGAGATCCACACAAAGCACATAAACACACTGTGTGGGCAGAACGTAGAATTGTTTCAAGACCCAGTCCGTACCGCGCAGTAAACACACTCCGTCTCGGTTATAAAAACCAGTCAGTTAATGCTGTATAGGGAAATAATCGCTGTTTGTTCTGAGATCCACACAAAACACATAAACACACTGTGTGGGCAGAACGTAGAATTTGTGAATGTTACACCTGGCGGTACACAGAATAGCCACTGTGCCTTACAGGATTAATCAGCAGGTCTGCCTTTGCCGTCCGGGACGCGACAGTGGCTAGGCTAGCACCCGAACACAGGAATAGAAGTGGTTAGGTTCGTCTGTGCTTTATTTATGTAAAAAATGAAAAGACTTGCGGGGAAAGTGTATTGAATAAATGGAGCGTGGGTTTGAGGGACTTTAAACCTGTAGTCCACGTGTACTTCTGTCCACGTGTACTTCTGTCCACGTGTACTTCTGTCCACGTGTACTTCTGTCCCGGTGTGCAGGCGCATAAGCTGTAGGCCCCAACCAAACGGTCGTGCAGCTGCATTCCCAGTTAACCCACAAAGTCAGTGTGGTTACCAATCAGCCACCTGCCTTAGCAGTAAAAGCCCCACAAATTTCCCACAGAATGTATCTGTGTTTCGTACTGCGGAAAAACCGACAAGGGGTGGTCCTTCAGCATGGAGGCTTATAATTCTTCACCATAAAAGAAAACATGTTACAAAATGTTACCCAGATTTCGCACGTAATAAGAGGATAATATTAAAACTGGTCTTTAGAAATACGTAGGGAAGGCGTCGTCTGAATTACGCTGGCTCATGACAGCGACAAGCTGTGGCCTGCTCTAAAGCGACAATGGGCCTGGGTTTCGTGTAGTTTCTGGACTGCCTGAGCAACTACTGGCCTTTCAAGGACACTGCTTCATGTGGCTGGGTGTGACTGTTGCAGTGGGCCCAGCCGTCACTCACGAACCCAGTCCGGCCGGGTGCCTGTCCCTGTGTTACAGCAGCCACAGGCGGGCCACAGTGCAGGCTAGTGCTCGTGCCACTACTAGTGTCACTGACGGGTGTAGTGGAGAGGCAACCAGCAGGACGCGTGCTGCCAGCTCGGCCCTTTGGTCTGTTCTGTCTCACCAATTGCAGACGAAAAAATACTGTCGATATTCTGAGGAAGGTTCCTTAGACCAGGACTCTAAAACCCGCGGTCCGACGGCCACGCGCGGTCCGCCAGTTCATTTTACAAGGGCCTCCCCTGATTTTATTCCAATTAAAGAGTGTGGCCCCGCTCGGACTTGGATAATGTTTTTAACTTTAAAATGCTTTTTGCCACTCGTCTGAAGGCTTCGGAAGGCCTTCTGTCTCTGTGTGCTGACTGCCACACGCGGCACCACAGAAAAATGTGCGACACAGCTTCCGTTCATTGTTTCCATTTTAATTTTGTTATTCGCACTTGTTCACAGCAGGTGTCGATGGTGTTTGTTTGCACTTGATCACACTCAGACACACACCACAGTCGGTAGGACTCCTCTGGACGAGGGATCGGCCCGTCGCAGAGACCTCTACTTGACAACACAAACACTGTACAAGACAAACATCCATGGCCCCGGTGGGATTCGAACCCACGGTCCCAGCAAGCGCTTGGCCGCAGACCTACGCCTTAGACCGCGCGGCCACTGGGATCGGCAATTTTGTTATTAAGAGTAAGAAATATTCTCAACGGTGTGTTTAATTTCAACGTAAGTGCTTCCCCTCTGCACTTCTTAAAAGGACGTGGGGCCCCGCCTTCAACTCAAAATTATCCTTCTGGATGGCGCAATATTTCAGTGTTGACCTCCCTGCCTTAGGTCGAGTGTCGGCCTATACCAGGTCTCTGGGCACACAGAAAAACAGAAATAGATGTCGATATATCGATACTGTTACCGGAATTCGACCTCGCAGTCCCAACGTTCGAGAGAAGTGCCACAGTGAATTGTAAAATCCCAGCCGCCGAAATTGTTTATGCCAGTGGTAACTGTACGCACCACATGTTGCAGCATTATGTAAATCTGCATCCTGCCCACGCAGTGTGTTTGTGTGTGTAGTGTGAGTCTCACCGCAAATAAAGATAATTTCTCTGTACGACACTGTAGAGGTTGTGCGGTGTTTTCTACAACGTAGGGAATCAACTGTATACAGAGTGGTGCAAAGGTCCCTTGACACGCGATGTTTAACAACAGGGGCCTGTGACGTCACTTCTGCAGCATCCTATATACTGTGTGGATAAATCAGACGCTGCACATAGTTAAAACTTTCTGGTTCATGGTCCTTAGTTTGGAACACCTGATGTCTGACAAGGACAAGTGAGGAGCTCTCGATTGCATTGTTATGCCCACTCAGCAGTTCGCATCCCCTCCCCCACACAACAACAAAACAACAGACGAACGAATTGGACCACCCGCAGTATCACGTTACAGCAGTAAGCCACCTTAGTCCACTCTCATAACGTAGCCATATCTGACGATTCCTTGAACTGCCAGCGGTAACCACCTCTTGTTCAGATTACCAGAGTCATTACCCAGTGTGCATCGCGACATGCACGTAGTCCTGTGCTGTGCAACATTTCTTTTCTGTACAAACAAATTTCGCCACAAGAAAACTTGCACATACAGTCCAACCCGGTTATAAAGACATCGGTTTATACGACACCTCGCCTATAGCGTCAGACATTCTGCGGTACCAATTAATTCCTCACTGTTAACCGTAACATTATACCCCTCGGTTATAACAACACTCTTTTATAACGACACAAACCATTCAGTCCCTTTCATGACGTTATAACCGAGTTCGACTCTATCTGCACTAAGACAGAATAACAAAATTCTGCTGTCCAGAGATAAATTTTTTTCGGCAAATGCGGACAGCGCAGTACAGTCAGGCACAGTGCAGTACAGTCAGGCACAGCGCAGTACAGTCAGGCACAGTGCAGTACAGTCAGGCACAGTGCAGTACAGTCAGGCAGTGTGCAGTACAGTCAGGCACAGTGCAGTACAGTCAGGCACAGTGCAGTAGAGTCAGGCAGTGTGCAGAACAGTCAGGCACAGTACAGTACAGTCAGGCAGTGTGCAGAACAATCAGGCAGTGTGCAGTACAGTCAGGCAGTGTGCAGTAGAGTCAGGCAGTGTGCAGAACAGTCAGGCACAGTGCAGTACAGTCAGGCACGGTGCAGCAGAGTCAGGCACAGTGCAGTACAGTCAGGCAGTGTGCAGAACAATCAGGCAGTGTGCAGTACAGTCAGGCACAGTGCAGTACAGTCCGGCACAGTGCAGTACAGTCAGGCACAGTGCAGTACAGTCAGGCAGTGTGCAGTACAGTCAGGCAGTGTGCAGAACAATCAGGCAGTGTGCAGTACAGTCAGGCACAGCGCAGTAGAGTCAGGCACAGTGCAGTAGAGTCAGGCACAGTGCAGTACAGTCAGGCAGTGTGCAGTACAGTCAGGCAGTGTGCAGTACAGTCAGGCAGTGTGCAGTACAGTCAGGCACAGTGCAGTAGAGTCAGGCACAGTGCAGTACAGTCAGGCAGTGTGCAGAACAGTCAGGCAGTGTGCAGTACAGTCAGGCACAGTGCAGTACAGTCCGGCAGTGTGCAGTACAGTCAGGCACAGTGCAGTACAGTCAGGCACAGTGCAGTAGAGTCAGGCACGGTGCAGCAGAGTCAGGCACAGTGCAGTACAGTCAGGCATTGTGCAGAACAATCAGGCACAGTGCAGTAGAGTCAGGCACAGTGCAGTACAGTCAGGCAGTGTGCAGTACAGTCAGGCAGTGTGCAGTACAGTCAGGCAGTGTGCAGTACAGTCAGGCACAGTGCAGTAGAGTCAGGCACAGTGCAGTACAGTCAGGCAGTGTGCAGTATAGTCAGGCAGTGTGCAGAACAATCAGGCAGTGTGCAGTACAGTCAGGCACAGCGCAGTAGAGTCAGGCACAGTGCAGTACAGTCAGGCACAGCGCAGTACAGTCAGGCACGGTGCAGTACAGTCAGGCACAGTGCAGTACAGTCAGGCACAGTGCAGTACAGTCAGGCACGCCTTCCAATATCGTGTATTATCATTATATTCTTCTCTTGTTCGTAACTACTATCACATGTGAGATACAAGCACAAGCGACGTAACCAAGGGCAATGTGTCGACACCTTATGTGGGCTCCAATCAACAGACCCACACGTCAGTGTCAAAAACAAGCACTTTACAGCAGAGACCACACGGCACAGCTCCCTGTTCCACAGGCTTACCGCCCAAGGAAACTGAAGGTTCGTCTACGTGAAATGCGTCAGGTACAATCACAGATTTTTGCATCGTCGCCATGTTTGAACTGTCGATGCGCAAAAAATATTTCCTGCAGAAAGTGACGTCTTCTACATGGAACGTTAAGTGCAAACGTCGAATGGTTCAGTTATTACGCACCACTAAACTGAGGGCTACAGAAAATGTCTGCAAAAATTGCTTTCACAAAATTTACACATTATTTATCGTAACAGGACGTTTTATTACGTAGCTGTAGCGTCGCTTGCACCTCAACACTGCGCGCGTCCGCCATACTGTCATGTAGGGAAATTAGGAAAAACGATGTTGCGTGGCCGTCTAATGGCAGAACCATCATATGACACACACACACGCGCGCGCGCACGCACACACACACACACACACACACAGCCTTGCGTTCACATCAGCCCAGTTACTTTACTCAACACGGAGAACTGAGCAAACAACTGACATTTATCTCGATCCCATTGTCCAGTGGCGTTCCGAGAATTCACAATTTATTTATGAATCCATTGGCTATTGGACAGGCAAAGCAAGGAACAGTTTGTAACACAGCTACCGGGTCACATCCATTTTCTTTATCCATAAAAATTAAAAGAGCGAAAAGAGAGAGAGATATATAAAAAAGTAAAAACAGAAACACAAAAAAAGGCGAACACAACCACAGTAGCCTATACGGCAGGCGTTACCATGGAAATGCTGAACTTCCCAACACGGGAGCTAGCGTGCAACACTGTCACATGGGACACGGGACTACATTTGTATATTTGCACGATCTAAGCAGGCATTCGAACGTTTGCCGTTCTTGTTCGAACTGCTAAGGTTTTGTGTTTGCTGCCTGTGAACACCAACAGCTTGTCCGGTTGCCTGTTGGTGCCCTGTAATTCCAGCGATGAGTGTTTTACTTTCCAAGCCTCAATATCAGGCCGTGTTTACGCATCAGCGGACCACACACCATCAAAACGGCGAACGGCGAGCGGCGAACGGCGAACGGCGAACGGCGAACGGGGTACGTACTAAAAACAACGAACGAACTGAACTGCACAAATGTTTGGCGCTGCAAAGCTTTAGGTTTTTCCTGTCCGTGTACAGAACGGACGGCACGGGCCTTCGTTTGGACAAACACTCCTATTTAGCCATGTAAAGGGTGTCTCTTTTACAGTTTCCCTGACCGTGGCAGTTATCGTACAGGAACCCCGCATCCGCCGGGACATTGCATTACAGCTGCCGTGTTAGGGACACGATAAAAGGGACGTCTGTACCTCCCTACTAGTCTCTGTAAGCATGGCGCCTGTTCTGCACAAGCAAAGAACGCGAACGTTCCTCGTCGCGTTCACAACAGCCCGCCAATTGTTCCTGTCTACAGCTGGATTAATCCAGTCAACGCCGTCCCATTCCAATGCCTTAAAATCGATTCTAATACGACCCTCCCACCCATGCCTAGGTCTTTCCAAGTGACTCTTTCCCCTCAGGTTCTCCCACCAAAACCCTGAATGTACTTCAGCTCCCCACACGTGCTACATATCCCGCCCATCTCCTCTCGCTTGCCTTGCTCACCTGAGTAATATTGTGTGAGCAGTCCAGTTCATGTGGCTCCCCGCTACGCAAAAAGAAACAGTGTATAGAAGGCAAAGTCTTCCCGTTTAAGTTCATCTGGTATTGCATCAGCAAAAAAACAGCTCTGAGACTCCCAGTTCGACACCCCGTTGGAGCGGCCCCTCCCCTTCGCCTACTCCGACGGAATCAAGGCGGCCGCAGCGTGGACCTGACCATTCATGTGGTGTGCAGATAGACAATTCGTCGCATTTTACTTCAGTTCCTCCACACAACTTAAACAGTTGCGTAAGAACGGACGGCGGCAGGAAGCAGTGCGGGCGGGGCCACATCAGGGGCAACAGGAGGAGCGACAGGGGTGGGTCGGGTGGCAGCATTTGGAGGTCCCGGGTTCAAATCCGGACCGGAAGGGAATTAGCCTGAGGTGCACACGTGCATTTTGGGATAACAACTCAAATCAGACCATGACTGCTTCCTTCTGGATCCTTCCGATTCATCATTCACTCAGTTCTATGTATCATACAGAGTGCTGCAGAAGCCACTTCACTCTCGGCGTCTAACAGCTTGTTGCTAGTGTCAAAATGACTTGCACAACTCTGTATAATGTGACTTACTAGTACCGTCAGTCTGTCTGTCTATCTGTGTCTGTCTGTCTTTCTGTGCTGCGTTCTGCTTTAGCCCTGTTTCGCTTGCATTCCTCGAACGGTGTCGTCCAGACGCGTGATTATTTTATGACGATACGCCAACTACTGACGTTCCGTTGCGCAACGTAACGTAAAGTAACGCTACACATGAGACGCAGAGAGCAGCTGTGCCACTGCCAGCGCCAGTACACTGGCGGCACTTGCAGCGCGTGCCTCATTTAATGCACTTGGTATCTAAGTGAAGTGAACTTCACACTTCGTTGGCACAGTTACCGGGTTTCCATGGTTACGCTCAATCTTCCCTGAGGAGTGACGTAAGATGCAGAGCAATCTCGTGCTGTGTGGAACGCTGAAAAGCCCATTAAAAATACTAGCAGTCTCAGAATGTTCGTTGAACAACGTCGACTGAGAAGCAGTGACAAAGTGCCGGTTCACTTAGTGAGTCTCAAACTAAACATGTGTTCAATCGGACTGTCACTGCCAGTGGCACAGCGCCACTGTTTCGACTGTGAGATGATCGAGCATTACTAAAACTGCAGGAGGCAACAAGTGACGCTGAAACTGCGGTGTCTTGTAACCAGACTGCACCGCGTCACTCCCAGAAAGCAAATAATCTTCATGCTCACACTCGCTAAAACATCAAATCTTACAAAATAAAGTTAAACCGTTTGTTATGCCGACGTCCTCTTTGTGTGTCACTGCCCCAGACACTGCGGCCAACTGTGAGGGCCCCAGGTGTGTATGGCTGCCCCCAGACACTGCGGCCAACTGTGAGGGCCCCGGGTGTGTATGGCTGCCCCCAGACACTGCGGCCAACTGTGAGGGCCCCTGACCGCAACTGGGTGTAGAGCGTTGGTGGCAGGGGAAACCAAAACGCCCAAACAAAAGTCCGCGCCAGTGACACAGTGGCACAGTGACACAGTGGCACAGTGACACAGTGGCACAGTGACACAGTGGCACAGTGACACAGTGGCCACCGCAGAGTCTTATGCATTCTGTGTGTCAAACGAATGAGGCAAAAGTACACGACCTTCTGCCTCCGTACACAGAGGGTGTGGGCTGCAATACCGAATAATGAGGTTCCTATTCCGGGTAATATTCTCCCCACCACAGTGTAACAGCAAGTTCTAGGGACGTACCGGCCACCATCCAAACAGGAGAGAAGGCGCCGGATTGTGGAGCTGACCCCCCCCCCCCCCGCCCGCTCCCACCTACAGCCAAAGCCACGAACGCTTGGAGCTGCAGTTCCACCCGCCTGCACGTGCTTCACTAGACACGGCAACACCTTCACTTCTTCGCCTTGCACCCTGCAGCAGTGCGGCACTCCGCCACGAAACGGCCCTCGCTGTCCTTTAGGCAGCTCTTCCGCTCTGCGTCACAGAAAGAGCAGCACAAACAAGCATGGCGGCCACGCGCTGGCGCCACACGGCGTTGGCGACGCGTCACGACGCCGCAGTGTTTTGGTTGCTAGGGGAGACGAAGATGCTTTGTCTGTATTCCAAGGCATCAATACCAATCCGAGGGGCGGCATGGAATTGCAGGATGCTGCGTCATTAGCGCTGCTATTGGCTGAGCCAGGTGCCTGGCTGAAGCTGAGTATCTTTAGCGAAAGAAGATTGGTGAAAACCAGAAACGTAGGCTTGCGGCCCTCTGAAAGCGGGAACAAAGAAAGAAGCAAAGGACCGTCAGTCAGTTCCTATCTAGTGCTCGCAGATAGCCGAAACAGGGTTGTCTGCTGGAAGGTTCCCACGTCTCGTCCGCTTGTCCTGGTAAGAGCGACGTGGATGTGAAGAAGAGGATCCAGCATTGATGGAAACGAAAACGAACTACACACAAGACTCAGTCCGTACCGCGCAGTAAACACTCTCCACCTCGGTTATAAAAACCAGCCAGTTAATGCTGTATAGGGAAATAATCGCTGTTTGTTCTGAGATCCACACAAAACACATAAACACACTGTGTGGGCAGAACGTAGAATTTGTGAATGTAAAACCTGGTAGTTTATAAACATATATTCAGTCCGTACCGCGCAGTAAACACACTCCACCTCGGTTATAAAAACCAGTCAGTTAATGCTGTATAGGGAAATAATCGCCGTTTGTTCTGAGATCCACAAAGAACACATAAACACATCGTGTGGGCAGAACGTAGAATTTGTGAATGTAAAACCTGGTAGTTTATATACATATATTCAGTCCGTACCGCGCAGTAAACACACTCCACCTCAGTTATAAAAACCAGTCAGTTAATGCTGTATAGGGAAATAATCGCTGTTTTTTCTGAGACCCACACAGAACACATAAACACACTGTGTGGGCAGAACGTAGAATTTGTGAATGTAAAACCTGGTAGTTTATACACAAATATTCAGTCCGTACCGCGCAGTAAACACACTCCGACTCGGTTATAGAAACCAGTCAGTTAATGCTGTATAGGGAAATAATCGCTGTTTGTTCTGAGATCCACACAAAACACATAAATACACTGTGTGGGCAGAACGTAGAATTTGTGAATGTTAGACCTGGTAGTTTATATACCAATATTCAGTCCGTACCGCGCAGTAAACACACTCCGTCTCGGTTATAAAAACCAGTCATTTAATGCTGTAGAGGGAAATAATCGCTGTTTGTTCTGAGATCCACACAAAACACATAAACACACTGTGTGGGCAGAACGTAGAATTTGTGAATGTTAAACCTGGTAGTTTATATACAAATATTCAGTCCGTACCGCGCAGTAAACACACTCCGTCTCGGTTATAAAAACCAGTCAGTTAATGCTGTCTAGGGAAATAATCGCCGTTTGTTTTGAGATCCACACAAAACACATAAATACACTGTGTGGGCAGAAGGTAGAATTGCTGAATGTTAAACCAGGCGGTACGTACAGTAACCACTGGGCCTTAAAGGAATAGAGGCGTACACACATCACATTTCTGTTCGCTGCGGCAAACGCAACACACACCACCCACATACAGGCTTACTATGCAATTCATGTTGTGCGCTTGCCAGTACGCATGGCGGTAACGACTGTTGCAGTAATGTGCAAGTAGTGCGGTGGCGCTGCAGTGTCTGCGTGCAGTTAGTGTCGCGCTCCCATCCTCACTTCGTTACACGAGTGAAGTGCACCGTCAGTCCGTCTGTGCAGCTTTACCTTCCTTCCTCTGACAGCTGCCCTTCGTCACTTTCTGCCGCGCGAATGGTCCGTCGGCTGAGTTGGCTACGTTAATACGATGAAAGCGCAGGCAGGCAGTGGCAACAGACAGTTGTCAGATAAAATAATGACCGCATTGTATGTCTGTAATATTGACACGAATGGCTGTAGTGGTTATTATGACGTCGCGTTTTACTTACTTGCTTGTTAAACGACGCTATATGTCGTACAGTGTGAGGCAGGTTACAGTAAGTTAATTGGACAGATACCAGACGAATCGTTGTAGTGTGATCTAAACGGCCTACATGTTTCGGCATTTCTCTGCAGCTGAACATTCCAAGAGCACAGCAGCGGGTCGGCCTTGGCGTGGCTGCGTCGGTCGGAGGGTGCGCCTACGCTGAGCCTGCACAGGCAGCACGCTCGACACTGGTGCCCGGCGGGTAGCGCTCCTGCCTAACATGCAGGAAGTCGCCCATCCTGACTAAGGATTTTCAGTAAGGACAGTACCTTAAATCAGGCCAGGACCGCCTCCTTCCTCATCCCCCGCAATTCATTACTCACTACCCATCCTAATATTCAACACTCTACAGCCTGTCTTACAGTCAGCGTCGTTAAATATACACATAAAGGAATGTAGACACACTCACCGAACACTAAGCAGACCAGCGCAGAGGGCAGTGCGCCATCTCCCTTTGCTGCCAGCACACTTCGGGGACGAGGCTTACCTGCAACGAAACAGAGTCACTTGTACTGACATGCGAGACTGCAAGACAGATTGCTACGTACAGTGTGACACGGCGAAGACAAACTCATGTAGCGTAGTTCACGTCAGTAAGTCTACAGCGTAGTTCTGTGATGGACTGTGGCCTGGGGGGCCTCACGTATTGCACGTCCTTCGTACCGCGTCCTGCAGACACCGACGTGCTTCGTAGCCTCGGGTGCCACTGACAGCAGGAGGCACACTGAATGTGGCGGTGCAGCAAACTGAATCACACTGTGCAGCAAACTGAATAAAACCGCGAAGCAAACAGAATCAAACTGCCAGCAAACAGAATCAAACTCGCAGGATCTCTCGCCCTCCGGAAAGCAGACTAGGACACGAGTGCCCGGTCACAGTCATCACTGTGACTGGCACTGTGGCGCCAGACGTGTGGCAGTAAAGCGCACAGTGTGCTAGTCAAACTGCTTTAAGCCTTTCAAAGCACAGTGGTCACTGCAGCTGCGTGTTTTGTGCGACCCTCACAGTGTCTCACACGCGGGCACCTCATGTTTAAGCAGTGTTTTGCTGCCCCTGGGGCCTCGGCACGTCCGGCCACAATACATACGCGCTCTAAACTAACCCGAAGTTTCTGCAGCGTGGACAGACGGTCCGACGCAGGTGCCGTCAGTCAACCCTGTCAGAGACGCTGCGTTACTGTCGCCCGAACTCAGATCTAAGTTTCAGCGTCACGTGGCTGGTGCCTAGATCACCAGAACGGCTCATTCCGACCGTTTTGACAAACCAGTCTATACTGTTTCTAATTTATACAGAAAATAACAACCTCTTTTTTCTGAGTGTTTATTACTATACTGCTACATTTTTCGGCCTATAATCTATACTTCCGAAACGTCCAGACAGTGACTACAAAAGATCTCACGTCGACCTGGATTGAAGATAAGCGGGTGGCATAACCAGTGAGGGCAATTTGCACTGAGAGCATGAAGAGACCAAACTCCGTATTTTCATTTTGATACACTTGCCACGAAAACTTTGCAGTCAGCACTAACCTTGGTCACAAACACAACGTGCGGCTGCTTGTGTATTTGTGATTCAGCCCACAAACACAACGTGCGGCTGCTTGTGTGTTTGTGATCCAGCCCACAAACACAACGTGCGGCTGCTTGTGTACTTGTGATCCAGCCCACAAACACAACGTGCGGCTGCTTGTGTATTTGTGATCCAGCCCACAAACCACAAACGAGACTGCAGTTACCGAAGGCGTTCTTTACATCTTACTTGAAAGTGGAATAGTGCAGTGAAAATTAGAGAAATGCTTCCATACAGAATTTGAACAAAAGTCAGAGTTTTTTGAATATGCGAAGAGTCCGTTTGTGTAGAGTAGGCGTCAAAAGTTGATCAATGTACATTAAAATCCGACCTGCAGAACAGCTGAAGGGATTCGTAAGCCGTGTAGACGCCGACACAGGCTTACAGACGGACGGACGGACGGACAGACGCAGTAGGCGAACTACACGGTTGCTGAGTAGCAACTTGCTTACTGTGCCGACAGCAGGACACTGTGACTGAACTGGGGGATGTGGGACCAAGCGACAGAACGCGAGGAGGCTGACGAACTGAAGGCGATATTATTCAAGCACAGCATTTTATACACTTCGCACTGCGTTATAAAGTATAAGACAGGACAACATGTGTGTCGTTTGTCATAAAGCGCAGTTAATTGGAATTACATACAGTAAAACTATTCTGCCTTGCACATTTCGTTTCTGCACCAAAATTTTTTTGGCGTGTTACACAAGTAGACGATTTCACAAAGAAACCCCCGCCCTTACGAACATGTTTCCATTTTACCCCACTGAAACATAAAATTCCATGTAAATACATATTCCTCCCTTACATAAAAGTAAACATAACATCTCCATTACAAAGCCCAGTCCATTAATGATGCTGATCATGAGAATCATCGACACACGCCAGTACGCCCACCTGGTGTGGCCCATATGCACAGTGCTTAGTGCTACGTGCAGGTGCCAATGTGTTCTGAAAGGATGGCACAGACTCCGCGTGAGGCAGCTCTGGATCCGGTCACGACAGTGCCATTAGGTAAAGAAAGGGCCCATCTTGTCAGACAGACACGCTGCTGCACCAGTGTATCAGACAGACACGCTGCTGCACCAGTGTATCAGACAGACCCGCTGCTGCACCAGTGTATCAGACAGACACGCTGCTGCACCAGTGTATCAGACAGACACGCTGCTGCACCAGTGTACCAGACAGACACGCTGCTGCACCAGTATATCAGAAAGACACGCTGCTGCACCAGTGTATCAGGAAGACACGCTGCTGCACCAGTGTATCAGACAGACCCGCCGCTGCACCAGTGTATCAGACAGACACGCTGCTGCACCAGTATATCAGACAGACACGCTGCTGCACCAATGTAATTTTTTTCAGATTCCGTCTTCTACAAGTAAATTGCTGGGCTCCCTGTTGTCCAGCTTGATCGTCTTTCTCGGTCACTCAAAGCTAACTTCTGTAACAGACGCCGTCGGTACGTGAGACGAAAATCTTCCGACGAGCGAGACGGAACCTCAGGTTCTTGATGCAGCCATTTCCACCGACAGCACGGCCGGACGCACTGTCAGTACTTCTACCATTTGCGACCCCCACACAAAGCACAAGTGCATGCGTAAACACACGAAGACGTGCCCTAGATTGCCGAATCGGCCTCCAGGACCCAGAACACCGAACGGTAGAGACTTGCAGCTATCAACTGGCATACATTGTTGCTGTTAAATGCGATCCGCCATTTTGTAAAGGCTGATTTGAAGGAACAGCGCATGTGTGTTCAGTTTTGCTTCAAACCTGGGAAAACTGTATAGGAAAGGGAGGATATGAAACCTGATTTAAAGCAGCAACCAAACAGCAGCTCTGTCTGTGGCAAAGACCGCCCTCGGCACATCCGAACAAAGCGAGAGAAGTGAGGTCAAATGTCAAGACAGTGTCGATTATGTCTTTGAGAGCGAGGTCCTTGTTCACCGGCAGTTTGTTCTTACAGGCCACACAGCTAACCGGCGTTAATAAGGGGACGTTTCGCAAGGTCTGAGGCAGCAAGTCTGCAGAAAACGACAGGAGCGATGGCGAAACCAGAACTGGTTGACCCACCACGACAGCGCGCCGGCGAACACAGCCTTGCGAGTGCGGCAACTTGTGGCCGCCAAAATATTACCGTGACCACTTAACTTCCGAGTCGACTCATATCGCCCCCTTGCGAGTTATTCTTGTTTCCCAGAATGAAACCGCAGCTATGAGGACGTCATTTCGAGCTGTCCCTGAAATTCAGGGACAATGGCCGGCCGTCCTACACGAGACACCGAAAAACGTCAGGTCCCGCAGTACGCTTAAAGTTGCACACACTCGGAGGGGACAGTAACAACCAATAACAAAGGAAAGCGTGTACTTCCTTATCGACCCGGTTCGGAAACTTTTGGACAAAACATTACAACAGGTGACCCTTAAACCTACGACTGTGTGTTGAAGAGTTAGCGAGACAGAACTCTGCAAGACCGACCCGATGAAACACAACACTCGCGTCAGCCTGCCACACTATTAATATAACCAGAGAAAGTCGGGCGCCAGATTCCTCGCTCACTCACCGTTACGGTCTCGGTGGAAAGGTACGAGATGCGATGTGTGGGTCCGCTGCTGAGGCGCAATGTAACCGGCCCTCGGTTTTTAGGTCTCCAGCAGGCTGCAGTTTGAAACCTGAAAGCCTTGCAAATGCAGCCGCACTTCACGGCACCTCCACACTGCATCCCCGTTACAAACACAGTCAACCCCCGTTATAACAAAGTCCGTCTATGCCGTCAGACATTCTGTGGTACCAATTAATTCCTCGCTGTTAAACATGACATGACACTACTCGGTTATAACAACAGCCGTTTATAACGACACAAAATACTCAATCCCTTCCGTGACGTTATAACCGAGTTCGACTGCGGCTTCCGACTCCTAAGAGGCCACACAGGTTGCAGATGACTGGAGATGAAGGAGCAGCATTGCAGACGATGCTGTGTTGTGTTGTGTTGTGTTGTGTTGTGTTGTGTTGTGTTGTGTTGTGTTGTGTTGTGTTGTGTTGTGTTGTGTTGTGTTGTGTTGTGTTGTGTTGTGTTGTGTTGCGTTGTGTTGTGTGGTGTTGTGTTGTGTTGTGTGGTGTGGTGTTGTGTGGTCTGAGGAATACCACGAAACTCTCAGCATCATCAGCTGTCGTGAATGCGGGGTATCCAAAATGAAGGGCGCTGTGAACCGCTGAGATAAACACCAGACTGTTCAACTCTTTATGACGCAGTGGTAAATATATGTACCACTTCTGTAGCTTCAAGTGTTCTGCATTTGTCCCACACAGTGCATTCATGCGTCTCGTAGTTACCCCCCCCCCCCAAAAGGAAGCAGCATTAACCGCCTGTTCTGCGACGGAGACTCGAAAGGCGTATTGTGACGGACAGAACTGGAATCTCTAAGCACTACTGACACAAACTGCAGCTACAAACATTCACGAACAGCAAACAGGGGCGTCTCTGTTAGTTACGAAACATGCCTTAAAATGGCAGGCAGCTGGTGTTCTCTGCACAAACAGTTGGTAACAATGTGCGTCACCGCGACGCTCCAGTTTCGGTATCTACCTGTGCTTATTCCCCTACACGAAACACAAACACAAGGCTATATATGGGCTTAAAACACGTTAGCATTCTTTTGCCTCGGTTTTGACAAACAGCGTCGCGCGTTTCGTCATTTGTTGTAAGAGTTTCCTGAAGAAGAATAAGAATGTCTGCAGTCAGGCCAAGAAGCTGTTAATTAAACAAACAAATATTTCGCTGTCTGGGCATGCGCAGTACTGAGACGTGGCTGTACGACTTCGCGATTGACAGCGAAAGGAATTCGCTGACGCAATTAGCAATCATTACCAAACACAAACAGTATCAGACGGACAGACAATGGAGAGTCGCGCTTGATGGCGGCGCGCATGAGTCACACCGGCAGCATCACTGTGCAGGGGCACCGCAGTGCGGCGTCGGATGGGACAACAGCGGAAATGAACACCGACAGACTACGACACGAGTGGCTGTCGGTCAGTCCAACTGGGTGCCGAGCCCCAGTCTGTTTATTGAGGACTGCCGTCTGTTGGTCGCGGTGCGCCCTCTGTGACCAGAGTGCGGGTCTGTCCGTCGTCAAAAATCTCGTCATAAACAGTAGCTTATTTATTATTAAACTACTTGCAGAAACGTTATTTCTTTATCCGAATTTCTTGTTTTTTTAGTGAGATTAAAGCAGCGTAGATGCCCAGCCCGGTCTTACAGCACAGTCAGGTCTGCCGTCGCCACTGCGGGAAACACAGCGCTGCAACAATGTATCGCGACGACAAGATGACTTGACAAAGGAACACAACCAACAAACTGTTTTCTCTACTGAGCAGAACCTGCTTAACGTGTGCCCGATAATCACTGGTTTAGTCTTAACGACTGTCTAAATCACTGCAGTCTGTGTGCGATAAGGTTCATTTTTCTGAATCATTATTGTTTTATGTGCAACAATAGACAGCAAGACCAACGAAACATTAAAACTACATATTGTTATGCATTAAGCAGCGTTCCATTGTGTCATAGCGTGCATCATCATCACTAAATAAACACAGGCAGAATCTGCGTTTGGTTTGTCCAATCGCGATATTTCATCTCACAAGATACGCCAGCATTAATGGGCCTAACGCAATCACACAGCTGTGCTGTAAAGTGCGTTGTTTCAGCCGCAGGCGTACTGCGTCTGTTTGCTGGCGCGGCGGAACACGAACCTGCGGCGCGTTCCACAGTTTGTACAGAACGAACAAAGCTGGACTCCCCCAGATCTTTTCAGAAGCACTCGTTACCCCGTCCTCCCGAGCGGAACGCGTCTCGACTGTCAGCTTATCTCAAAACTACGCGCTATGAAAGGTGCATTTCATTACACAGGTTTGAAGTCCACCTCGTTATTGTTTAAAACATTGAGCCTGCGCCTCAGAACCAACAAAAGCGCCCAGTGGAAGGACAGCACAGGGCGGTGCTTCACGTGTTTTGGTACATTTAACTTAATAATTTACATTTTCCGTGAAGCTGTTTTGTACTCGTGTACGCAAGTTTTATTTGTTACCAGCTACTTCACTGTAGCTGCACGTGCCGCTACATGTTTCGGCTGAACTACTCAGCCATCATCCGGGAGCCGTCTGCTATAGACATAAGCAGCGCGCAACATGTCACAAAATTGTAAAATATACATACATTAGTCGGAATCACTGATTTTTTTTTACATATGATAAAATCAGTATGTTCATACATACACACATACATACATATATGTATGTATATATACACTTGCCAGTTGGTACATTAGTCAGTAATAAATCCAAAACATTCAGAATGTTCACCACCTGCACTGATCGCACAGTACAGTACAGTACAGGTTTCCACCCCACACAGTTGGTACACTAGTCAGTAATAAATCCAAAACATTCAGAATGTTCACCACCTGCACTGATCGCACAGTACAGTACAGTACAGTACAGGTTCCCCCCCCCCCACACAGTTGGAAATGATAACGAAACAGATTTGTGATTTATTTTATACACTTTTGTACTTAAGAGAATTTTATGTGCCAACGTACCGATTTTATTGTACGCACAAAAATCGGTGATTACAACTAATGCACATTTTACCATTCTGTGACGCGCTGCACGCTGCTCATGTCTATAAAGACGACTCCCAGATGATGGCTGAGTAGTTCAGCCGAAACGTGTAGCAGCACGAGCCACCACTGTGCGGTAGTTGGTTTGATCTGTTTGTTAACACCGTCCGTACCGTGTGCGTGCGTGTGTTGCAGCATCAGCCGGTACACACTGTTAACACAATATGCAGTCACTTTACACAAACCCCGACACGTTTCGATGCACAGCTGCACCAAGTGTTAAATGTGTTCCCCCCTCAAAACGGTGTATTAATGCACCGAAACAGGTCGGGGTTTGCGTAAAGTGACTGCATATTGTGTTTTAACATTGTGTATGAATTGGGGTTGATACATATATATATATATATTTATATATATAGTTGTGCTTTGATCTGTTCACAACCAATACCTTTCCAAAATTCGGTGTTTGTGATTTTAAACATCTTGTCTTGACCTCGGCACAAGGTTTGTACACCTGATGGAAGTGCAAACAGCCATATCCACTGGCACTGTTAAAATACTGTTTATCTTACAGAAACATTTGCAACCGGAAGTTTTAAACCTTCAGACAGAGATCTCGTGGGCCTGTTTCTTAAATAAAAGGGATAAAGTCTGGTTACAGCTTCCTGTGACGCAGCACTTACACTGATGTCGATACAGCAGCTGACTAACAACTAATCGCACTTATCCTGCAGTTCTTAGTGCAGACACCATCGTATTGCACGTGCGTAACACCACTCACACCGCCGTGCGTGGTGTTGCGCCGTGACAAGGCACCTGCCCCTACGTTGCCTCGCTGTGAGGCACTAGAAGAACGTTACCCCTTGTGAGGCACCTGCCCCTACGTTACCTCGCTGTGAGGCACCTGCCCCTACGTTACCTCGCTGTGAGGTACCTGCCCCTACGTTACCTCGCTGTGAGGCACTAGAAGAACTTTAGCCCTTGTGAGGCACCTGCCCCTACGTTACCTCGCTGTGAGGCACTAGAAGAACTTTACCCCTTGTGAGGCACCTGCCCCTACGTTACAGCGTGATAAGGCACTAGAAGAACTTCACCCCTGGTGAGGCACCTGCCCCTACGTTACAGCGTGATAAGGCACTAGAAGAACTTTACCCCTGGTGAGGCACCTGCCCCTAAGTTACAGCGTGATAAGGCACGAAGGCCCACATTACACCTCACATCCTTCACGTGTGCAACTGATAGCCTAATTAATAATTAACAGCCATGTGTCGGACCCCGCGGCTCTCTGGGGTCAGGTGGCAAACGAGACGCATTGCGTGTCTCACAGAACAAAACATTGTCAATTGCGCCTGCAGACTGCACAGTTGAGGGACGGCACACCGAGCAGGCTATCTCGGCTGGCACACGGCAAAGCAGCCCGACAGGAGCCTCTTCGCTCCAGCACTACATTTCTCACCTCCCAAACTGCCATCTCGAAAATTTCCTTCCACCTAAATATGGAATCCATATTTTCACGTTTCTCGCACAATTATCAGCAACGCATTTAAATGCGCTCATAACCCATCGTCCGTCGAACTGAGCGTCAGTAAGTATCAGATGACAGTGCAAAGTGCAATCAAAAATGGAACCTGCAACATTCAAATTGGCCGCCATGTCGTTGCTATCTATGGCACAACTTCACCTGTGCACGCTACGAAGGTACACGGATCATTGGATGTGCAGCTCCACTCTTTCTTTAACTTTACACTAGATGAAGGTCAGTACTTAGCTCGACACCCCGGTCGCTTTACCCCCAGCATCAATTACGTAAAACCTGGCCAGGCCGCAGGGCCGGTCCGGACGCTTTTAACAAGAGAAAAACGCCTTGTTGCAGCCGGGAAACAAGACCACGATTCCGCGTTATTTGTGCAGCGAATTGCTCAGTCAGGAGATGGAGTGACACAGTGGCCAAGTTTCTTAAAAATCCGTCAACTGGGTGACATTCACTCAAAGCCTGTCTTCGTTGGCCTACGTGTAACTAAACAGGGATATCGGAAGTCCAAAACGATATGTTTCTGCACTAGACAACGTTTCGGAACGCGGAACTCCTTCCGTCTTCAGGTGGAGTAAATGAAGCTACCAGGCTCTTTTTCCAACTCTGTGAACTATACACACCGCCCACCCACTGCAGGCCTACACTGTGTTTCGTAGGATTATCAGAATAATCGCTGCTTACTGCCTAAATAGCATCAGCAGATCCGTCTCTGGCACAGAGTAGCAGTGTGTCCTCTGTTATGTACGATCTGAATCATTATGCCTTACACAGATGGCCACCCTTACCAGAAGGACGAGAGGGCACTGCCTGAAATTCAGAGTACTAAAATCCCCCCCCCCCCCCTCCCCAAGGAATAATTAAGAAATGTGAGATTTCTAGGCCGTATCTCTCTCCCAGTACTTCAGTTTCCCCTGTCAGTATCATTCCACCAATGCTCCATACTCATTCATCCATCTACCGCCGACGCTGTATAATGTTTTTCTCCCAGTACTTCAGTTTCCCCTGTCAGTGTCATTCCACCAATGCTCCATACTCATTCACTCATCTACCGCCGACGCTGTATAATGTTTTTCTCCCAGTACTTCAGTTTCCCCTGTCAGTATCATTCCACCAATGCTCCATACTCATTCACTCATCTACCGCCGACGCTGTATAATGTTTTTCTCCCAGTACTTCAGTTTCCCCTGTCAGTATCATTCCACCAATGCTCCATACTCATTCATTCATCTACCACCGACGCTGTATAATGTTTTTCTCCCAGTACTTCAGTTTCCCCTGTCAGTATCATTCCACCAATGCTCCATACTCATTCATTCATCTACCACCGACGCTGTATAATGTTTTTCTCCCAGTACTTCAGTTTCCCCTGTCAGTATCATTCCACCAATGCTCCATACTCATCTTCACCTTAATACCACTGTCACCAGACACACAAGCGTGCGAGACTGGGAACCTTCAACAAAGCAATGCTGTTTCGGAAGTCGGGGAGCACTGGACAGGACAGCACTTTCACACTGCTAACGAACTTCCTGTCTTCCAAAATGTTCTAGGGCCTAAGCAACCTGCTATGCACTGGCTGTCGGTGAATCACTGCCCGCGGTAAGGTGGCTGGTGGAGTGAAGCTTACCGCTAGCCTCCAACTGGTGCCGAGGTTAAGAATGAGAGGAGATATACCTCCACTCATCCACATGCTTTCATCGTGTGCACAGAGCCAATAGCACGTCGTGCATTTTTGCTACACAAATGCATAGAGGAAAAAAGCAAAATATATACCTACGATTCTCGAAAGCAGGGGCGGAAAGGAGCTGAAACTCCATGCATTCTTAACCTGCGCACTAGATGACGCGAGTGATTAGGCGCACGGAACGTCCATCTCACGTCCAGCGGCCAGATGGTTTGAAGGCGAGAGGGAAGAAAGGACTCCCTGCCTCTTCCTGGCATCGAACCCCGGCCTTCATAGCGACAACGAAACACTAAACGACACGACCAGAAGTTGTCGCGGCCGACTGAAGCAAGCAGCCCTGTAGCAGTTGGACGTTACATTTGCACGTACCTCAGTGTGTTGGTACGGAGACGGCCGGACACAAGACGGATGTTGCTCAGGTAGTGAGATGTTGCGAGAGAAATCAACTACTGCCAGGGTCTGTAACAGCAGCCCCTGGCAGCATGAGGCAGGCGCGGTAGGGCTCCTCAACTGTCTCACTTTGCATTCTTTGCGAAGTGATACGGGTAACGTGTACATCACAACCCTTTAAAGGAAAGCGATAGCAACACGCAGGCATACCGACTGCTTGAACACTGTGAAGACTAACACAAGCTTGAATTACATTTAAACATTCAGTTCGCACCGCGCAGTAAACGCACATTAATTGGTTTTCATAATGGATACGGAAAGTGTTTACTGCGCGGTACGAACTTGAGCTTTCAATACAATTCACGTAACTGTTTGTCTTTAAAGGTTGTATTTCCGACAAGATTGGTCCTGCACTGGGTCGTCGTCATGCAAGTGTTTTCTCACACCTTCCTATGCTCTGAAATCCAACACTGCGGTGATTCGCAGGCCATGCCCGACCAACTTCCCGACTTGGTCCGCAGCATTTTAATCACCTGTCTTTCATATTGGGAAAGAAGGTCGTGCCGTATCTACGGTAAGATAAGGCAAGGCAAGCAACCATAAAACCTCGAACCCAAGGCTCGACAGGCTGCCCAGCGAAACTAACTACTCTATCTTACGCATAGGCATTTTTGAAAATAAAAAACTGATTCGTTCCAGCGGTTCCGGGCAAGCAATCGCAGTGAAATTCTTGTGCCAATGGGAATCTTGGCACCAGCTGTTTCCAAACTACTCGAAGTGCGGCACGCGAGAGACCGTTTGGCACTGAAAATTGTCAGTTCAGACCATACGTGAAGCAGTCACTGCCGGAGCGGTATTTGGACAGATACAGTTGTGAACTGACAATACATTCGGCTGGCAATCGCGACTAAACTACAATGCTACACGGATAAACAGAAAACATTCTAAAGTAAACACGCGCAGACCGATTAACATAAGCTAAGCCAAAACTAAAATTTAAAAACTTATCAGTGTGTGTGTGCATGCCACGCAGCCACCAACAGTTTAACGCGCGCCCCTCCATATCCTTACAGAACCGCATCAACTGAGAATGTGCCACAATAATACGAAAATGAAGACACGCGAGAAATCATTTGCGACCTTGCGGCCTGCCTTCACTTTTGTTCACACTGTGATGAACTTCTGGATTCCATAGCTTGAATAACAAATTAACAACGGCTTAGAGAAAATTCTACACCGCTGGCTTAATAACAATCGAGAGTTCATTTCTTTAATGCAACGCTGTGTGTGTGTGTGTGTGTGTGTGTGTGTGTGTGTGTGTGTGTGTGTGTGTGTGTGTGTGTGTGTGTGTGTGTGTGTGTGTGTGTGTGTGTGTGGCAAGCACGTACTGACGTTTCGCAGGAACCTACTGCCTCAATTTTCATTACAGAATGAAAAGTGAGCGACGAAATACGGTACGTAATACCCTGAAGATGGAGGCAGCGCGTAATGTGAAACGTTTCTCTCCGGCTACACGGCGTTCACGACCCAGATGGCAGCTGTGTTCACGTTCACTGCTGTGACAAACGAAACGTCCACCTTGCGAAAACGTTGAATAGCCCAGCCGTTACAGTGGGCACTGGCAGGATGGCACTAATCATAAAAAAATGTTTTTACCTGCGGAAGGAGATGAAGGTCGCAGCCTCCCTTGCAATAGGGGCTGCAGATGAAAGACCCTCTCCTGGCGGGCGACCCGCTGCCAGCATCAGACACGAATCGACACATTCATGGCCCTGGGGCTGGGGCTGCGGCTGGGCGACCGAAGAAAAGAGGTGCGAGTCGGGGGCACGAACAAGAGACTCTTGTCTGGGGTCGCGTCCACAGTGGTGTTCGTGCTCGCCCAGTGGGCACCGGACGCTTCTTCCACAGGTTGGCTTTTATTCTGAGCATTTGGAGTGGCGAAAACACTTTGAACGCTGGCGACATAAGCCATAGGGGCAGTAGACATTCCAGAATTACTGCTGTCCAGATATCAAAATGACAGACCAACTCACCGCCACAGCAACAGTGCACAGCGTCAGTTATTGTCCTGGCCTCAACACAACAGCGTTGACCTTGACAGCGGGGTTTCTTATCTCGGGGGTAAACTTGCATAGAACACACACTAGTCCTGTCAAAACTATGTCTCTCTGTCACTGCAACAATCGCCGTTCGCTGGTCGCCATGTGTTATGTCTTCAATTTATAAGCGGCAGAGTCACATGCAAGCACAGTGCTAACGCGACAGAACGCAACATAAAATGATACCAACTCGTACGCACAAGACAGCCCCACTGCAAAGCCGTGTGTTTGTAACTGCAGAACATCGACTGCTGATCAAAAACATCTAACGGTCTGGCTTGCGCCTGCGCCGAGATCGTTGAAATCACAGCCGTTCTCGTGAGAGGGCACAGTACAAGAGTTTCGCTTCAAACTGGGTTTATCAACTGAAACACACAGGCGAAAGAGGCGCAAGTGCAACAAAGTGAGATCTCACATCACTCGAACTGCCGACACGTTATCAGTGTGCTGCGCCCAACGCGGAAACATGAATTGATAGCAGATGTGAGGTTAACGGTATTGTCACCTCAAGATGGCAGTCCAGTGCCAAAGGCATTGACTGACTGACTGACTCCACAGAGCAGTCCTTGAAAAGGTGACAGTTCCTCAGCTAGTCAAAAAATTCCCCTTATTTTATGGAACTCGACGGTTCATTACCCTATTCACAAGAGCCCACCACTTTCCCCTGCCCAGAGCATGTTACCCACCGACCTCCCATCCTATTTTACATCTATTTAATCATCCCTTCATCTATATCTAGGCCTTCCAAGTAGTCTCTTTCCTTCAAGTTTCCCCATCAAAGCCGTGTATGCTTTTCAAGTCTCATCCCATGCGTGCCACATGCCTCGCCCATCTCATTCCTCTTTACTTGATCATCCTAGTGTGCTAAAATTTTATGATTAGAAATCAGGAAGCTCGTTATTACGTAATTTTCTCTATTCTTCTGTCACTCCCTCCGGTCTCAAAAACCCTCCGTGTAGGCGAGAACTGAATTTTGCAACGTAACGTCCAGATTACTGTCTTATGGGGCATGACACCGACGTTTCAGAAAAACCTGCTGCCAGCATCATCAGTGTAGACGGCAAGACCAAGTCGACGTCCCCTGCTAAGTTAACCTGTTCCCGTGTGCGACAGCCAGACGTGGAATTTAAGAACTGCGTGCGGTACTGTGGGACTGACGTCCTTTTAACTGTTGTGCTGCGGAGTGGAGCGGCCGGCGGGAGGTGGCGTTCCTACGCAGTTCGTGCATTGAGAGGAAAACATCGTGTGGATGTATGTCTGCGGATTGGCTGACGGCTTGTGAGGGTGGGGGGGATCATTGCGGCTAACAGTGGTGCCCCGTCTCTAAACATACACTGGCATTGGAAGTAGGACTGAGGAAAATCAAAGAAAACTTCAGGAGGTTAGTTTATTAGTGTCAGGCACTAACTGCCGTGTCCACATGGCCGCCATATTATGGACAGCTTCAAATGGCCTGGTGATTTTTGTCAGCTTCTGCTGCTGGTATCACTGAGGGACTCCAAGCAGCCCTCAGTTGGTGAAAATGACTTCCATGTCGCCAAACTGGGAATTCCCGCCGCATCAACCAAATTCGAATCGATGCCCTGATATGGCCGGTGATGTCTGCCACCTCCAGCTGCCCGAAACTTTCCCTGTTGCTGACAGCACACCCACAACTTGGAACATCGTGCACCCGCAATGCGCGCGCCTTAATTCTGGCTGCAGAGGGCAACAACATACACACAAAGCTGACAGTGCGGTATCACACTGATGGAACAGAAAACTCAGGAAACAGCATTCTGTATAGGAAGGAAGTCGCCTCCCTCCGCAGTGCCATGGCTGAGACGCAGACTGGACACAGGACTCACACTTTAGGCAGTGCCAAGGCTGAGACGCAGACTGGACACAGGACTCACACTTTAGGCACACGACTGGCCCTCTGAACGCACCTGCGAAGGCAGGAGTCAGTTTCAATTACGCCTATCCGCTTTTCTGCACGAAACTTTACACATCTTGCCGAAACTGATAGTAATCAGGAACGCAGTTCTCTGAATGACTCTAAAGGACAGCGTGCAGAACTGTGCATTGCAAGTGTTACTGCCGCCCTTTCATACAGATTCAGGGCGAACGCGTTTGCAGCATACCATTTGCTTACACGCAACAGAACTACGTGTCACGCTGTGCGTGACACAATCAAGTTACGCAGTAACGAGTTTATTTTCTCTGAAAGTAAAACACGCCATTAAAATTACTTCATATTCCTAACAACACAGTGTCCTAACATCCACCGTACTTAGAGCTTGTCTTCATGTTACCTCTCTGTGGTGACCATGCTGTGTGTAACCATCCACGGACAGCAAATATTTAAAGCTTTCAGGACTGTAGCGAAAACCATTTTAAACCAAATATACGTCAAACATGAGCTGTGTGTCACTCTGCAATTGGAATATCAGTGAGACGCTGGGATACAATGAGCGGGCGGGCCACTTGCTTGCGACCTCTGGCCCAGCCAGTACACCGACTGAAACATGAAGCTGTGCCAAGCTCGGACAGGTCCCAGCGACCTTGAGGATCACTTCACCTCAGGGAGGATCCAACAAGTTCCGGACCAATGGTTCCGCAAATAAACTTCCTAGTCAGTGGCCGGCATCTCGTTTATTTCTTACACTTTCACGCCAAACTAAAATGGGGGTCGCGAAAAGGCGTCACACTTCCTGCATACTAGCGCTCGCGGCGGCACCCTTAGGAAACAAAGCCTAACTGTAATAACCATGGAATCTTATGTTCACCATTTTGTGTCCAGTGACACCCTTCATGTCTGGGAAACCTAACCCTATGGAATGTTAGAAATGATCCGGTGTTTCGAAGGAACGTACCGCTTCCATGTTCAGAGTGGTGCAGTGATATTAAGATATCAGGTTCCTTCGAAAAGTATCACACCACACGGCCACACGTCTTCAGACCCATCACCGTGAGAACCTGCGATCCATATTTATCGCCTACACAAATACTTTGCTTGTACAGAAAATTAACAGCAGATCCTCTGCACAGCAGCAAAGGCCGTGTGTTTCGTTTAACATGCACCGTGCCCATCAATTTGCCTACAGCAAAACTGCAAAACACAAAACTGCAGCACACAAAATGCGGCAGTACTCGATGACGCAGGACACAGATTTCCCAGTTACATTCTCTGCTGGTCATTAAGTTTCCCTGCGCCCTGTTTATCCACTTGTGCCCGCCAGTAAAGTGGACTTTTATACTTTCCGCACAGTGCTTTGTACTTGTACTTCGCTTTTCTATAATCATCCAACAAAATGCAATGAGTGCCTTTTGTTGGATGATAACATAAAGCAAAGTGGACTTTGTTACAGCAAAGCGTCGTTGAAGCTCAGAAGTGCGTCGCAGTGCTAATGAATGTTGCCAGTTCCATACACAATGAAATCTCCACTCGCAGCATTTAATATGGAGCAATATGCCTGGAAATGGAAACTGCCAAACAATTTTAGTGAAACGGTGTAATAGGCTAAAAATTTTTAAAACTCATATTTCCAAATTGGTAGGCGCTAGTACTACGTGACAGACGGACGGTGAGTCACACAGACGTGACCTCCCCAGTGGGTCCTTGTTATACTGTGTAACAGTGCCCACCGCAAGGTCTGTTTTAGAGAGCACATCTGACGCTATTGGGGCGCTGCAGCAACATTCTGACATTCGCTGCGCACTCTAGCTGACACGTGCTGCGGTCGCGGCTGTTCAGGGAACGTGCAGGTAACGTGTTGCAGTTCCTGGCTGTGACCACAGTCCGCACTGACAGTCTCTTTTACTTGCTAAAATACTGATACATCTACCAGGCGCTATTCGGTGTAAAAGTGAAGTGCCAATTGTAACAGTGACAAAGGCACAAAACGCAGGATAACGCGGGTGGTGCACTGAACCTTACATCAAACGCACAATACTCGCGCAACAAACGCACAATACTTGCGCAACAAAAGCACACTTGTTATTCCATTTTAGATATGACAAATTGCAGTCACTGCAGGCTGTGAGTTGGTCAGCAGCAACGCGCGCTCTGAGTAATTTTAAAAAACCTTCCGTTAGTTGAAAATGGAAATCAGACCGCAATACCATAAAGTGCCTACACAAATTATCGTTTTATAGGTCCATAGGCTTAGTAATTTCTTAGGCATTCGTGTTCAAATTAACAAAAAAATGTGCATATGAGTTTCCTATGACCTCCGTCCCTCCGGCCGTTCGCGTGTATGTGTGTGTGTGTGTGTGTGTGTGTGTGTGTGTGTGTGTGTGTAACAACCCGAGAGCAGTGGAACAGATTTTCATGAAATGCGGTACCTGTACTGGGAAGCCGGATTACAACGTGACACCTAGCGCCCTACATGCGTGTCTGAGCGCACCTTAATTGTATCTGTACGGGCGGAGAATGTTTGGAAAAGAAGCTGCAGAGAAAAATGAAACAGTTTTGTTACTTAATGCACTTTTCCATAAATCCTCTTCTGAAGATATGAAAACAAAAGTGACCTAAGCGCGAGAATTAGGCCCATTAAGCTATGTGTGCCTACACTGCATAACCTGTGGACAAACTTCATGGCGGCCTGTATGAGCTGTCGGCATTGCAACAGCGGACTCCGCAAATCACATCACACCGTCTCTATCTTGTCACCCTACTGCCCAGGGCCAGCCAAACGCTTAACAAACGCCGCAGCACGGCTTCAATATCGCCACTTCGGCCCGCCCCCCCCCCCAGTGTGCCAACCAAATTCAATTGCAGCCACAGCAGCCGGTTAAAATCAACACATTAGCTAACAACCCCCGCTGTATCCAATTGATTAGAGGCACTCTCCCCCAGACAGCAGCACCAGCCCCACACCGACACACTGCCATGACGTCACTGAGCGTCTGAAGAGCAGCAGCACCATCCAGCCTAACAGGACACCAGCTTGTCTTCAGGTGCCCCACTGCACTTCCGTAAAATTCGCCCAATTTTCACCAAATTTGGTATAATGGCTGGAGGTCCTCCGTTTTTACTGTCATACAGTGCGTTTCTTTTATAGCTGTCCTGAGCACCGCAGCTGTTACGAGGTGTCCCGCAGAATGCAGGCGTCCTACCTCAGTGTAAACACACGGCTTTGCCATTACAAAGACCAACTGCTTCATGCTGTTTGCATTTCACTGTGGGAATCATACGGGGCGTACAACACGTGCATGGGCACAACTGAGCTGTTTAACGGTAAGCAAGCCGGACATGTACAGTACTTGCCCCCGGCCTGTGAAGCTGAATCACAGACAGGCTATAAACATACGAACTCCATGCACCAGGGGTCGCCAGCATTTCAGAAATCAACTTAGGCAAGAGCCACGTATTAATAAAATAAAATATTTACGACGCTTCATGGCTTCACGTTCCTGTACAGCCAGCCACAGTACGATAGTTCCAGGTACACGTCTCCTGTCTTTAGAAGCCCTGCATTACAGAGACCAGCGGCTTTATGTGGCTGATGATAATCACGTGTTAGCGTATTTATTGTCAGCATCACACGAAGCACCTACGTAGTCAGTGCGAGCAGAATGCAGTCGGCAATGTTCCACTAGGTGGTGCCTACAGTAACCACTGGCCTCTAAAGCACTGCTACCTTAAAAATTACACTATCTTGTGCAGCTAGCGTGTTGCCATAAAGAACTACTATCAGTCTGCGTGCTAATCCGTCTGTCTATATAATCGCGTCCACGGGTGCACAAATCAAGGGCCACTATGCTTTGTACAGCCCTGTTACGGCAGGTGATCACGAAAGGTCGAAACTCCGAGCACCGAGGTGCACAGACAGGAGACCGTACTGTAACTGCACACCAACTGTGTGCCCAGCTTGAGTGATTCTTTGGTCATCGCCACGAAACCAAAAATAAAGACAGTTTTTGTAATTTATATTCAAAAAAAGCTACACGAACAGAAGTTGCATGTCTCTCCCAGATCTGTCACTGTACATCATACCTGTACCCCAAAGCGAGTGGCGCTAGTGCAGCTCTTCTCTCACAAGTTCGCGCGTGCGCCATGTTGTTATTACTGACTGTAGGGAGTTAAACATTACGTCGATTGAGTGGACTCCAAAAGCATAAGGTTCATACCAAGTTTCCTAAAAATCGGTCGAATGGCCCGAAGTTAGAATAATTAATACATACAGCAGGTGGCATCACAAGCCTCTTCACCTTCAGGACAGTCACGCAGAACATTCAGTTCGTACCGCTGAGAAAACACGCTGCGCTTCCACTAAAAATCGAACAGACATATCAACTGTCGAGTGCAGTGCAGGTTTGCACAGTAGAGGTGCACACGGTCGAGTGTAACAACACACGCGTGTGACCTCTGACAAGGCTCAGACCGGACTGACCGCCTCACTGCGCGGCTCGTGCAGTTACAAAGAGGTTAAGCGGCTGTTATGCGGGCAAGTGGGCACGTATTGAGATGCGGAGCTCCGAACAATGGGGCAAAATATTTGTACCTGCAGTGGTGTGTGAAATATCGGGCAGGGTGGAAACGGGTTTGCAAACCGACACCGCACCGCGCTGCCTTAGAGAAGAACACCGACAGGTCGGGGAGCGTGCGGGGGGTTGGCGTAAAATCGTAATGTGTCGCTACACAGGGCATGAAGGTGTAACTCCTGTCATTCTTAACCTCGAGAAAATTCTCCTTCCCAATCGCATCAGCATCCACCCATGTTAATTCAGTCGCCCTCAGTATGGGAGCAGCACGCTCCTTCGAAACGTCGGAACAAAGTTATTGTTCCGCACTGTGCAATAACTGGGCAGACAGTGCGAGATTTCTTACTTCCACCGTGGTGTACCTGGGACGACTGCCACATATGTTAGTGCAAAGACTGCAAGGCTGCCTGGTGTACAGCGGAGAGTGCGTTATAGGAAACAGCGTCCACACAATAACCAATTATAAAACATGATACAGACATAACAACATCATCGACACAGGCAACCGGTATATCGAAACGAATAGCAAATCATACACAGTAACAAGGTCGTATCGGACACATGAGAATGTGTGCATGCAAACAGGAACACGCCAGGAAACTAAATATCGAACAAGCCAAACGGAACACAGTTGGCGCAAAACATTTTAACAAACACGTTTAGTAAGAAATAATGCAATAATTATATTATATTATATTATAATATATTATATTATATTATATTATAATATATTATAATGCAATTATTATATTATAAGTACAACGGCACGAATTCCGTCAAAACACTGCCACATACACTACCACGCGCACTGTCACGTGCTTCCGAAGCCCTTCCCATTAACACATTTCCCCCTCCGTCTGTGTGTCGAAATGTGCTGCTCATTGAGATTTCCGAAAAAAAACAAGCGAGTTAACATGCGTGCTACACGACCCACCCATTTAATCATCCAAATAAATCCGCGGCAGACTGCAATTCCTGCACTACGACATGTCCACACGGGTTACCGTACACAGGCAGTCCCCGTATCGCTGTCTGCAGCACCACACTGCCACGGGATGTCCCTGTATATGCAGACCGGTACAAACGTACACGGCACGAACCTGCAGCTGAGGGACACACACACACAGGGCGGCAAGTTCAGCGTGTTGTCGGTCAAAACTTGTTTCGAAGAAAAACGAAACACAGAGGAAAACCATGATTTTCCTCCACGTGCAGTACACGCCTGCTGTCCGCACATGATTTTCCTCCACGTGCAGTACACGCCTGCTGTCCGCACAAAATGCCGCTTCACATTAAGCGGCCTGAAACGAGAGTTAGCTGTGATTGTTTACGCAGGCTACAGTTGCCTCCGCCCACCCGCGACTTTCTCCTTCCCAGGTCCAGATAACCTCCCAGTGTCCTGCTGCAACAATATTCTCCCCGTAACCCTGCACTCAACACCGTCACCTGTGGTGTGGACTCACACCGACAGCTATGCCTTTAACGGTTTCTTCGAAGTTTCTCCGAACTTGGCAACTGCGCACTGCGGGCAATGGCGCACAGTGCTGCAAAGCAGCTCGGCCAATTCGGCATGGAACGCACACAACTTGCCACACTTACAGTTCTAGGTAATGTTAAAGCATATGGCCATACAACATTACAGTCCACACCCTCCTACTGTTTTTTACCATCAATTTCCGTATTACCCTACCATCTACTACTACGTCTCTCAAAGCGTGCCTTCCCTTAATGTTTTCGGAATTTACATGCGCTTTTCGTTAGAGACAAGAGAACTGCCTGCCCAGCCGACACATTCGTCCTTGATTTGATTTTTCTAATGTCGAGCGAAGAGCGAAACTACAAATTAGGAAGGCCCTGTTTGTGCACGCCGTAACATATGCCTCCCGAACACAGTAGCACCCTTCCTCCCTTACTTGAGAAAGTCCAGGTTTCACACCCAGCTCCTTACGCACAGCCTAGGTTATATTCTGCGGCTACTTTAATCCCAGTCCACGCTGCTTGTTCACTCCAGTTGTGCGAACACAAATGTTAGCAACACTGCTGCCACGGAATCTCGCACTGCAGCCCAGTGCAGTTCGAGCCGCCACTGAAGATGGGCATTTTGCCTCGCAGTACGCTCGGAGCCGCCAGTGGATGTCGCAGTTTACCTGACAGTCCCGCCCAAGCCGTGAATACCATCTTTCACATCACAGCCCGGTCCGAGCCGCCACTGAGGCTCGGACTCCTGTCAGTGGCGCGGGCACGCTGCCATGTCCTATCGCGCCGCACTGTTCCGAGAACTGACCACAACGGACTATTTCCCGAGACAATGGCAGGCAGCACTGTCGATGTAACATCACCAATTCAATTGTCATATTCAGGGAATTTCCCGTTCCTTTGAATGTCACCGCAGTCCGTCCTTCTGTCACCCAACAGCAAGGGACAAGAAGTCACGAGCGGCCAAAACTGCACCCCACGTTCCCCGCCTTCCATTTATCGGGAGGCTACTCAATGCGTTGAAAACTGCACACTACCTGGAGCCGCATAAATCCAGCATGCATCACCCTAAGAACCATTTTAATATTATCCTCACATAGGCCTATATGTCTAGGTCCTGCCAGACGTATATTCTTCCCATACTTTCAGACTAAAGTTTTGTATTTTAAAATTCCTCGTTCAGATGTCTCCCACGCGTGCTACATTCCCCGCCCATATCACCTTTCTTGATTTCATCGCCCAGAAATGTTTTGCCAGTTCTGACGGTTGCACAGCTCTGTGTTTGAGAATCCCTTGAAGATGAAGACGGCAGGTTCCTTCGAAACGTCAGGAAGCACTCACCCAGCGACGCAACGTCACATCCCAGAAGAACGGAAAATCCAATTTCCAGTCACTGCACCAAAACATACAGACTGCAACTGCCATGTTTCGTTTACACAGCGAAGCCATCCTCATGGCAGACACATGACCGTAATGGAGAGTCAATACTTACATTATCACTCAACAACCATACTGAGACCTCAGGCTTGCTGCTCTGCTTATATGTACTGGTGTGCTGCAATGTCGCCTGTGTTGACATAAAAATTAGCACGCGCGTAATTAAGAGTAAAGTAACTGACAGTCAGTTGTGTTTCGCTCCGTCTCACTTAACTTTCAGCCTTCTTCTATGTCAGGCCTTACCGCTACCTCTGGGCTCCACCGCTTCTGCAACACTGTGCGATCGTTTAACTTAACACGCGCACAGCGTGCGAGGGGTTCCTCGTCGGTTTCTTTTCACTATTACCACTCTGGTTTACGTCAGTTCCGAGAGATACGTGTTTCAGGCAAACAACTGCCCGCCCCGTTATACACGCCACAAAACGCGCGAACTATTCAAGGCATTCCGTAACTTCCTTACGTCTCCGCAACGCAGTCTGATCGTCATTTATTTCTTGTTACTAGAAGTCTGGTACAATCCGCGACTATCCAATTGTCTATTGTTCTGCGATTCTGCGCAGCAGGCCTTGCATCTGTTTCCTTACGCAATTCCCCAATCACTCAGTTATCAGCGTCGTGTCCTCGTATCAGCGCGCTGTTACTGTCACGCCATGCTCTTGAATGTTGACAGAGAAATGCTACACACGCCGCACGAGAGTCGGAAAACAAATACAGGCACAATCCGGAGATTCTGTCTGACGATCTCACCAGAACCACTGCTACCGCTATAACAACAGTTACAATATGTACCACAGGCTTTAAAAATAAAAACGTCCGCATTTTGCTTAACCAGCGAACGGCATGCAGCGGCGTTCTTGTTTAGAAACTGACAGTTTCACAGCCAGTCACGAAATTCTCCACATTTTATGGAACCCGAAGGTTCATTACTGTGTTCACAAAAGCCCGCCTCTTGTCCTCATCCTGCGCCAGATAAATTCAGTCCATGACGGCCGATCACATATCTTAACATCTGTTTTAATATTATCCTCCAATATATGCTTAAGTGTTTCACGTGGTCTCTCATCATCAAATGCACGGATAATTGAAAAAAAGACGGACAGTCCGGAACAGACACTTTACTGAGCCACGAACAAAAATTAAAGTGCGATGTTTTCATTTATTGCACACGTCATACATAAATGGCTTACGTTTACTTGTAATTTGAACAGCTCGCGATTGTTGCTTCGGCGCTAAGTCGCGTTATTTCCCAGCCTTCATCATTAGCCGTCAGCAACTTACGACGGCTCACCGATAATCCGCAAACCGGATGATCCGTGCACCGATACTCCGGAGTGTATGACTGCACACGAGTTAATTAAAATGTTCGTTTTGTTCATCCAAAGAAAGGACGCGAATCTTTGTAAAACATGTGTGCGCTTTTACAAATAAAGCAACTGCACACGTGGGGACTGCCATTACATCTCGTGTATTTGAAGGCCGGACTGCCGGCTGCAAGTCAGCAGCTAAGCAACAGGAAGGGGCTGCGACCGGCCAACTGGACCCAGGCTTGTCCTCGGTCCTAGAGCACATGTTCAGTTGGTACCCAAATTGCGCGTTGCACTGTATGCACACCCCCCGCCCCCCCCCCCCCCCCCCACCTAAGTAGCTCCAAACGTTTCGCCTAAACGAAACATACGAACCCGTAAACAAAAACCCAGCCCTAACGCTTACCTTCTTTCCCCTTTTGCCTTCTCCAGCAGTCCACTTCCCATCATGCCGTCTTCGCCAGCAGTCCACTTCCCATCACGCCGTCTTCTCCAGCAGTCCACTCCCCATCACGCCATCTTATCCACTTCCCAAATCTCTACCTTTCTTCCAGCCTACCTTTACCAGAAGGACAAGCGGGCACTACCTGGGAACCTAAAGCGTAGTTAACTCTTCTGATTCCCCCTGCAATAGCAGCAAGTGCAGTACCTGTCACTGCATGCCACTCTCTCTGCGAACACGAGTGGCGCTGTGCCGCTTCATTCCACGCACAGATTGCATTACTCGATCCGTCTGTCAACAAACCTGTCAATAACTCCAAGTCTCGCATTCCACGTTTGGCGTCGGGTAGCACACCGTCCGTGATGTGTTTACTTGCGCACATTCTTGTACACCGCACTGGAATGGCATCTGCTGCCTGATGACTGGTTAATCACCGGCGGCAGGCTGAACCCAGATACTGATCTGCCTTTATCGACAGCGTGAATCTGATGACACAGCAAATTTCGGGTTTGTATTAAAAGTTACGTTTCTGTCCCTCGAAACAGGCGATCTAATTTTCAGTTCAGGCAAGGACTTCATGTTAGGACTGTTGGCGCTAGTGTCTCGGCCTGCAGGCCACAGGTAAGGTGATTAGAGAGTGATAAATCGGGAAGGATCTGAAAAGAGGATCATTGCCTACTGCAGGTAAGACCTGAAGATGTGCCTATAGGAACTGATAAACCAACTGCAGGCAGCAGTCTTTGAGAAGCTGACAGTTCCTCGCCTAGTCATACAATTAACAATTCCCCGTATTTGATAAAATTCAAAGATTCATTACCGCGATCACAACAGCCCGCTACGGGACCACACTCTGAGCCAGATAAACCCAATCCACAACCTCCCGTAGCATTAATTTAATATCCATTTTAATATTACCTCCCACCTACGCATGGTCTTCCAGGAGGGCTCTTTCCTTCACATTTCTCTATTAAACGTTACATGCAGTCTTTTTTAAAGTATGCCACACGCCACAACTTGCCCCGTTTAACTTGCTGGCTTGGAAGCGAGGAAAATCTTGCAAAACTTCGAGTGGGTCAGCCAGTATCCGGGGTCAGGGTCGAACAGGACACCCCCGAACACATGTCTAGACAATTACAAGGGCTTAAAGCCCAGTGGTTACTTTATGTACCACCAGGCTTAACATTCACAAATTCTACGTTCTGCCCACACAGTGTATTTATGTGTTTTGTGTGGATCTCAGAACAAACAGCGATTATTTCCCTATACAGCTTTAGCTGACTGGTTTTTATAACCGAGACGGAGTGTGTTTACTGCGCGGTACGGACTGGGTCTTTAAACAATTCTACGTTCTGCCCACACAGTGTATTTATGTGTTTTGTGTGGATCTCAGAACAAACAGCGATTATTTCCCTATACAGCATTAACTGACTGGTTTTTATAACCGAGACGCAATGTGTTTACTGCGCGGTACGGACTGGGTCTTTAAACAATTCTACGTTCTGCCCACACAGTGTGTTTATGTGTTTTGTGTGGATCTCAGAACAAACAGCGATTATTTCCCTATACAGCATTAACTGGCTGGTTTTTATAACCGAGACGCAATGTGTTTACTGCGCGGTACGGACTGGGTCTTTAAACAATTCTACGTTCTGCCCACACAGTGTGTTTATGTGTTTTGTGTGGATCTCAGAACAAACAGCGATTATTTCCGTATACAGCATTAACTGACTGGTTTTTATAACCGAGACGGAGTGTGTTTACTGCGCGGTACGGACTGAGTCTTTAACTGTAACTCCTGTTAACCTGAGTCTTCAAACAGGCAAATGTTATACCGTCAGAACTGCCTGAACGCTGTCTTTGTGGGGTTGACGCACAGCAGTGTAGAACAAGTTAGGAAATGTACACACAGCGTAGCAATTCTGGGCGTTATATCACTCTCCTGTCTCGGAAACGGCACACGTGAGAAGGTACGCCGAGCAACAAACAGGGCTACTTGAGTCGCTCGCCCGACCACATTTGTGCGAAACATTTGTCAGGCCCGCGATTATGCACTTCATACTGGGCGCAAATGTCGTAGATTGTATTAAAATTTGACAAAAATGAAGCTGTTGGGGGCTGTCCAGTTGTCACCGCGGGCCGACGCGCAGACGGACCCATTTTCGTGAAGTTCTGTCAAAACAAACTACTATGCGCACCTGTTATATCAGACGCCATCACTGCTGTACACACACCAGCAGTTCAGATGCAACTTTCAACACGCCTGTTGACCGCACAATAAAACATGGCAGCCGCTACAGCTGTACAGCACAATACAGAGTCCAGAATCCCTGCAATATCACACGTCTATTTGCACAAACTTTTCCGTATCGTATTGCAGGAACAGGTGTATCTGCAGTGTCGATTAGCTCTGTCAACAACACCGCGACAGACACCACGTCTGCTTCACCTTCAGCAGTCCAGCATCCGTTGCAATGATGCAATCTTGCAACGTCACGACAGGGCGTGTGCCGCCCAGTCCGCAAGCTAACACTGCTGATTGCCGACTCTAGTGTCATCACCAGCCCCTCAGCACCACCCAGACTAATGCCTAGCACTGCTTATTAGCTTATTTAACGACGATGCCTCACCAGCAGTGCAAACGTTAGCGTGATCATCCCACTGGCCCACTTCGACAGCTGCCAGACGTCCGAACGAGAGTGCGGGATCAGGAATGTTCGGAACTGACAGGATGAGAGCCGAATGAATTTATGTGTCGGTAACAAACAGAGGTCAAAAGGTCACACCTGGAATTCTCCTGCAATCAGTGTTAATCCTTCAAAGAATAGCCTGGCACACATATGAAGACCCAGCCCGAACCGCGCAGTAAACACTCCGTCTCGGTTATAAAAACCAGTCAGTTAATGCTGTATAGGGAAATAATCGCTGTTTGTTCTGAGATCCACACAAAACACATAAACACACTGTGTGGGCAGAACGTAGAATTATATATAAATATTCAACTCGTACCGCGCAGTAAACACACTCCGTCTCGGTTATAAAAACCAGTCAGTTAATACTGCATAAGGAAATAATCGCTGTTTGTTCTGAGATCCACACAAAACACATAAACACACTGTGTGGGCAGAACGTAGAATTATATATAAATATTCAACTCGTACCGCGCAGTAAACACATTCCGTCTCGGTTATAAAAACCAGTCAGTTAATGCTGTATAGGGAAATAATCGCTGTTTGTTCTGAGATCCACACCAAACACACAAATAAACTGTGTGGGCAGAACGCAGAATTATATAAAAATATTCAGTCCGTCCCGCGCAGTAAACACACTCCGTCTCGGTTATAACAACCAGCCAGTTAATGCTGTACAGGCAGCACAGTTTACATTTCCCTACCTCATGATGAATGGCAAATTTTTGAAATGTAATTTGGTGGCTTTCACAAAAATTGGTTCAATTTCAAACAGCGAAATTTGCATGAAAAATATGCAGTAGCAGTTGAAACTTGGGAACCGTTCGAGCGTTTGCACGAAGTTAGAGGAAAACCATAAAATCTGTGTCAAGATGGCCGATCGTAGGACACTCCAGGTGCACAGGGTCTGTTCTAAATAATACATAATAAAAAAGACTGCATTAGGCCTCACACCGTGTATTTATGTGTTTTGTGTGGATCTCAGAACAAACAGCGATTATTTCCCTATACAGCATTAACTGGCTGGTTTTTATAACCGAGATGGAGTGTTTACTGCGCGGTACAAGCTGAATATTTATATATAATTCTACGTTCTGCCCACACAGTGTGTTTATGTGTTTTGTGTGGATCTCAGAACACACAGCGATTATTTCCCTATACAGCATTAACTGACTGGTTTTTGTAACCGAGACGGAGAGTGTTTACTGCGCGGTACAAGCTGAGTATTTGTATATAATTCTACGTTCTGCCCACACAGTGTATTTATGTGTTTTGTGTGGATCTCAGAACAAACAGCGATTATTTCCCTATACAGCATTAACTGGCTGGTTTTTATAACCGAGAGGGCGTGTGTTTACTGCGCGGTACTGGCTGAATTCTTAAACGTTGCTACAGTTCATTTCACGTCTAGTACTGTCTATGTCAACTGAGACAGTAACATGCCTACCTACGGTTCCGCTGACCACAGTTCGATTCCCGACACGGGAAGACTTGTTCCTCACCACTTGTCTACTTGTAACAACAGGTGCTGGGGATTTTCCGCCTGAAGCAAATCGGGGGGAGCTCGAAGCCCGCTACTGCTTACCTCAATCTAGTGTTTAGATAACAGGTGCGTGGAGCCTTACCTACACTCTCTCTGTACGCTTTCATGTCGTGGTGCAGTGACCACACCAACGTGTTTACATTTTACATCCTTAATCAGTGTTCGGTACCGTAACAAGCAACACAGCCGCTAGATGCCAGTTTTTCCAGAGGCCTCACAAAATACTGGGCACCGAAACCTTTAGGCAGATCAATATAGCTGAGTCGCTCTTGAGAAGCTGGCCGTTTCTCACCCCGGCAATAAATTTCCTTCCCTTCATAGCAGACCTGCTGTTCAGCTGACCCCACCTGACGCACACAACTCCAATGCAAGCCCTAAGGCTCTAAACCGTTCAGACGCATTTCAGTACTGCGCTGCTTTAAGAGCCGAAGGATGGAAGCTGGCCTGGCCCGTCCGCGCAGCGCACTCTGCGGTCACATGCAGACCGGCAGTACGGTTTGAAACGGCAAAACTGGGACCGACAGGTGGGGCTACAAATGCGCTGTTACATTCGGGTCGTTATGGCTAATGAACCGCGCACATCAGATGTCAGCGGCAACGCAAGTTTCGACTTCATTATGTGAACAGCTCACTTTTGGTCCGCAGCTCTGAGCTCTAACATACAGATCTCCCAGTGATCAAATTAACACGGGTTTGCCGTGGCGGGAGGCGGCCCAAGATGAGGCGGAAGGCAGCGTGTAGAAACTGGCTTCTCGTGGTTATTTTCGCGTATTTTGCCTTCTAACATTTTCGTGTGCAATCTACACCTTCCTACGTTCACAACCTTCTCTTTATCTGGCTCCCTTGTTAACCTTTTAAAGCCTAGCGGTAACTTTACGTGCCACCAGGTTTAACATTAAAAAATTCTACGTGGTGCCCACATTGCGTTTATGTGTTTTGTACGGATCTCAGAACAAACAGCAAACTTTTGCCTTATAAAACATTAAGAGACTGGTTTTTATAACCGAAGTGGAGAGTGTTTACAGCGCGGTACGCGCTGAGTCCTTATATAAAACAGATACGCTTCGTCTTTAAAGGGTTAAGCTGAACGCCTAGCACGTCGCGCCCAAAACCACCACACCATAACAATTTTTACGCATTTCAGTCAGATCATCAGCGCCGTCGATGCTGGCCTTCCTCAAAACCAGCGCCTCTCAATCGGCGGTACGCGTAACATCAGTGGCACGCAGCAGGTCGTCTGGTGGTAGCGAAGTTATTTCGGAATTATGATAATTCCCACAATTCAATTTTAAAGATGTAACTCGCGTTGCCAAAATTATTTTAGATGTATTTAAATGAAAAGAAAAATATTTATTGTTTATTTACACCTTTACACTAGAAACACAGAACCGATGTTTTAATGCTGTCAGTGCCTGGAGGTACACGAGGGACAGAATAAAGAAGCCTGCTGCCCTGAACCCACGCACAGCTTTACAGCCTGCGGCAACTACAGTGTTAGCCCTTTCGGACACTAATGTAAGCGTGCATGAGCCTGTTCTAGCACTAAGGCACTCAGCACAACAGTGCTGCCCGCACGGACACACGGTCACACACCCTCAACAAAACAGTGCACAGTCACTTTAAATTCCGTTTATATCGGACAACAGTAACGACCGCTATTCAGAAAGACCCCAAGCATGTCTGGGCGCATCGCGATTGTAAATAGCTACAGAAGCGAAATGTCCACCGAACAAAACTTGCAGAGCACAATGTGGAAGATGCGTTACATCAACAGGAGTTACGGAAAATGTTACAGACTCTGAGACAATGAAAGAGAAACTGTGCTCTGAATAACTGACCAAACTGACAGCATAAGAGGCAACAGTCTCAGCCGAATTTACAAATTCTGCAGTGCAAAAGAAAAACAAAAAAAATCTTAAGTGAGTTAAGAATACGTTTAAATCACATTTATTTAGCTTGTGATGTGCAGCTGCATCAGACTCGGACTCTGAAGCAAAACGTTAAACGTTAAGTTTAACCTGAATTATGCATAAAGACCCAGTCCGTACCGCGCAGTAAACACACTCCGTCTCGGTTATAAAAACCAGTCAGTTAATGCTGTATAGGGAAATAATCGCTGTTTGTTCGGAGATCCACACAAAACACATAAACACACTGTGTGGGCAGAACGTAGAATTTGTGAATATTAAACCTGCCGGTACATATAATTAAACCTGCCGGTACATACAGTAACCACTGTACTTAAAAGAGTTAAACAAGACAGGCCCTTTTAGCCTATCCCTCAAAATTAACAAGTTTCAAGTCCGTTCCTTTCTGCTTGTACGTAAAACATCATCACTCATTAGCAGGGATCAGTCGGACAGCGATTGTGCTTAGCGTAAGGTAACGTAACATTAGCCAGCCAGTTATGTACTGTTACTTTATACTTCAGCCACACACGACTAAGCAATACATAGCGCTGTGGCACTCTTGACAATGCCACGTCACACCTGCCATCAACTTCCCGCAGTCTTTCCGTCGTATCGCGGTACAAGCAACAGTAACACTGCAGTAAAATACCACGTCTCTGGCTAAGACCAACCCTTAACCTCAGGCTAAACACAGGATTCAGACTCTCTCAATTTGGCCCAGCGGTGTAAGAAAATGTCAGCAGCTGGGTTAGCCCTACAAATTAGCCTGACACCGAAAACCGACTGTCTCCGAAAAACAGCGTCTTAGCCGTTTCAATACGAGGCGATGGACGAAGTCCATAAAGTTAAAGATAAAAAAGTTTACCAGAACTTTAGCTGAGTTCATGACAGTGAAATTATAAACCGATAACCAGCAGTTTTGTGTTCAGTGGCAGTAAGCACACCTGCTTGTTAGGCTCCCTACATTCATATAAAATTCTTGCCTTAATTATTTAAATGATACAAACTGTGACTGCCTTTCATGACTCAATCGAGTCACTCACAGTCCCACTGAACACGAAGCTGCACAATCACATCACCTGCTCACTCTCCACAACTGCACTGCAGTAAACTTTAATTTCTCAATCTGAGCCTTGCTCCTTATTCGACTTTCATCTGAGATACAATCTGGTACTGAAAAGGAAAGCAACCAAGCCCGGATGGAAAACGGTTGTATCTGCTGCTTTTCTATGGAACTTTACTCACGTGACCGTTCTATAAAAGAGAAAACTTCGTCAGACGATGGGCATTAGTGTTCTGTCGCTTCGAAACTTTTGACCACAAAACGAATGAAATGGCAGTTGGACGATTAGTGACAGAAAGCTGCATGTTGCTGAGTATTACAGTCTTCCGGAATGTGACGCCATGCCGCTGAGTTACTCTTCCCCGTCGTTTCGAAGGGATGCAGTGCAATCACTTTCAAGCATTAAGGGCCCAAGATCCCAGAAGATGAAGGCACTAGCATCTTCTGAAACGTCGGCAACCAATAAGCCAGAGACGCGGCGTCACATACCGAAGACATGAATCCTCAGCAACACTGCTGCCGAAACCTAACAGCTGCCACGTCGTCGTCTGTTAAGCGGTGTGACATGTTGTGTAGTTTCGGTCACAAGTTCACCGAAACGTCGTAATTTTTAGCGATCGCACCGCTTTGTTTATATCGAGAATATTGGACGCGGCGAAAAGAACACTGGCTAGACCTAGAATGCGAAAGCGAATAAAGGGTCAGCGCCTGTATTTTGCAACAGTCATTGCGGTCGCTGTGTTAAACTCTAGGGCTGAGAGTGCAGATACAGAACTGCTACAACCGGATGTAGCCTGAATTACGTTTAAAGATTCAGTCCGTACCGCGCAGTACACACACCGTCTCGGTTATAAAAACCAGTCAGTTAATGCTGTATAGGGAAATAATCGCTGTTTGTTCTGAGATCCACACAAAACACATAAATACACTGTGTGGGCAGAACGTAGAATTGTTTAAAGACCCAGTCCGTACCGCGCAGTAAACACACTCCGTCTCGGTTATAAAAACCAGTCCGTTAATACTGCATAGTGAAATGATCGCTGTTTGTTCTGAGATCCACACAAAACACATAAATACACTGTGTGGGCAGAACGTAGAATTGTTTAAAGACCCAGTCCGTACCGCGCAGTAAACATACTCCGTCTCGGTTACAAAAACCAGTCAGTTAATATTGCATAGTGAAATGATCGCTGTTTGTTCTGAGATCCACACAAAACACATAAATACACTGTGTGGACAGAACGTAGAAATTGTGAGGGTTAAAACTCGCGGTACATAAAGTAACCACTGGGCTGTGATAAGGGTTAGCATATAAACCTAAAATACTTGTTACAGTACACCAAATGAGGGAACACGCAGTTAAAAGCGACGGTTCAGTACTGAAGGAGTAGCCACACACCTACATTGGAAGCATCGACAGTTCATCTTTCACACTGTAACATGAAATTGTGTCCGGTGCGTCGGCAGTCAACGTTACCTACCGTTACACGACATCTCTGTCCACATGCAACAACACGAGAAGAGATGAAGGAATTTTAACGAAATTTTAGACTAGGGACATTTGCTGACTGCTGTTGCCACATCGCAGTTTTAGTTACAATCGCACCACAACAGCGAACGCGCAGCAAGAAGGTCAACAATACGTGCGGCCACGTTGCTGAGGGCATCTCACTACTTACGTGCGGCAGCGAAAATATTTCGAACAAAAATTGTAGAGAAAAATGCAACATTTTCAGCCAGGAAGCTTGACTGTTTCTTGACATAATTCAGGTAACGCAATTTTTACGTAGCTTCGCGTTATAGTGACAGCCGTTCGACTGATCTGACCACCGCTTGTCCTGTTCCGCGTTATTCAACACACAGCATCAAAACTTCACAATTTGTAGTTTAAAATCTAGAAGAACACAGTGAAGGCGCCACAAATTATACACTGTACTACTGCCTTGGCTTCAAGTGTCTTCTTCATAAAGTTAAGTGGTAGATACTGACCAGTAGGGGCAATTACTTGAACAGTTCAGAAACAACTTTGAACCCTGACAAAACACGCAACAGAAACCGACTTTCCTTTCGATCTTAGCGAGGGCAATCACCTTTATAACGCGGAATTTTGAAAAAATAAATCCAAAGAGTACACGTCGTACACAGAAGGAACACAGTTTGTGCGCTAATCAGAGTGGCTGGGAGACGATGTGGTCAGTTACCGGTCTGCTGGCTGGCGTGAAGGTGCGAGGTGGTCTGTAGAAACCTGAAGGGCCTAGAAGTAAAGTGGTAACTATAAGCACCACTACTTTTAACGTTCAGAAAGTCCGAACTCTGCCCGAATTTAAGTGTTTTGTACGGATCTCAGAATAAACAGAGATTATTCATCTACACAGCATTAATTGATTGGCCCTTGTAATGGAAACGCGGTGTGTTTTTGTGAGGTACGAGCCTCCAAAGCACTAACAGCTCACATGTTACGTTTTGCTGTTCAGTTCCACACACGACACAAATGCTCCTGTCCTCATCACAAAGTTTTTCTATTCCAAAAAGTCGCCAGGGCCCTGTATCTACACGACCCCTCATCCCAAGCTCTTCCTGCGTCGTAATGCAGTAGCGTATGTCTGTTTGTTGGATGGCGATCACACGGCGTAGTTGACGTCACGGCACTCTACCATGAAGATGGAGACTAAATGTGTCTCCGAAACGTTTTTTATCCGTCTGCAAAACTGCACACCGACCCACCTCATAATTTCGTAATCTCAGCTTCACAGAAATTCTTCCTCTGCCGGCCCTACGGTCTATTACGAACGAAGCACGGTCCACATCGCGCCGGCATGCGTGAGGACTGGCCTGTCCCTCCACAGACATGTTCAGGGGCCAGTTTCTGACACAAACATAAAACGGCCCCGTCCACACCTACATCGGGGCACTATGTCCCCGCACGGCCCCCGACTGTTTGAAATGCTCGTGGCTACTTTAACAACGCGACATTTTCATAAAGAGACGAACAGTTCGCTATAAGCCCACCAACAGCGCACGGCCCAGTCTGCCCTGACATGTCCCCACATGCGACAAAATGTAATACGTCTGTGTAACGCGGTTCACAAAACCACCCTTTACAGCCGTGCATGAAGTCACATGTTGGCGTATGAATACATGTAAAACTGCATATTCATAATCTTGGCACTGAACTCCGAACATTACGTGTACAGCAGTAATCAATATACAGATAAAAAATTCAGTTCCTACATCTTAGAAAACAAACTGCGTCTCTATTACAAAGACCAAGAGATTAGTGCTGTGTATTGTGAGGATCTCATGAAACACAAACTGCACTGCCTGGGTATAATGTGGGGTGCTTGAATGTTAAGCAGGCGGTACATATAGTTACCACTGTGCTTGGATGTTAAATATTTACAGTTACCATTGTGCTTGAATATTAAGCAGGTGGTGCTTATTACCACTTTGCGTGAATGTTGAGCAGCGGGTACCTACTGTTACCACGGTGCTTGTGTGTTAAGCTGGCGGTACCTACAGTTACCACTGTGCTTGTGTGTTAAGCAGGCGGTACCTACAGTTACCACTGTGCTTGTGTGTTAAGCAGGCGGTACCTACAGTTACCACTGTGCTTGTGTGTTAAGCAGGCGGTACCTACAGTTACCACTGTGCTTGAATGGCGCACCAAATTAAGAGTTTCGTGACGTAAAGCAAACTGCACTTAATCATTCGTGACAGAAGTTTTAAGTTAAATTCAAGAACTGCCTCGAACGGTCAGTATTCTGTGGGACGTTATTCACCGCTTCAAACCATAAAAATGTCGTTTTCAACAGCGTTATAAACGTTACAGTATCACGCTTCACACTGTTATTTTAAAGCCAACGAAACTGAAAACGCAATACGGTTGCCAGGAAAGTCTACTACGTACGCACTTCAAAATCAAATCGACCTGTAATCGAAAGTGCCCAATATAACAACACGGCGTCGCAGTAACCACAGACGACATCTTGCATTATCACAGGCATGCAAACAGTCAATACCGTTGGCAAATACACTAACGTGCCTAAAAGCGAAAAATGCACTCAGAAAAAAAAAACGGAAATGATGGATTCAGATAAAACATTACACCGAAGCATGAGACGAAACTGTCCTTACCTGGGATACTGCAACGTGAACACTTCAGGAAGCCGTCGTTAACAACACGCAAAAGTTTTCAGATGAAAAGCACATCTTGCTGGAGATATCACCTGCCCGTCTGTCTGTCTCACTGCACGTTGGATGCAAGGCAAGATAACAATAAAGGTAACCGCAGAGGCAGGGCCAGCCAACACACGCAGCCCAGGGATGTCGCTTATCTTGCGTTTGCCTGCGCACAGCTCTGCTTCCTTCGTCTGCCTGATCACTACTGGACTGACCAGAGGAGAGGAGAAACAGGCCGGATCATGCGATGCGCCGTCCGCAGTGGGCGACAGGTAACAGATCGGCCGCTACCAACATTACGACAGAAAAGTTCACTGAGGAAACGCCCACTCCATACGGTTTAAGATCCCTACTGCTGCCATGCAACTCGGTACACAGCCTACGTCTGTCGTCGTAAATTATTTAAATTATACTCGCGCACCGAAACTGGACTCTGGGTACAAAAGGTGCAAACTGGAGATTTTTTCTCTTCTCCAAAACCTCCAAGACTGGCTGTGAGGGCCCACGCAGCCTCCAGTTCAATGGGTACCGGGGAATCTCTGCCTGGGGATAAAGCGGCCGGGGCGTGAAGTTGAACACAGTCCTCAATGTAGTTCACAGTTTAAGAATGAGTAGATCTGTACCTCTGTGCCCTATACATACCTTTTCAGCATGGAGACGGCCAACTTCAACATTTCTTAAGTTACGTAACTTTGGTACAAGCCACCCACAGACGGCACTTTCAGATTGGACAGTCAGCTGCTGTAAACGCTAATGACTGCCATCTTTCATGTGATGTCGCATGCTGTGGTAAATGGCTGCTTAATCTTCTACCCTCAAGAAGGAGGCAGTGGGTTTCTCCGAAACATTGGTGCCTACGTACCAGACCAAACGGCGGCACATCTCACCATACTGTCTGCCGTCAGCATCTTAAATACCACATTTTATACGACAAACTCCACGGAACGGATCCATTCATGGACATCTGACAGTCGCTTAGCTAACCAAAAATTCCTCACGTTTTATCAAATCACAGACTCACTGTCGTACTTAGAAGGGTCCGCTACTGAACCATGAGCCAGATTAAACTAACCCACAATCTCCATCCACACCCAACGTTTCCTAAAGATATCGCATGCTGTTGCTTCAGCTCACAAAGCGTTGCAGTATTATACACACAAGAAAACACCGCCGTCAGGTCTGGTACAGGCCTATAGACAAGGTTTCATAAGAATCTGCTGCCTCCATCTTCAGGTGCGGTATAAATATTTTGGCCCCAAATTCCTACCAAACTGCATGACTACACAACCGACAAGGAAATGCACTGCGAATTCCAAGCGGCCAGAACTACACAACTGGCGGCCTGTTGCTGACGTACCTTCACACTAACAGCGACTATCTTAGCTGTATCCTGTCGTTCAAAGGGACCTGCCAAAAAGGCCGAAGACCAAACCGTACCGTCCGCCTGTACTGCCAGGCACAAGTGCTGTTATAGCCCCTCGCTGCTTCGGTGGTTCCATAAGATTGAAGGTTTAAAGCCCCTTTGTGACGTCACAATACTGCACCTCAAAACTGACTGCCGGGCAGCCATGTTGTGGTTCCGAATTCTACGTAAAGTTGCACCATGAAGGCCTATAAATAGCAGGATTGGAGGTAAACCTCCACCCATGCTGAACATCGACCCTGCATGGAGACGAGTTGTCAGCTTCACATCCCAGTCGCTCTGCCCCCGTAGAAAGAAGTGCCGGTACCGACTGAATAAGAGTCTGGGTTCACACCACAGCCAGTCTGGTCTTCTGGACAAGAGACAAATGAAAATCTGTTGCACCTAACGGGAAATGAACCCTGGATCGTACAGTCCGTAGCCTAGTCCCTATACCGACTGAGCTACCCACCTTAATTCGTATGCCTGCTGTTCAAGTACAGGCCTGTGTCTTCACCACCGCACAGAACATCAGGTTGTGATCAGTGACACCACAAACATTATGGGAATGGGATGGGTGGGGCATGTAGAACTCAGTAGAAGAATCGGAAAAAGTTAAAAAACTTTGGTCTGAAAAAATAAAAGTGAAGTGCCTGAGAATACAAATTTGTACACTGGGGATAATATTAAAATTAAACTTTCAGAAATTGAATGCGAATGCGCCGGTGTGGATTACAGTAATTTGGTTCAGGATAAAAAATGGCGGGCTAATGTGAGTACGAATTGGTTTTGTTATCCACAAAATGCGGAGAATATGTGCCCGAATTCTCGAGAACTGCTGCCTGCCGTTACGCACAGTGACGCCACCGCTGCCGCCGCCACCTTGCGAGCTGCAGGCCTTCCAATGTCACGGCCAATAAACTCGTGAAGCAAATATACGAACGTCTGTAAGGGCTCCACGCTAGTCCTGAACACTGCACCGGGTAACAAGGCGACCCATGGGACATACCAGCTAGGGTCACTCTCCCACCCTCGTAAAGATCTGGATAGCTCAGTCAGTATAGTGACTAATCTGTGGGGTAGACTACGATAAACAGGGATCGATTGTCTGCGGGGACGAGGGCGTCCAGACAGGCTCTGGAAACCAACGGCTGGTGGAGGTAAGGTGGCCGGAGTGTAAAGCTGGAAGTTGAGCTTGCATCAAGTGCCCATGAAAAAATACCGTGGAGCTAAAATTCCACCGCCTTAAGCCCGACGCCTTCATGTCGCGGCGCTTCATTAAGGACAGGCACAGTAGGCAGAGTGACTGGCGGCGAGCAGAAAGGCGAAGGCGGAAGGGGAGAAGACGCGGTGAGCTGTAGAGCACCGGACCCGGGCACGGTCTTTGGTAAATGTAATCAGCAAATTGCGCCAGAACTAAAATGTACATAAGGGGCAACACGGGAGAGAAGTTACATTTTGCAGACGCCATAAGGGACCGGGAATTAGTAGTCCTGACCTGACCAGGTGCGCGCAGACCTGCTGTGGCAATGAGCAGTCTGTACTGCTGTCACAGCTAGCCTATTGCTGGCCTATTGCTGGTCTATTGCTTGTCTATTGCTGGTCTATTGCTGGTGTGTTGCTGGTCTATTGCTTGTCTATTGCTGGTCTATTGCTGGTGTGTTGCTGGTCTATTGCTGGTCTATTGCTGGTGTGTTGCTTGTCTATTGCTTGTCTATTGCTGGTGTGTTGGTCTATTGCTTGTCTATTGCTTGTCTATTGCTGGTGTGTTGCTGGTCTATTGCTTGTCTATTGCTGGTCTATCATCTCGGATATAAATATAGGCAGAGCGCACGCTTGTAATGTATTTACACCTTTCATGTTTGCCGTTACTGTACTTATTATTTAAGAATTGGTTTCCTACCTCATAGAAAACACTCCGTTTCTATCACAAATGCCAACCTGTTAAAGCTGTTTCGGGACGTAATAGCCCTTACCTGTAAGTCTAATATTAAACACAAACACACGGTGTAGGCAAGTGGAGAATCTGTTGGTGTGAAGCAGGCGACACGCTGTCTGCGGGGTGTTGGCCTCTGAATAAAGTAGAGCGGCAAGTGTTCGTTACATCGCAGGCTCAACCCACGCTGTAATTTCTTGCCAGCATATAGCTTAGTGCAGTCAGATGCGTGAGCTCCGACGTTTCGGAAGAACATTAATGTCTGCTCCTTCAGGGTTATCCTGGGTTGCAAATTATCTTGCCGCAGTCCACACAAGAACGCGGGTTGCGCCCCACAGGCTCAGCACAGGGCAGGTCACGCCACACTCGGCCCGCAGAGCCCATTAACTGTGCAGTCAGTCGATCGGCGTTTCTTTTTCTCTTTTCGACTTTCATTACGAAATGTGATTCACGCTCGCCATTTTTGAACGAGGGGGGCGCTATCCCCTTCTGCATTCTGGTGGGGGCGCAGACACTGGGGTCAGAGGGAATGGGAAGAAAGCTTCATTTTTCGCTGTTAGGCACCGCACCGAACTTCACACTGCACTGTTTACTTGTGTGCTGATGCACCGCAATGTGTTTATGTGTTCCGCCTGTTTCCCGCAATAAATAGCCATTATACATTTAAAAAAATATATGCTGCGTGGTCTCTGCAATAGACACTTTGCGTTTCCTGCGAGGTACGAACTGAACCGCTATATAACTTGCTGCTTCAGTGGACTTGCTGTCGGCAACAGACGACTGTTGTGCATAGCTGATTGATTTTGTCTTCTTACTGAGTCACAAAGGAAAGAAGTAATCTAAATATCAGAAGCCAGTTGCTGTGTTTTCTGCGAATAATGCTTCAAAATAACCCCCACCCCCGGCAGCACAACACGTGTGTTTAGGCCTGTCTCCTGCCGTTCAGTCGTGCTGTAACGGACTGTGTGTGCTGCTGGCACCCCCGTCGGGGTCTTCACAGTGCGACCAACGCGCCATGGTACCTGGATGCCAGGCACATGCACGAGACTCTGGGGTTGCACTTCGCACTCACATCACAGCACTGGCCGAAGGGCAAGGTTTTAATTTCTGCTTGTCGACTATCCTAGCTGGAGTTTCCGTGATATTCCTCGGTTGTAACGTGAATTCTACACCACGGACTCCCCCCCCCCACCCACCAATTACAGAGGCTTTGATCCAACGTGACTTCCTCAAAAGCCTCTTCACGCTGTGGGCAGCCCCCGTACCTGGCGACATGGTCCTCAGCCCGCAGGCTGTGTGCCGTTTCGGGGTTCACTCTACGAAACAAAAAACTTCACCACCCCGTGCTTCCCGACTGCCGAAACAGCATCGCCTATGTCGAAAGCTCCTTCTTTTAAGAGCAAATTTTAAGATGACTGTAAGCATGGAGCATTGGTGAAATGATACTGATAAGGAAAAACCGAAGTACTGGGAGAAAACCCCGTCCCATTGTCGCTTCTTTCATCATAAATCTCACACGGTCGCACCTGAGACCCAACCCGGGCCCCCACAGAGACAGAAACCGGCGAGGAACTGTCTGAGCCATCGCACGGCATGCTGCATTGCAAGGACCAACCCTCTGTCGCCCGCATCCTACACGGACCTAACAGAGAACATTCAGAGTTGTTACGAAATTTAGCGTACAGACGCTGCGGCAGCTGAAGCGATGTGCAAGTACTGCAGGGCACTTGCTGGCGCCATTCGAACACTCGTCAATCGTTAAACTGAATTATACACGTTAAATGCGTAATTTGATTGTACGGAGTGCAGACTCTTTGCTGAAGTGATAGGGGGACAGAGGCGGTTGTGCTTGTTTTGCAGGCACACGCACAGCAAATATCGTGTGTCTTCTTCCGGCCGCGTTTTTCGCCGTTCACACTGCTCAAAGAATTTCGATTAAATTTAGTACTAGGTGCCTACGAAAGAAAAATAATATTAAAAGGGTTCTGTAACAAATAGCACGGGGGGCGTGGACTGGACTACTCTGGCTCAGGACAGCGACAGTTGGCGGGCTACGGCGAGTACAGCAACACACCTCCAGACTGCATAAAGGGCGGGGAACTTGTTGACTGTCTGAGGAACTGGAACCTGCTGCCTTGAGTCAAACAGTCAGTCAGTCAATCAGTGTGACTGCAGAAGTCGGTTTAAAGTTTGCTTTGTGACCAGCTGATCGACTCAACCACACGGCTTGCCCACTGTGCATGTCAAGACCTAACAATCAAATAAAGAAGCTAGGAAACGTACGCATATTGTAGCAATTGTGGGACATTCGCTTATTTCTGCTTAGTTCTGTGGAAAAGTGCAAGTCTTATAGGCAAAATGCGCGCTTAATTATTCTGTACGACACGTGCCTCGTCACAAATGTTTAAAGAGTTAGACTGCACGTGATTAAAAACTCCACTAGTCTTCGTGTACAGTGTCAGTTAATAACAGAATGGGAACGAAGAGGCAGATTTTACTGCAATTATCCGATGTCGAAAGTCTTGGAAAACTCGTTTGTGGACTAAGCGACGCACACACGTAATCGGATAGGCATGTGTAAGCCAACAGACGCGTGTGTGCAGCTTTTGGTGGTGAACGCTGTAAAAACGGTTTGTTGAGACACACGAAATTAGTGACCCTCGCATCACGTGAAGTCGCCTATCCGGTCTGCTCCGACACACTGTACATAAAACAGTAGCCAGGATAGCTCAGTCAGTATAGTGACAAGGCTACAGGACGGAAGACCGAGGAATCACAGTTCGATTCTTGGTACCAGCAACAGGTGTTTCCTCTTACCAAACCCTCCACACCAGCTCTTGTTTTACTGGCACTCGAGGCTCTGTCCCGGGGTGTATGGCGGTCGAAGCGTGAAGCTGACCTTTCATCTTTATGTAGTGCCAAAGTCAAGCATGAGTGGAGCTATGTATCCACGTGTGCAAACGCACTCAGGGCGTGAGCAGGGAGAAGCTGACCGTTACACTAAGCACCATTACAGTGTCCCCCAGGGCCAGCCATCGGCCCCTAATCCAGCGCACACTGCCACCCTGTTCCGTTAAGTTCCATTTTAAAATCCTACTCTTATTTATGTCTCTTCCCTTCAGCATTTCCGGCTGAAATGTGCCCATTTCTCATCTCAGCCATGCGTGTTGCGTGTCAGAGACTGCTTGGAGTGGGGAGACACGGAAACAGCCGTTGGAAGAACCTGCATTGACAGCGGTAGTGAAATCGTGTTCTGGTGTACATTTGCGAGTGTTGGCAGCCCTTATCGCAAGCTGGAGTGGGAGAAGCACCTGCCCGCAGACTCTGTAACGTACCCCCTCTCTCCGGCCAGTGGGGGTGGAGTGCAGGGTACCAGTTTGGTACGCACATCCTTCGACGGAAGATGGACCCGCCTCCTACCCGATAGCAGGCCAAACAGGAACGTAATGCCTGCGCCTGGTTTGCAAAGCTGCGTTCTGAGAATTGGCCGCATCTTATGCCTACTGTCTGTGCGTGTGCACACTCGGGTTGGATGGGGCACAGTCCTACCTGTGGGGACAGCAGTTGCTCAGCTAGTCAAGAAATTACCCACATTTTATAGAGTCCCGAGGTTCATTACCGTGCTCACAACAGCCAGCACTTGTCCCTATCCTGAGTCAGGCTGATCCAATTCACGGCCTCCTACCCCATTTCGTTAACATTTATTTTAATATTATCCTCCCCATTACGTCTATGTTTTCCAAGTAGCCTTTATCCTTCACGCTGCCCCACCAAAACCCTGTCTGGATTTCTCCTCTCCCCCATTCGTGCCACGTGCCCCGCCCGTCTCGTTCTCCTTTCTTTGATAACCCAAATAATATTTGGTTACACAACATGCCTTATCTTACATTCAAATAACCATTCGTTTCTTAACAATTTTAGATTGAGTTTTGCTTGTGCCATTTTTATATTTAGAGGCCTGGATTATTTTGTCTCTCACGTATGAATTTGCAGGTTTTTTGTTCTTTGTGTATCGTTACTTGTTCTCAATATTGTATTCACGTGAACACGAAAGCAGTCTGCTTTGCAGCGTCGTGTTTGTATTCTGTCACGATGGAAATAGCCCAAATACAGATCAGTGGTACTTCGCACGTTGCACTGCCATTGGCTAAGAAGTATAAAGTTCAACTGTCAAATATCCCACCCCGTTGTGTTGCATAATATTAATATTAATATTTTAATAATAATAATATTTAAAAGAAAAGTTGTGTTTGACTGGAAAAACTGATTAATAAAAGTACAGTGTTCAGTAGCACTGTGCAGGAAGGACTAAGCAACACGGCTAAAGCCCCCAGGTTGGCGAGTATCTGGACGGACCGACATGTCAACCCGGTGACCGTTTGTGCATTCAGCGCGGTCGTTACCCTGCATAAATCTTCCGTAATATTCTGCCAGACCGGCTACGGGGCCCACCCAGCCAGCAACCCTTTGCCAGACCCAAAATACCTCCACTTCCCCATTCGTCTTTTCCTGTTCGTCAACTCCCAGGTGGCCCGCCCGCCTGCCACCGCGCAAGCAACTTGCTTCCCCTTATCTCGCTGGCATCAAATTCTGTACCCTGCGCCACCCCTTCTCACTTTCCTCTCGCCATTACAACTTCCTCCAGCAGCGCTCTGTTCCCTGCAGCCCCGGACACTGCCAGTTGATGCGCGTTCAGCACTCGGGCGCTGTCCCACTGCAAGAAAACGGCTCCAGTTTGCTTACTTGTGCCTTATTTAACAACACTGTCAGCATCGCGGGGAGAGTGGCAGCAGGCCCCTCGGGGGTGGGGCGGGGGGGGGCGAGGGGGGTGCTGAGAAACTGAATTTTTTTAAATTTTAAATATTACGTTAAATGAGGTGTGCGCTTGTCTCGGATATCAGGCAGTGTTGAGTCGCAGTTCTGTACCGACGTTTCGGGAAAACCTATCGATCCCATCTTCAAAGGTCAAAAAGACCAAGAAGAAAGGTCTCTTCATGAACTTCTTGACCTTTGAAGATGGTACCGATAGGTTGTCCCGAAACGTCGGTACAGAACTACCATTAAGTGCTGCGTAACATCCCAGAAGATCGCATACCTCATCTACGTCGCGACGGACGCCTGAAATCGCGCGTTATGTTAAATGTTGGCTTATTTATGCACTGGTTGAGTGTGTGGGCAGGTCTCATGGCTGGCGTAGGGAAACCTTCTGTTGTTAGTGTTAGTGTTAGTGTTAGTGTTAGTGTTAGTGTCAGTGTTAATACTGCCTCTTGTTACTTATGCATTCACTTTTTATCAAAGTAAAACGGGCGGCGGCAAAATTTTATGTTCTGACTCCGCCGAAAAATCCGCAAGTCAAGTGGAATGGCCATAAGACGATGAATGTATGATGAACTGGAATACATTAGGAAGGAAACTGTCGTGATCCAATCGAGGCACTAACCGCCATGTTTAATTTGGGACTGAGGAAGACCACGCAGGCTGTCGTTCACATGACCAGATGTGCGACACAAGACTGCAGTAACTGCGTGGCATTGCGGTTCCTCACGCCGCGTAGTGTGGGGGGCACGTGCCAGCATTTTGGTGGGACATACTCTGCACATCCAGGGTCCCACTGCTACCATGAAGATGGCCGGAGCGTGACCGCAGCACGGCCGAAACTTTGCGCGACTTTAGGAAGCGCACTCCCATTTACCGCTTTCGTAGCGCGCCTTTTCCAATCGCAAAATTACAGACGCGTTCCGACATCAGGACATATCACACTGCATAGCCACGTGGGTCAGCGCATCTGCTGTGTTCCACAGTGGAATTGAGAGCCTGCTGCGACAGCCTGCAGTTGCTCTGACTGTACAGTGCACTGCCTGCAGCCTGCAGTTGCTCTGACTGTACGGTACACTGCCTGCAGCCTGCAGTTGCTCTGACTGTACAGTACACTGCCTGCAGCCTGCAGTTGCTCTGACTGTACAGTGCACTGCCTGCAGCCTGCAGTTGCTCTGACTGTACAGTGCACTGCCTGCAGCCTGCAGTCTATGAACACTTTGCGCGACTTAGCATGCAAACTATTTTGGTCAAACGGCGAAACTTCGATCAACGGCTGTCCAGCGCTACCCCACTGAAACTGCTAACCGCCTGAACGGAAGACAAGAAAGACTGAGGGCAGGCAGAAACACTACGTGTTCACAGAAACACACCACTGGTCTGTCCTGAGCCAGCTGAACCCAGCACACAGTGTCGCACTCTGTTACATTAATACTGTCCTGCCATCTGCGCTCCGATTTCTCAAGTGGTCTTCTACAAAATTTTAATGTTTAATATTTATTCATGTGCAGAAGTTGCAGGAACTGTAGGCTGTTCATGTGTATTGAGTTTAACCGTCAGGGGCGGAGCGTATCGTTGCTTTTAATCTAGTCTGTCTACACACACACCTCGAGTCTTGGCCTGCACAGACACTTTTACTGCGAAACCATATAGCTACTGTGTGTTTGGATGCAGCTGGCACTTGTGGGTCTCTGATATGTACCCCCTGAAGATGGCAATCTATTTGCCGAAACATATGTAGGTGTTGACAATATATCTTACATTTACCAACAATCCTGCGCGGTTGGTGGTTTGATAGAGACTTGCGATAAACTGTGCCGTACACAAAACATAAAAATCGTCTCCCTTTTTTCAGGGTTTATCACGAACATTCGCATGTATTTTACAATCCCCCATGTGTGCTGCACGCTACGCCCGTCTTAGCCTCGTTCATTTCATCATCCGGCTGGTAAGAACCGCAAACATTCAGCTTTGTGTGCGGCACCCGGAGACAGACCAGCCGCGCCTGCAGTGCCGCTGTGCACAAAATATTTTGACAGCACGGACCGGAGGCGCGTTGCTTTGTGTCACAACTGCGATGATGAAGGGTGCCGGTGCGCCCGTCTCTGAGAGCCCTCTGCCACAGGTAGACGGCCACGCCAGAAAGTACCACTTTTTACTGCTATAAACACAGCAACGGACGGGACGAAGTACAGAAAAACTTACACTGCAGGCCACGTGGAACAGCCAGCATTAACAGTTAGCTCAGTTCCAAAGCGCAAGGGAAAGAATATTTTCTATTCTCCAAGGTGTTCAGATCGGCTCTGGGGCCCGTACAGCCTCCTGTTCAAAGGGTACCGGCTGCACCCCCCCCCCCCCGGCCCGGGGTTCAAGCGACAGGTATAATATATGGAGCTGACCACGCAGCCGGGGTGGAAGTACGCGTCTGCTCCCCTTACGCACCGCTGTGATGTGCGGTGCCAACTGCAGGCTTCAATCTGCGGCCGTAACCTGAGGCTGCTTGGACACGAATGGGAAATACTTTGGCGCCCCCGAGCTATGCAGGTGACCGAGATATGCAGACAGCATTATTACCGCCTGCACTGCGCTGCAAGTCTGTCACTGTCACTGGCACTGGCACATGGCTCCGCACGGACGCACTACCGCGCGCCACCCCCCGGCAGAGACAGGATGGCCCGGTGAGCCCACACAGCCTGGGGCTTCGTCAGGGACAAGGCGGCTGGAGTGTGAAGCTGATCACTCACCTCCACATGTTGTATCCCTGAGGTTACTAATGAGTGGCGCTGTGCCTCCACTACTTCACAGGTGGTTAGTAACGGACAGTGATAACTGTAGCTGTGCTCTCCTATCGGGGCTGTTCGCATCGCGTCAGTTACTGCGACACCACTCACTTTTGTAAGTGATACAGGGCTGTTCGCATCTCGTCAGTTACTGCGACACCACTTACTTTTGTAAGTGATACAGGGCTGTTCGCATCTCGTCACTTACTGCGACACCACTCACTTTTGTAGGTGACACAGCATCGTGAGATGAACTGAGAAACCAGTTATTACTGGAAACGATACAGACAAATCCCGCCGCCCGTCCGATACCTGCGGGCCGTGTGCTGCTGTGCGCCAGGTCCACACCAGCACACTGTTTCTGCTGCCAGGCCACAAGTGCAAAAGCAGGCAACAGGCTTCTCTGAAACGTCGGTACCTATCAAACAGACTACAGGCGTCGCAACACATCCTTATGTAAGGCGTCTCTTTTCTTCCCAACTCCTGTCTATTCAGTTAACCAGCTATTTGCAATTTGTGTGATCTGCACTGTTTGGGTTCATCAGCAGACACGGTCGCAGTTTCTCACCACTGTCACATTTGGTGCGTGTGACAAGTGCAGTTGCCGCACACAGAACTTGCGTGCAATGGCGTCACTTTCATTTTAATAATAACTAAAGGAGCAGCACAAACCGTCTGACAGAGCTAAACTTGTATTGATTTTATTTCTTGCTCCATGTTTCGGCTTTAGCAAACAAAACCACCCCCCGACAATTAACAGTACGTAAAGAAGCATTTGTCGCCACACTCTTACCTCGAATGGTTAGTGCCACTTGAGACGTCGCGCAGGAGGCGCTGCATTTACCTTAGGCAGGATTCGCTGTCCATTGGCACAGATAATGTACCTACGTCACTGCGTGGCGTCTGGTGTGTTGCACGACCCTGTCAGCGTCTCGAACTGCACACCGTACTGAATTATCGATTGGAAGAGATCTGGAAGGAAACGGCCGTCATCGAACACATGTACTATACCTGGAGCGACTGAAAAAACTACGGATTGCGTGTACCAATCGAGATACGAAACAAAGCTCTGTCGCTACAGTAACCGCCCGGGGGTGGCTACAGTCAGCAAGGCTATGTTGGTATCACTGCTGGTAAGACAAATGCGAACACCGTGTCCTAAACTGCATCTGAAGAACGGACACAGCCGTCAGTCACTGTTGTGACTGAGCTATCCTGACTCTGGACTGGCCTGCAGGAGCACAACCTTGACACCAGGTTTCATTAAGACCGTGTTCGTATTCAGACAGACAACCCTGGAAGGAAGGCAGTCCGGCGTGCAGGAAGTCAAGTCACACTGCCGGCAGGTAGTAGATCGTTCGGAAATTCTAACTGGACAGAGCGGGTCGTCCTGAAAGGGTTGAACCCGAGCAAACATCCCTACAGTAGCCCGCCGTAACGGTACACACGTCACTGCACGCGTGATGAACTGTCAGACAGTCAGACGGTGGGGCGATCAAGGTTCGAGTCTTGATCCGATCACTTGTCAGACTGCCTGAGGCCTTGGCTAGTCCAGTCACCGGCCTTCTTGACTCTTCCAAGAAAAACTTCAGGTAACAAATGTTAAAACGTCACCGTAATCAGCCAACCAACCAACCAGCGCCAAGGAGCAGAGTTCTGATTCACACACTACTAGTTCCTCAGCTACTCTGCAAATTCCCCGCATTGTATGGAACCCGACGGTTCATTATCGCGTTCACAACAGCCTGACACTTTTTCTACCTTCAGCCAGATTCATCCGGTCTATCCATTTTAATATCATCTTCCGATCCACGCCTAGGTTTTCCAAATGGTTTCCTTCCTATTTCCCCATCACGACTCTAAATGAATTTTATTCTCTCACACACGCGCCACAAGTTCCGCCCCTCTCATCTGCGCACTAAACACACTCCGTCTCGGTTATAAAAACCAGCCAGTTAATGCTGTATAGGGAAATAATCGCTGTTTGTTCTGAGATCCACACAGAACACATAAACACACTGTGTGGGCAGAACGTAGAATTAGATATAAAGACTCAGTCCGTACCGCGCAGTAAACACTCTCCGTCTCGGTTATAAAAACCAGCCACTTAATGCTGTATAGGGAAATAATCGCTGTTTGTTCTGAGATCCACACAAAACACATAAACACACTGTGTGGGCAGAACGTAGAATTAGATATAAAGACTCAGTCCGTACCGCGCAGTAAACACACTCCGTCTCGGTTATAAAAACCAGCCACTTAATGCTGTATAGGGAAATAATCGCTGTTTGTTCTGAGATCCACATAGAACACATAAACACACTGTGTGGGCAGAACGTAGAATTATATATAAAGACCCAGTCCGTACCGCGCAGTAAACACACTCCGTCTCGGTTACAAAAACCAGTCAGCTAAAGCTGTATAGGGAAATAATCGCTGTTTGTTCTGAGATCCACACAAAACACATAAATACACTGTGTGGGCAGAACGTAGAATTCGTGAGTGTTACACCTGGCGGTACGTAAAGTAACCACTGGGCTGTATAAAGGGTTAAATAAATGAGGAGCAACGATATCTGTTGCAACTTGACTGACGCAGGAGAGACGGCGGTCTGCCACTAACGATGCGGTGTCTCGACACCAGCTGCTCATAGACTCAGAGGCATGCATTCTGCAGCTGATTGGTTGTTTGCAACTTTGGTTGTTCCCATAATTTTTCACGCATTTTCTCAGTTCCTCTTGACAATAACCGGACTAACACAATCACAAAACCACGACCAGTTACGCTTACATTAACTCAAAATGCGCAACAACAGTTAATTGAACATAAGGGTCAGGTGGCGTGCAGCGGTGTCATTGTCACGGTGGCGACACACACAGACACACAGACAAGGCCAGCTTACAGCGTGTAACTGAACGGCGTGCGTTAAGGTAAGAGAGGATGGGAATGTAGCACGCAAGGGACATAAGACAAATATATAAAATTTTGTTCGGGAAACGTGAATGGAAAAGGCCTCTTGGAAGAAATAAGAGCAAACGGGAGGCTGAAATTAAAATGTTCCCAAAAAATATAGGAAGTGTGAGGGTAGCATGGATTCAGCTGGCTCATGATATGGTCCTGTGGCGGTCTTTCATAAAATAACAATAAAGTACTGCGTTTTGTAAAATGGAGGGGGCATTCCTACAGCGTCTTCTGAACAAAGACTCTGATGCATGCATTTTATTGTTTAGTTCGTCAGTTTGGCGTGACGAGGGGCAGACGTTAGCCCCTACAGTGCTGTCTGTCTGCAGCACCAAATCTCGCAGAATATCCAGCAATTCCCACGATATCCCAGCCACCCGTACTGACCGCTCTACAAAACCTCCCATGCCGTAACCATGGTCATCAAAGGGGTACGTACCTGCCGTTAACCATTCTAAAAGACTTTATACCTGAAAATTGGGGCACCACACAAAGTGCACTGCGTTTGGTCATCATTGCCGTACAAAAACTGTCACGGCCTGTGCCTGTGATATTTGCACGGTAGATGTGGTCAGTGACCAGGTCGCAGGACCCCCCTACCTTTATGCTCCATATACGTTACTGGCACATTAATATGCGGGCCTTCCCGCGGTCATCTTGCACTTCCGCAGTCAGCAGTTAACGAACAAAAGGGGTTGGTCTCAAGATGACCATTACACCTTTTGTACAAGGGCAGAGGAATGTTTCGGGGGGCCCAAAAACAGATACCTGGCCGTCTTCCTGCTTCATCGCATTATTGTTAATATCGTGAGAAATGGCGAACCCTTTAGTTAGCTGGACCATGGATGACCGATGTCCCAACGCACGTAAAAAGTGATACATTTTTATTCTTGGTGCAAAGAAAGGATCCTACTGGGCAATAAGGTAAGGAGGTTATGTTCGGCTGTGCAGTGACGTCACACACTGCTTTGTTGGAGATCTGTAGACAACACAGATCATATGCGAACTGTTAGTAGGGACGGTCTGGCCGTCTTTTGGTTTCGATATAAATGCGCAGAGAACAAACACATGCCAACGGTTGTAAAACGTGGGAATAAATGTCCCAAAATCCCATGGGAAGCAGACGTCGAAAATGTTTAGAACTAAGTGTAAGAGCGGCTTAAGAAGCACACCACATTTTTGAATGTCTAAAGCACCGTAACACTGCACAAAAGTAAGGCACAACTAACTGTTGTGAAATGTGAGCCACGGACGTCGGTTACTTCTCGACATTTTGGATCTCAAATTATGCTGCGCGCGAAAGAAATATCTACGTCGCCAGGTACGTGTTTCCCAACGCCAACGGAACGTCAGCCCTGAACACTAGCACCGTCGGGAACAACGTACCGAGCGAGGCAGCGTCACATTCAAGGAGACTGCAGGCGTCTAATGTGATACTGGTTATCGCACCTAGTTGCTGAAGGCCAACTTTCTTCAAAAAAGCTGATGTGCACGTGTGCCAGCCCGCCAGCACTGTGTACGTTCTGCATATTCAAGCGGACGTCCACATTGTATTGAAATGGCACACCGGGTTACAGCCTCGAACTGTGTTCACACGCAGTGCGGGCAGCTGGCCTCTGGGATCTCATTACTGCTGCTGCAGCGACTGAGCTGCCGAAGTCGAGTGGTTACTGTCCGCACTGCTTGGTGCGTGGCGTCCAAACGGCCCCTTTCGGGTCGCACAGTGTGTTTATGTGTTCCGCAGACTCGCAGAATTCACTGCTATTACTCTACTGCACAGCCTGTAAGGATTGATCCTTGTGATAAAGACGCGGTGTTATCTGTGAGGCAGGAACTGCACGTCAGGCCTTATGCGAAGCCCACGTTCGTCCGTCCCACCGCAACGTCATGACAGCCACTAAACAGATTGTCCGATTTTCGTAAAATTTGGTACAGTATTTTGAATAAGAAGTTGTCAACTGAACACGAGTCCCGCTGAAAGAGGTTTGGTGGCCGCCGTGCAGTGCTTGTGTGTGTGTGTGTGTGTGTGTGTGTGTGTGTGTGTAAATGAACTGCTACCCTGCTTTGCTTCCTTTCTGACGATTTGGGCTAAATTCAGTATAAGAACTCTGCACAAAATACAGTTAAGCCTTTATGAATTTCGAGAAAATCGGCACAGGGAAGGCCGTGCTCTTCATACTGGTGTGAATTACATTACACTTGCACAGGTGTCATGACACTGTGTGATACTTTGACAGTCAGCTGTCACATGACGAACTGTGCCGCCATTCTGAGTAATAAACTGCATAACACTTTCAAGAGGACAATTGGAACTGCTTTGCTATCCAACGGTCCGCTCGTTTGTCTTCTGGTAAGAGCAACATGTAGATGGATGGACGGGTGTGGAGCATTGGTGGAATGATACTGACAGGGGGAACTGGAGTACTGGGAGAAAACATTATACAGCGTCGGTGGTAGATGAATGAATGAGTATGGAGCATTGGTGGAATGATACTGACAGGGGAAACTGAAGTACTGGGAGAAAAACATTATACAGCGTCGGTGGTAGATGAATGAATGAGTATGGAGCATTGGTGGAATGATACTGACAGGGGAAACTGAAGTACTGGGAGAAAAACATTATACAGCGTCGGTGGTAGATGAATGAATGAGTATGGAGCATTGGTGGAATGATACTGACAGGGGAAACTGAAGTACTGGGAGAAAAACATTATACAGCGTCGGTGGTAGATGAATGAATGAGTATGGAGCATTGGTGGAATGATACTGACAGGGGAAACTGAAGTACTGGGAGAAAAACATTATACAGCGTCGGTGGTAGATGAATGAATGAGTATGGAGCATTGGTGGAATGATACTGACAGGGGAAACTGAAGTACTGGGAGAAAAACATTATACAGCGTCGGTGGTAGATGAATGAATGAGTATGGAGCATTGGTGGAATGATACTGACAGGGGAAACTGAAGTACTGGGAGAAAAACATTATACAGCGTCGGTGGTAGATGAATGAATGAGTATGGAGCATTGGTGGAATGATACTGACAGGGGAAACTGAAGTACTGGGAGAAAAACATTATACAGCGTCGGTGGTAGATGAATGAATGAGTATGGAGCATTGGTGGAATGATACTGACAGGGGAAACTGAAGTACTGGGAGAAAAACATTATACAGCGTCGGTGGTAGATTGAATGAATGAGTATGGAGCATTGGTGGAATGATACTGACAGGGGAACTGGAGTACTGGGAGAAAAACATTATACAGCGTCGGTGGTAGATGAATGAATGAGTATGGAGCATTGGTGGAATGATACTGACAGGGGAAACTGGAGTACTGGGAGAAAACGTTATACAGCGTCGGTGGTAGATGAATGAATGAGTATGGAGCATTGGTGGAATGATACTGAAAGGGGAAACTGAAGTACTGGGAGAAAAACATTATACAGCGTCGGTGGTAGATGAATGAATGAGTATGGAGCATTGGTGGAATGATACTGACAGGGGAAACTGAAGTACTGGGAGAAAAACATTATACAGCGTCGGTGGTAGATGAATGAATGAGTATGGAGCATTGGTGGAATGATACTGACAGGGGAAACTGAAGTACTGGAAGAAAAACATTATACAGCGTCGGTGGTAGATGAATGAATGAGTATGGAGCATTGGTGGAATAGCACTGACAGAGGAAACTGGAGTACTGGGAGAAAAACATTATACATCGTCGGTTGTAGATGAGTGAATGAGTATGGAGCGTTGGTGGGATGGTACTGACAGGGAAAACTGAAGTAATGGGAGAAAAGTCTGACCCAGTGCCACTTTGTTCACCACAAGTTCCACACGGACTAGCTTCAGCTAGAACCCGGGGCGCAAAGTTGAGAGGCCGGCAACTAATTAATACACTCCGTCTCGGTTATAAAAACCAGCCAGTTAATGCTGTATAGGGAAATAATCGCTGTTAGTTCTGAGATCCAAACAAAACACATAAACACACTATGTGGGCAGAACGTAGAATTTGTGAACGTTAAACTTCGTGGTAAGTACAGTTACCACTGGCCTCTAAAGGTTAAAATAGAGCTCCTTGCATTAACGCCACCTATTCCAGGGGCCTTCTCCAAGTCACTGGCAAGTTGCCTGTGATGCAGCAGTTGGCCCCACTGCCAATGATCTTTTTTTCTACAGGCACTGACAAAGTAGATACACCGTTGTATTGGTTTGAATGTGTTACCTCTCAGCTGCGTCTAACCATCTAACCAACCAACTGACTGAGGAACTAACTAACAAAGTAACTAACTAAATAACTACAGGACGGCGGCGTCTCACTTGTCGCTGGGTGTGATAAAATCGAGGCTACGAATTTTCATAAATTTCGAGTGCGCAAGTGTCAAGACATGTCAGTGCAAACCGGTTTATGCTGCTACCTTGCTGTGTGAGCAATATTGATGTCGCAAGTTGAACAGTTCTGTGCAGTAGCATCCATACGGCATGCTGAAGCTTCAAATTCGTCAATTCAGCATTTATAAAATCAGTACACACACTGCGCCCCTGTCAGTAGCACCAGTCAGTACACGCTGTGCGTGGACACACTCACAAATTGTCACAACCAGGCGAAACGTACAGCTGCACTGCGTGGGCAGAAGAAATTCCCGATATTCGCCAGTGTACCTACCATTCGACGCTAGAGCGTATCTGGACCTGGCGGCGTCACTCAATTTCAAATAATTCTGACAAGATTGTCTAGGATTGGGAGTGCCTTACTCGGGACATCTCATGCGGTCTTAGGCATACAAGCACACACCGTTTCGAAGAGTATATCTGTCTCTGTTTTCAGGTTGTTACAGGCTAGCTTCTGCAGGGAGCCTGCTAGGGCATGTCGCACAGGGGGGCCCACCAAAGTGAATCTTCCATCTGCCATTTCCACCTGAAGGCGTTGTGGGCTTTATAGCCTGACACCATTAACAACGTCCAAAATATCGGTGACGCCTGCTAAAATAAAGAACTGAAATACAAACTCCAAAATGTATTTTTATTTCGATTTTATTTATTCACACCTCATTCAGTGCTATAGGCTATGTAATAAACACCGGAGACAAGCGCAAATTAAATAAAACGAAGCACTTTAAACCTTTAAAGCCCAGCGGTTACTTCATGCACCACCAGGTTTAACACTCAACAATTCTACGTTCTGCCCACACAGTGTATTTATGTGTTTTGTGCGGATCTCAGAACAAACAGCGATTATTTCCCTATACAGCATTAACTGACTGGTTTTTATAACCGAGACGGAGTGTGTTTACTGCGCGGTACGGACTGAGTCTTTAACTATCCCCTCTAAAGCCCAGTGGCTACTATGTTTACCGCCAGGTTTAACATTCACAAATTCTACGTTCTGCCCACACTGTGTTTATGTGTTGTGTGGATCTGAGAACAAACAGCGATTATTTCCCTATACAGCATTAACTGATTGGTTTTTATAACCGAGACGCAGTGTGCTTACTGCGCGGTACGAGTTGAATCTTTATATATAATACAATTCTGGTTAATCGGCTCACGCAATTAGTCGCCGGCCTAAAGGCGCAGGCCCGGGTTTGATTCTACGTCAGTCCATGTGAATACTGTGGCGAAAATGTGTCACTGAGATAGGCTATCCTCCCAGTAATTCGGTTTCCCCCGTCAGTATCTCTCCCCCGTGCTACACACCCATCTCCATCTACATGTCGCACTTACCAGAACGAAAAATAGGTGCAGCTTGCGCAACATCGTATGAATCAGCGATCTTTAGGAAATCGTGGCGGGAAAGAGTGGTGTTCAGAGCTCGCCACGCTGTCTGTGTGCCTGTGGCCACTTCAGTTTCGAACAGCCTGAGGAGTTCCCACGAAAGACGTTAGACCACGCCATAAGAAGCCACTCCTCGGTCCAAGTTTTAACTTCCTACAGACAACAACAACAACAACAACATAACGAGAGTGTGAAATTGCGAGGCGAGGGGACTCCAGCGATATGAACTTGGGGCCCCGAACGGCTGTCTGGCAAAACATGCAGAAGAAGGGACTTCTGTATAAAGAACAGTGGCAGCATGAAGGGGGCGTGGAGGTAGGCTGTCTTAGCTCTGGGATTGACAGCGATAACTAACAAACTGTTGCCGACAGGCGCGAGAACATGCGGTCCATACAGGCAGCGTGTGTGTGTGTGTGTGTGTGTGTGCGCGCGTGCATCCGTACAGCACTCTTTGCAAGTTTAGTGTTACTTACACCTGCGTATTCTTACAATTAATACTTCAACCAACACACGCACTTAAACAAATAGAATTTATGACAAGCATTTAACTCCTACGTGTTTTGGCACCGGGGTGCCATCATCAGGGGGTTGTTTTGAACAAAAGAGTATAAGGCCGGGTACTGCGTCGTCCTTACTGGAACGGTTCAAGTATTATAATTCTAAAATAAACTAACTAACTAATTAACTAACAAACTAACCAACCAACCAACCAACCAACCAACCAACCAATTAACTGACTGACTAACTAACCAACCAACCAACCAACCAACCAACCAACCAACCAACCAACCAACCAACCAATTGACTCCATGGAGCAGAGACCTTCTTGAAAAGCTAACAGTTTCTCAGCTAGTCAAGAAATTACCCGCATTTTATGGAACCCGGAGGTTCATTACCACATTCACAACAGCCCGCCACCTGTCCCCATCCTGAGCCAGCTCAATCCAGTCCATGCCCCATCTCACTTCTTGAAGATCCATTTTAATATTATCCTCCCATCTACGCCTGGGTCTCCCAAGTGGTCTCATTCCCTCAGGTCTCCCCACCAAAATCCTGTATGCACCCCTCTTTTCTAAAATACACAATATTGATAATAAAATTACGTGACACTGTGCTACTTCAAGTTAAGTCCGCAGCTGTTTACACTCTGTATGGCGCGTGCACACAAACATGTCTCGAGCTTATGTGATCCGAAGGGATCTCGTCCAGCTGGAGAATGTGCAGTGTGTCCTGTGGGGAGGTGCGCCACTGCCTCCACCACCACCAGGTTGCCTCGCATATTTTGTCCACAAGAGGTTTGTCCGAAGTGTTGAAACCCCCGTACCAGACTTGACGGCATCATATCGTAATCTGACCAACCCCACGACATTTTGTGTGTATCAGTTCTGCTCTGCTGCTGTTGCGCCAACACCTGCAGCTCCACTGCCCCCCCCCCCCCCCCTGTGGGGTTGAGAAACCCGCCGGGGGGCGTCCCTTTTAATATTTGCTCTGCCCCCCCCCCCCCGGTCCCCCTTATCACCCTCACCCTCGGGCTCAGTTTCGATTATTCAGCGTTTCACAGCCATGCATGTGGTTATATTACGACGCTGTATCAACTGCAGAAGCAGCAACGCGTGCAATAAACAGAGCTGCACAAACCCAGGCGGTGAGGTCGCCCGGGCGACTAGATTTTGTACGGTAGCGCCCAATATTTGTGGGTCCGCAGTACGGAACTTGCCTCTTGTAACAATTCTGGCACCTTGAATTTTGAATTGGCTTCTAGATATTTGGAAAAATTTTGTGCCCCTGTCAGTAAGAATTCAAGGTTCATTCTGACGCACATGTAAGCTCTTACACAGTCAGTAGCTTGTGTGTGATGCAGGGCGGGGGGGGGGGGGACAGACAGGGCGGCAATTGCAAGTGTAGCAAACCGCCACCTTGCTTCTCCTCAGAAACAGCGGCTGGACGGAAGGACCAAATAACTGTGCCTGAGTTAAAACTTTACGGTTAAACATATTAGAGATAAAATAGGCGAAAAATATTTCCTTTTTCTCCAGAAACCTCGGGCAAGGTCTGTCCTTGGGGAGGCGCCAAATGCAGGATTCTCCTGAGCAGCCAGGTTCCGTCAGCCAGTCCAGCTTGCTCGGCGGAAGGTTTATAGAGGAGTAAAATAATACAAAGTCTTCCCCAGAAAAATCACAAAACACAGGGAGTTCTTTTTAACGATAAACCGAGCACTGCGGAGCGAGCAGCGCCAGCAGTCCTTACGCAGCAGCGCAGGCATGAAAGGGTTCTGCTTTGAGCTGGGCACACAGGACTCGCCTGCTGTGCCGACACAACATGCTTCAACAAACCAATCAAAACCACAGCGCTAGCTCCACGTACCGCATCCTTGAACACTGAGAAATGCTTTATTTTTACACGCAGTCTCTTTATGACTGTCAGAATTACAACAGATTCTTTCCCTAAACAGCATTAGGCCTAATCAGTTGGTCCTTGTGAGGCTGTTTTTGGTGGGGTAAAAATAAGTTGTGAAATTTTGGTGTTTACAATCCGGGCTGGCGTGTGGGTACAAGGTACAAATGTATGCTTGCTCTGAGGGGCGGTCAGTCACAGCCAACACTTGGCTTTGCTTTTATTAACGAGTGACCAGTTGCGGCTTTACACAGCCACAAGCAGGCTGTGCATAAACATGAATGGACAGCTGTGCAGGGTTGAAGGGAAGGCCTTACCCTTTTATAACATAAACAGAGGTTATGAAGTATAAAAATTTTATATACAAATGTAGAAACGTAAAAACGTGAATATAGAACTGAAGCCCTTGCCTACAATTTAAAAAACCGAAGATCTACAGTGGAAAACCTGGAAACTGACGTACAGCGCTAGAGAACACAAGAATGCAAAAAGTTCCTCTTTGCGAACAAAACTGATACTGTCATTGCTTATTCAACAATTACATACATTTTAATGTTCGACGCTCCACATACTGCAGATTTAAGCGTCTTTTGTTCTATATTCATGTTTTTATATTTTTACATTTTTATACAAAATGTTTATATTTTATAATCTCTTTTAACTTTGTAAGAAGACAAGGCCTTCCTTCAACCCTGCACAGCTGTCCATTCAAGTTTATGCACAGCCTGCTTGTGGCTGTGTAAAGCCGCAACTGGTCACTCGTCAATAAAAGCCAAGCCAGTTGTTGGCTGTGACCGACCGCCCCTCAGAGCAAGCATACATTTGTACCTTGTGAAAATTTATTTGCATAATGTCAGTGTTTACAGGTGTGCCTAATGAGGGCCGAGTTGGAAGTGAAGCTCGCAAACCACTGATTTTAATTGTCTCCTTTCCCAGATGTTGAAGAGTCAGAAAGAAATATTAGGCAGACTGTGGTAGCTAAGCTTAGGCAGTATAACTGAGCGCTACATGTGGACGTCCTGCAAACTGATTCTGTGTCGAGATGGGCAAGATCACATTAGGAATATCTCCAGTAATTCCGATTGGGGGGGGGGGTTAAGACCCTTTTTGCTGGGTGCTAAAGGACAAAAAAAATTACTTTTTTCGAAAATGTCGCGTGTGTCTATAGGTCTACTCCCCTGTTACACTAAACTGCTGTCAAAAAGGCACCCTTCAGCAAACGTTCAGCTAAGAGCGCCTTATAGTCCTAACTGCTGCTACACACGTAGCATTGATTTGCCTTTATCAGCTGATTCAGCGCCGTTACAAAAAAGCCAGTTCCTTTGTTTGAGTGAAATTCACTTTCTCGTCCAGAATAACGCAGCACGCGAAGTACAGCGCGACATATTACCGCTAACAGTACCGCTTCATTCTAAGAAGAAACACACACAAACACGTGTGTCAGACAAGTTTGTGTATTGCTGTCTGGTGGAATGCAATGTAGTGCAGTTTGGCAGTTCGCTACGGTCGTTTCGGAAGTACCTTCTGCTTCCATTTGTCCTTGGGAGTGGCATGAAGGTCCTCTGAAACGTCGGTACCAACCAACCAAAAGAAAAGGCGCCACGAACCACAAGTCATTAACCTTTTAAAGCCTAGCGGTAACTTTACGTACCGCCAGGTTTAACATTAAAAAATTCTACGTGGTGCCCACATTACGTTTATGTGTTTTTTACGGATCTCAGAACAAACAGCAACTTTTGCCTTATAAAACATTAAGAGATTGGTTTTTATAACCGAAGTGGAGAGTGTTTACAGCGCGGTACGCACTGAGTCCTTACATAAAACAGCTACGCTTCGTCTTTAAAGGGTTAATCTTCATTCTAAGTTCCTCAAAACTTACGGCTGGTGGGATGTCCGGCGGGTAACAAACTCGAAAGCGGTCGTGGTTCAGCGTGATGGCCGCGGAATGGACCCAGTGTGGAAGCGAACACTCATACCGTCTGTTCTTAAATGCTCCTTGCATCTTCAGAGTCGATAGCCCTTAAGGCAGGGCTGCATGTTCCCCTGAAACGTCGGGAACCCAGGCCAGTTCACGTGATACCACACCAGTCGCACAGCTGTCCGTTAAGTCGCCGTTTCCCAGCGCGCCCGCCTGGACGCTGCATCCCGGTCACGGCAGGCGTACGGAATACCGACACTGGGTGCAGCCTACACTGCTGATCGATACGCTGTGCTTCCACACCTGGAGTCTGCCGCTTTTGTTGCAGCCTGCATCTGGCTTCATTTTGTAGCACCACATTTTACTTTTGTAGGTGGCTACCAAAGTTTCGGAGACACAAACTGCCTCCCTCTTCAGGACATAAATGGAAATTTAAGAAACGCTGGCTCATAATGCTTCTGGTACATGCGCTCTGCTATTGTCCGTAGTTAGCGACAGCGCTTGTCTGCTGCGCCTTGTTTACGTCGGTAAAAATTTCGTCTTCAGGCCGTACGTCACAGAGAACATGGCATTTCTCCCATAGGAAGACTGCAGTTTCAAATGTACTCCTCACGTGTCATATCAGCTGCTCGTGTCCGATTTTATCTGAACTTGAATTTGATCGACAAAATTACAGCACACAGCTTGTGCCCGGGATACATACATTCAGAACGTTACAGCACTGTGATTTTGTGATTGACAATTTTGTATATCTTGGAATTTTGGTGTTCAATATTCTAATCACGCCGTAAAGGTGTGTTGTAGCTACATTCCTTTGCACTGAACGGCCCGCTGCTGATGGCACCTCGGTGCCGAAACATGTAGCCGTTCTATACTGGCTCGCGAATGTACTTTATTCAGTGCACAGCAAGCCGGTCGGTGCACTGACTGTTAGAACACGCGCCGTGTGCACGGCACGAACACTGTCCGACAGGTTTCAGCAAATATCGCCAATGTTAAGGTCCACACAAATCCGTCTAGTGGAAGCAGATTGTTCGATACGGGCGGACGGACGGACACATAAACAAAGTAAGTTGTCACTTTCTGCAATTGCTTCGCGAAAGCGCATAAAAATGTGAGTTGCAAATTCCCCAGACACTTGCAGCCAGCCTGCGCCGGTCAACATCGGCTGACGGCGAGCAGGCGCTGGTCGCAGGGCCTGCGGCTTGGGACAGCGTTGGTGCTTGGCGGGCAGAGGCGGCGGCGGAGGCGGCGGCTGGCAGACGTGACAGGGGCTACAATACTGACAGCGCTGTTAAATGCGCCGCAATAAGTGACGAGTACCATTACAAGAAAAATGTGCCCTTCCACACGCCAGAGTACGGGAGAGTGGAGGTAGGGCTCCATTCCGTACTAACTTCGGCAATAGATGAAGACGAATGGTCAACTAAACGCCCCGGCCGCTTTACCCAGAGCACAGACCTCTCGGTCCCATTCAGTAGGAGGCTGCGTGTTTGACGAATTACAAAAATGTGTTGCCTCTGCCAGGAACCGAAGCCAGGATCGTGAAACCCATAGCACTGTCACTATGCCAACTGAGCTGCTGTGGCCTGAAGTCGATAGACTTCCATACGTACAGCGATGTTTCAGCTGGAATTTCGGTGCGCCTTGCAGAAATGAAGGCAATTGGAGCAGTCGGACGCTCCGTCACACCGTGACTTATGTGTACGTGAAATAAGCGTCAAAGGAAAAATTAGGCATGCTGACATTTGGGCTTCACTTATCGCAGGTGTCACACAGTGTCTGTCACCTGAATTTATGAACGCGCTCTGAAACAGAAATGGAATGACGACAAGGATCCTTCTAAATCGCCATGCGGTCGGCTGCTTACGTGCACAAACGACTGTCAGCTGCGGCCTACAGAACAGGTGGCACTGCAACGGCTGGCACCGCTCCGCTCCTCTTGTATTAACCCTCTAAATCAGTGGACCAAAATACTTCAGGTACCGCGGACCTCCTCCCCCAAAATTATCTGAACTCGCGACCACTCAGGCTTAATTCGCGTTAACATTTAGATTTGGAGTGGCTAAAAAAAATAGAGCAGACTAAAATGTGACACCCTGTGTCACGCTGCTTCAGCATTTACTACAAAAACAAACATGTCTGTAGCAGTAATGAGAACGAAACTGAGATTAGGTAACGTCTAAACAAGGGACTTGATATACAGTCGGACTCGGTTATAACGTCATGAAAAGGACTGAATATTTAGTGTCGTTATAAACGGTTGTCGTTATAACCGAGGAGTGCAGTGTAACGGTTAACAGTGAGGAATTAATTTTAGTATTAAACATGCCAGTTGGTGTGCAGATACAGAAGTGTGTATTTATACTTATTAATCGCCCAGTCAGTCAACAAAGTAAAGTGCTGGTTGTGACTGGCTGACTGATGCATGTAAATACGTACTTCAGTGAGGCATTAACTGGTACCACAGAATATCTGACGCTATAGGCGAGGTGTCGTATAAACCGATGTCGTTATAACCGGGTCCGACTGTACTTGGTATAAATAAACTTATACACACAAAGGACTTGACCTTCTACAGAAAACTGCAGACCGACACATGGGAAACTCTAGTCGAAAGCACGGTGGTAACTATATGTACCGCGTCCTTACGTGTTCGCGTTCCGCCAGTGTTTTTTTGTTTCCTACGGATCACAGGACAAATACCGACAATTGTATTTTGACCATAAATCCACCTTTTCGGAAGAAAGTTCTGCCTCTACAGGCTTCTGAGATGAAACGGTGCAGTTTCACATCTGTTGATCTTTCTGACAGACTTCTATCCTGAAGATGGAGGCAGCACATTTCTCCGAAACGTCGGTACCTATAAACTAGGCTACAATGCGTGATATAAGAAGCGTTAAGCCTTAGGCCCCTCTCCTATCCAGTACCTGACCTAAGGGCCTTTCAGTTGCATGCAGATGCACCCTCTGTAGCCACACAACCCAGCATGCACTGCGGTTCTAAACGTGGCGTATAACCTTTATCGGAAATTAAAAGTGCTGCCGAGATGAGGGTGGGGAAATGTCAGCGAACTAATGCCGAGGGGCTCGCTCGCAGCATCCACCGTGCGCTGTGGACCGGCAAGTTGATATAATGAAAACGGTTACAGGGCGTTCATGTTAACAGGCGACAGGGTGCCATTCAACATCGGCACTCGGATAAAAATCTAACGCGGCTGCTGCAGACATGAACTTGCACGGATTCTGCCGTTTTTAGTAATGTTTAGAAGCCTTAAAATTCCGCAAATAACACTTAAAAAATAATTCCCACCCGAAAGAAAACTCACTGCTTCTATATGCAAATAACAACCAATCAAGGCTGTTTTGAGGAACTAACAGACGTTTAAACTTAAAATCACGTAGAAATCATAAATACATGTGGAGGACAATGCGCACAGCTTTGTAGCCTTACAGCATGCACCACGTTCAGCTAGCAGTGCACTTGAGGGGGCTAAAGAGTTCCAAGTGCAGTGTGACACAACACAACCGTACGTAATGGGCAGAGCTCTCCCTACCCACCCGTGTGACAGACACGCAGGTATAGCTCCACTTATTCTTATCTTAGGTTCGGAACTGGGAGAAAAAACTACTGTCTTGTGAGACGTGACGCCGTGTATATCAGTAGCTAGGTATTGACGTTTCGCAAGAACCTGCTGCCTCCATCTTCATGGTAATTGAATTAAGCAAGCAAAAGAGTGATATAACCTACCAGATTACACGGTGTCACAGCACAGCTGTCACATGCGTGTATGTGTCCCTGTTCCACTCACGACCACAACCTGTGCCCCCCCCCCCCCCGGCGCAACTCTTATCGGCAGCTCATTTCCATTGTCTCGCTGTTTTCGACCTCTTGTTATTCTTCTTGCACGTATTCCTGCCGCGCACCAGTTTCTAATCAACCGTGGACTTCCTTTCCCACGCAATGCTCGCAACACTTACATAATTGCTAGCTGCGTGTCAAAGTGGCTTACGGCAGGCGCGTATGTGACAGGGCTGCCGTCAGGTACCGCGGGTGTCGGACGGTGCGCCATCCCGCCACACTGTGCTCTTACTCGACGTGATTCTGCCCTGTTCGCGGCGTCTGGCACGGCCGCCGTCCGTTTTACGAACCGAACGACACGGGCATTTGATGCAGCAAACAATTAACAACGCGGAAATATAAAGGTTCCGTTCAAATTGTGGTCGTCTTTTCGGTTTTTGCGCCATGTAGTGATTAATATTCCAACGATTCGGAAGAACATACTGCCTCCATCTTCACGGTGACTGAATTGGTTCAGGCGGATGCTGGAGTAATTTGGTGCAAGGAAACATGTCGATTATACAGGGCAAGTTGAGGGTGTTTGGCCAAGCAGCCGCCACACACAGCAACTGACAGGCCAAGCTGCAGAACTTGCAAGAAATGTGGCAGAGCACAAATTACGTAGCCAGTAGAAAAAATTTGAAGGCGTTGTGCCACTTCTGCACTAACGAGTCGCCAATGGCGGCCATCGTTAGCAGAACTATCCGTCAGGCTGTTGAACAAAATGGAAGTTTAAAATGCAGGCCGTCGTGGTACTGACGTTGGCTGACAAACAGTCACATGATAAAGCGCGCAGTCGGTCTGCTGATTTCACAACGCCTTATCATCGCTGCTGGTATCCCGCGGGCTGAAAGGCTCCCACGCCTTATCTTTCCGTCTTTCCTGCTTTCCTTCTTTCCAAGCTTTATGGTTGTTTCTACTGTTCTGCCTGTCACTTTTATACTCCTTCATCTGAATACCTCAAATTTTCTTCTTGCTCTTGACTGTACTTTTCCGTATTTTTTCTCCTGCTGCTTCTCATTCTTGTCGCTCCCTCCACGTCAACCTACATTACATTTCAATCCGGAATCATGACAAATCTTCGCGCTGTTGCCAAATGTACTTCTAGGGAATTCCGGATCGTTGTTTTGAAATAGACCACGGCCACTTCCTACATCTCTACCGACTCTTCCTCAGAACTCTGCCTGTCACACACTACTACTGGACGCCATACAACATCGGCAGTTGATACAGTGTCGTGCATCAAAATAAACACTTTATCTGCCGCTTTATTGGCTCGCTGTCTGTGTCCGTACTGTCAGGACAAGCAACACAAAGTGTCCGGTAGCACGGACACTCTTGGCACGCTGCCTGTGTCCGTACTGTCAGGACAAGCAACACAAGTGTCCAGTAGCACGGACACTGTTGGCACGCTGTCCGTGTCCGTATTGTCAGGACAAGCAACACAAAGTGACCAGTAGCACGGACACTGTTGGTACGCTGTCTGTGTCCGTACTGTCAGGACAAGCAACACAAAGTGACCAGTAGCACGGACACTGTTGGCTCGCTGTCCGTGTCCGTACTGTCAGGACAAGCAACACAAAGCGACCAGCAGCACGGACACCGGTCTGTAACAACGCACAGTGCCACCCCGTCATTATCCTAAGCTGCACAGTACAGTGCGAGGTGGGTACACAGCTGAGCCACTCCACGATTCCCGACTCTTCCTACAGAGCTGGGCTGTACGTCACCCTCTGCGGCGACAGTATTCGGATTCTCCAAAAAGGAAAACCCGGGAGCCGTTCCCTTTTAACGTCTCCAAGTAACCCATGCAATTCTCCATAATAGTGCGCTTTGGGGAAAACTGCTTACTGGATAAAGTTTTACTTTTAATTTCAGTTTTATCTGGATGTTTTACAGTTTTAAAATAATACGTTAGTGGGATTTCACTAAAAGTTTTTACATTATGCAACTAACGGTCTGCGTTTATTGATATGTACGTGTCCTGTACCTGATAGTGGCTCAGCTGAGCCGAAACATGTAGTATAGCGCGTGCATGTAAATAAGGCTACAGTGTACAGACATAAATATATACAGTGTTGTGTCGGACTGTTTTTATTATATAATTTGGTAAACTGGTCTGTCGAGTTAGTAACGGTACAGCCTGTTTTCTTCTTGTGCCAACCTTACTGCACAAGTGCAGTAAGGTTGGCACACCTTACGTCTGTCGGATATGTAGCAAGTTCGCGCCTCCGCAACTTGTTCCCGATTGTGGGAAATGAAAAATTACGAAGTTCGGGTGGCCAAAAATTACGTGATTTCTATATGAATTTTCGCCAATATTTGCGTATTTTTCGGAAGTTCAAACGTGAAAACACACAGACATGCACGCGCAGAGGCACGCACATTCAATGGCTTCCGTTGCGTTTGCGTGCAAAACGTGGTGCCTGACATGAAGACAGGCACCTTGGCGTGGGGCAACTCTTTGGTCCTAAGGAGAAGGAAGCGATAGCGGGACGGAGAAAATTGTAGACTGCGGAGTTTTGTGTCTGGTTAGGATGATAAATGAAGGAGGCTGTGATGGTCTGGCCATGCAGCACGCATGGGACAGACATGAAATGTCCAAAAAATATTGCACGAAGAATTTAAGTCGAAGAAATCTCTTGAAAATCCTAGACGTAGATCGAAATATGATATTAGAATGTATCTGAGTCATAGGAAAGGAGAATATAGATTGGCTTCATCTGGCTCAGAATATTCTGCAGTGGCTGACTGTAATGTGAGTGTCTTGACCAGGTCACTGAGCGTTGGATTTTGAGTGGCACTGAACTGCGGAGATACCAAGGCAGTAGGTTAAGGCGATAATTAGCGATTCAAATAGAAGTTTGCATTTAGCCTGGATTACATTTAAAGATTCAACTCGTACCGCGCAGTAAACACACTCCGTCTCGGTTATAAAAACCAGTCAGTTAATGCTGTATAGGGAAATAATCGCTGTTTGTTCTGAGATCCACACAAAACACATAAACACACTGTGTGGGCAGAGCGTAGGATTGCTGAACGTTAAATACAATGGAGGGCGCCGTGGTAGCGCGCACGGTATGTTCATTGGGCTACGGGCTGGAGAGTCCAGGGTTCGAAGCATGGCAAGTGAACAAGGTACCTTACTGTCCACAGCGCTCAGACTCGTCCTGCAGCCCCTCCCCCAGCAGCCCCCTGTTCAATGGGGACGGGAGGTGGGGCTTGTCTTCCGTGGGTAACACGACCTGGGCATGCAGCTGACCACCAACTTGCATCTAGCGCCGGGGTAAGAATGAGTGGAACTATACCTCTTCTCCCCTTATATGCCTTCATGGCTTGGAGCGGACAACTTTAACTTACCACCGGGCCTTGACAGTTTACCTGTCTGGAATAAGTTAACCAAACGGGAAGAGTGACAGACGCAGGAGCACGTTGACGTCCGGCAGGCGCAAGTGGGCGCAAGTGCAAACAAGGTGACGTATATCAATCGTACGAGAATAGTAATTACCTTGTGTAGTAACACAGGAAGTCACGTGATGTTTAGATAAAATAAAGCAACTTTATCATGCAAACAGGAACAAAAGGTCCGTTATTGTTTAAAAGTTCATCTTTTATTTAGATCTGCATCTATAATTTATATCCGCCATGGCCATCTTGCGTTCGACGTTTTTAGTCACCTCGACCCCTTCATGAAGTGGGGTTATTCAGTGCTCTGCGACATCCTGCGGCCATCTCTCAGTCCTTATGTGCAAATCGCCACAGTCGGTCACACGCTTCAGCATTTACATATGTCGCGGCACACACAGACCTGCCATTGTCCAGCAGACCTGTGTTGTGTGATACGCAGTATTTGCATATCACAATACGCACAATTGAAAGCAACAAACTATGATACCACGTATCATGGACATAACTGCCAAGTCAACCGTCTGGGCCCACACGTACATCTAACCGACATAATGTCCAAGTTCGCACCGCACAGTAAACACAAGGCGCCTCCGATGCTGTACTGAGAAAGCACCACTGTTTATTGTCACAGTTGTAAATACATAATGTGAACAAAACGCAGGGTTTGTTTATATCAAAGTATGTGATGCATGTACAGGGGAGCCTCGATGTTCGTGATTTCGGCCTTTCATTATCACCCACTTTAACCTTTTAAAGCCCAGTGGTTACTTTACGTACCACCAGCTTAATATTCAAAAATTTCACATGCTGCTCGCACCGTGTTTATGTGTTCTGTGTGGATCTCAGAACAAACAGCGATTATTTCCCTGTACAGCATTAACTGACTGGTTTTTGTAGCCCAGACGGAGTGTGTTTACTGCGCGGTACGGACTGGCTCTTTAAACAATTCTACGTTCTGCCCACACAGTGTGTTTATGTGTTCTGTGTGGATCTCAGAACAAACAGCGATTATTTCCCTATACAGCATTAACTGACTGGTTTTTATAACCGAGACGGAGTGTGTTTACTGCGCGGTACGCACTGAGTCGTTATATAAAACAGATTACGTTTCATCTTTAAAAGGTTAATGCCAATGTTTGGACTTTGAGTCATTTGTCCGCACGGACCGGCTAGCGATTCGCCCGCCCACTCGCGCGGTATCGCGCAGTTCACTCAAGCTGTCTTTCATTAGGGGACGTCGAATACCATATGGAATGTGGCGTTCATGCCGTCATTTAAAGGGCCAATGCGTTCCGCGTTTCGGGCAATGTGTTATTTTGTTACAAATAAACTCTTACGCGTTCTGTTGACTTTGTTTGATATTTTTACTGGTATTTCGTAAGACAGCTAAACCAAATAGACATTTTAAACTGAAAATGGATTCCGATGTTCGTGACGGTTTTATGTGTCCCACTTAATCACGAACATCGGGTCTGTACTGCAGTCACCACTGGGCCTTGAAGGAACATAGAAGAAATGATTTCACAGGAACATAAGCCAAGAAACTGTGGCAGAGGAGCCGCCTGTCCGAAGGTGCACTAAATCAGCTGCACACAACACAAGTACCAGCTTCATGGGCCGACTATCGAGCGTTCATTTTGTTGGCAGTAACGGCCACACTGCGCGTCTTGCAGCAACAGAGCACTGCACACCACTCGACCCCTGCAACTCGTGATTGGACAAGTGGCCTTACGTAATGCAATAACGAGACAAGGACACACCAATCCTTGAAGATGAAGGCGCTGCCTTCCTCCGAAACGTCGGGATAGGTTACATTTCCCATTACAAAAACTGATGTCCCGTAAGGCCACAATTGCCCATCACCAGTCAGTCCACCGGTCCGTTCGTGAACCTGTTCCGGTCTGGACCTCTCAGACCCACAGTTGGCCCAGCAGCTGTTGAAGTCCCGACCATCCCTTCTGCACAAGGCAAGTGAGGGCCAGCAGCTGTTGAAGGCCCGACCATCCCTTCTGCACAAGGCAAGTGAGGGCCAGCAGCTGTTGAAGTCCCGACCAACCCTTCTTCACAAGGCAAGTGAGGGCCAGCAGCTGTTGAAGTCCCGACCAACCGTTCTGCACAAGGCAAGCGAGGCCCAGCAGCTGTTGAAGTCCCCACCATCCCTTCTGCACAAGGCAAGTGAGGGCCAGGAGCTGCGGGCTGTAGACAGAGGGCTACTGGGGTGCCACGTGAAGAGCTTGCTTATGCTCAGCGAGCGAAACCTTCAGGAAGATGTACGTATGGTGAAGTGGAAGAAGAGCTCCACGAATTATTAATTCTTTAAAGCCCATTGCTACTCTACGTATCATTTGCCGAACAACAGAACTGTGTACGACGTGCTTAGGGGCGCCACACAGTTCTCACAATTAACTTCGGTTTGTGTAAGGCAGACAGTGCAGTGGGGAATTAATTTCTGTGTATTCTGATGTGAATGGATTAAGTCCACGTGTGTTCGGGCGGGGGCAACGTAGCACTGGCACAGCTTTGTGCAATTTGGCATGAAATGTAACCTGAATAAATGTAAAATGATGGCGTTTAAGAAAGAAGGAAAATTAAAGGCAACGGACAGATGGAGCATTAACGGACGAAATATCCAGCCACGCTAAAGGCTAGATAAATTTGATTATTTAGGAATATATTTTGGAACACACAGCAGGATGGAGCAAACAAAAGAATTAGCCACAGCAAGGCACACAGAGAGCTTGTATCTGTAGAGAAACGTGTATCGGTAACGGCCAATACAGGTATACAGGTGTACAGGTACACAGGGATGCAGGTACACAGGTATGCAGGTATGCAGGTACACAGGTGTACATGTATACAGGTATACAGGTGTACACGTATACAGGTATGCAGGTACACAGGTATGCAGGTATGCAGGTACACAGGTGTGCATGTATACAGGTATACAGGTGTACATATATACAGGTGTACAAGTATAAGGTATACAGGTATGCAGGTACACGGGTATACAGGTATACAGGTACACATGTATACAGGTATACATGTGTACAAGTATACAGGTATGCAGGTACACAGGTATGCATGTATACAGGTATACAGGTGTACATGTACACAGGTATACAGGTGTACAAGTATACAGGTACACAGGTATGCAGGTATGCGGGTATACAGGTACACAGGTATGCAGGTACACATGTGTACATGTATACAGGTATACAAGTATGCAGGTACACAGGTATACAGGTATACAGGTATACAGGTGTACAGGCGTACAGGTATACATTTATACAGGTGTACTTGTATACAGGTATGCACTTGAGAAGAGTTTGTCAGATGTTGTGACACTCTAAAGTTAGGAACGGAGCAGAAGCGTGGGGATGAAATGCGCCATGGAAATAAACAGACACGGTACACGGTACATTTTGTGAGAAGTTAATAATGGGGTTGCTAAATTGAGCGACAAATGGATGCGCGGAAGTGGAACTTGGTAGAGAGGGCAGGGTGGTAAGTTTATGGGACTGGCGGCAAAACACTGGCGACGGGCTGTGTGCCTGGACACTGAAGAATCGGTACAGCAGTGTGTATGGGTGGCGGAAACTGTGGTGGGTTTTTGTTTTGTTTGCAAGAGAACGAACAACAGCCTGTGAGTCTGTTTTGGGGCCACAAGCAGAAACAGCCGAACAGAATAACACTCTCGATGCAGGCGCTACCTGGTGCTGCTAATGACAAGGCGCTGCTGCGAGATGGCGGACAAACAATGCAGACTTTACAGCTTCCTGGAAACATACATTGCAGGCGGAATAAAGGCAGGACAGGCCAAGGCAAGGAAGACATGTTTCGTGGGAAGGCCTTGAAAGAGAACAGCGTCCTGTGTGACGGTAGGACGGACACACTTCTGTATTTGTTCGAAACACCTCCATCACCCCGCTACCTGCTGCATACATCTCGGTGCTGGTCAGGATGGCGACCATTCGCGACATTTTTCAAAAGAAGCTTGTACAGTAGTGGTTCACAGTCTGTGGGCCGCGGATCCTCGGAAACCCGCAAGGTTATTCCCAGCGCGCCTATACTCCAAGCAACTTCGCAGCAAATCTCCTTCCTACTGAATTATTGTGGTTAATGAAATGGGAGACTCTTCACAGCTGTTCTGCCGTTATTCTAGCTCTCAGTCATGCACGCAGTTTCAATACATCCGTGGAAGAATTCGACTAACACTTAAAACAACTAACACACTTATACAACACAAGGGCGGCACCGACGCTCCTGTACGGTTGTCCGAATTGGACTTTAATGGAAGCGCGTAAAAGGGGAGCTGCGAGAGCGGAGATGGAAAGTTTGAGGTCAGTTGTGGGATGTGCGTTCCGTGTGCGTTCCGCGGCCACAAAACAAACGAAGGAAAAAAGAAAACTGAATATACAGGTTTAAATTAAATTACGGTGGATTGTACATACAGCTGGACGCAACATGTGTTAATAATGAACGATACACGGCTTCCCCAGTCTGTGTATCAGTACGTTCCGACAAGCAGAGAACGTATATCGAACAAAAAAAAAGATGGACAGACCGTGAAGCCAGACCAAGCCTGGAACTGCTTACAGTCTGCTGTTGTTATGGCCATTATATTGAGTTTCATAACTTCAATCTAACAGTACCAGTATTGATACACTACGTTGCGAGGGGGGGGGGGGGCGCCAACGCGAAACCGTCTGCCCCGCTGGTGCAGGGAACGTCCGTGTTTGAAATCTCCTGTGCCCCATTGTATTCTGCTGATACGGAATGCCTTAGCGGAAACTTTCGCATGACTAGGGACAGGCTACTGTCCGTACAGCGATGCGGCGATAATGCGCCGCCCGGGCGGGTCTGCTGGACGGATGTCGAACAATGGTGGAACGGCGATTACGAAGGGAAAAGCTGCACGAGGTAGGACGGACGGCACGAGGCTGGCTAATCACAAGGAGAGATACTGAACATGCTACTGGCGTCACTTCGCGATGCGACAGAAAGTGAGGTACATTCCTTCCACAGTCAAATGTATCAGCTCTCACCCATTGCGCGGTGGCTGGAATAACGCGTCTCGCACAATAAATGGGACGGCTTTGTTCCACGGCATCAGAACAGAATGTGGCTGTCACGCGGAGAGACGAACAACTCTAGACAGTTCAACGACGGAATGGCAAGGCTCACAGCGCCCTGCAAGACCGACTGAGCTCTGCATGAAGAGCAGTCTGGCCGGTGCAAGTACTGAGGCTATAGGCCACTGCTGCACGCACAGAGGCAGGAAGCTGAGTGCAAAGATGCAGTGGCCCCCAGGTGGTGCGTGGCGCCTTCCATCTGTCCCGCCTTGATCACGGAGTTTTTAGGAATGTGTGTAAGGTACAAATACAGCGCTCTTGGGGTGTTCAGTCAAGGACAAGAAGCTGTACGCCTTCTTGACCCGGGATGCCTTCGCTACCAGTGACACTGCGTAGCTCAGGCTGTAAGGAATGCGTTAACACTCGAACTAGAAAAATTTAATTTTTAACTTTATGTGCGTATCTTTTAGTGACCTGCACTCATCACCAAATATTATTCGGGTAATCAAATCAAGAAGAATGAGATGGGCGGGGCATGTAGTATGTAAGAGGGAAAACAGCGGTGCATACAGCATTTTGGTGGGGAGACCTGAGGGAAGGCGACCACTTTGGAGACCCAGGCGTATATGGGAGGATAATATTAAAATGGATCTTGGAGAAGTTGGATGGGGGCGTGGACTGGATTGAGATGGCTCAGGATAGGGACAGGTGGCGGGCTCTTGTGAATGCGGTAATGAACCTCCGGGTTCCATAAAATGCGGGGAATTTCTTGACTAGCTGAGTAACTGTTAGCTTCTCAAGAAGGCCTCTGCTCCATGGAGTTATTTATGTGCGTATCTTAAATTGGTGCGTCATGTCCATAACACAACACACATCAGCCACATGCACCCACTGACTCACAGCCTTTTCTCCACACACACGGGTGCTTATATAGAGAAGCTAACAGTTCCTCAGCTTGCCAAGAAATTCCCCACATTTTGTGAAACCGAAGGTTCACTGCCGTCTTCACAACCACCCGCCACCTGTTCCTATCCTGAGCCAGCTAAATCCAGTCCTTACCTTACCTTTATACACGTATGTCTTTACGGCCCATTTTACTATCATCCTTCCCTTTATGCCTAAATCTTCCAAGTGGCTCTTTCCTTCAGATCTCCCTCCTGCTGGCTCAGGCGACCCACTCAGACATTAACTTCGTCACGTATCCCCGTTACAACTACAGCTTGTTACACAGAGGCACACCAGATCACAACAAACTGCATTTCACCGAATCTTGCATTCCACAAAATCCTCTCGGGCAGACAGCCGCGTCACAGCGTGACATTCTTCAGCAGCACGCTGAAGAGGGGTACAGCGTCAGTCCCTGAAACGTTGGCAGAATTTTGACTCGGCTGTCTGCCCGAGAGGATTGTACTGAACTTTGTCACCGCGAAAGTTTCAAGACACGATCCTTGCATTCTTTACACACCAACATTCGGTAAAACACTGACGCAAGGTTACCAGGTACATAAAACCTATGGATGTCTGAACAGGCAATGACGATGCTGCAGAGTAATGCAATGCCATGTCTATAGCACATAAAGCGCAGAGATACTACATACACTGTCACCTTTTTATGGCTTCATGTACTTCCCACTTTGCGCGAACTGTGACTGTACAGTACAGTACCAAGGTTGCAACATAAGGTTAGGTCATTTCAAGATTCACCGTGTAATTGCCTCATTTAGAAAGCTGTTAACAAAAGTCACACAAGAATAGAATAGAATAGAATAGAATAGAATAGATTAGAATAGAATAGAATAGAATAGAATAGAGTAGAATAGATAATGGGTCAAGCCCTTTTCGGTGCCGACGCACGTAGGCCCTTAACAGGCCCTTTGTGCCCCTTAAGCTAAAAACCAAGTCACGGGAGCCCTGTCCCTTTAATGAAGTTCCAGAGTGCCCCGAGGCCTACGTTTCTGACACCCCCAGGGTTCAAGAAAAAGGAGTCCAGAAAAGTATGTCTGAGTGTCGCCAGAGCCCACACTCACACAAAACGTGCGCCGAGGTTTCCTCCTCTGCCCCACACCGCCTGCACAAGGGACTGTCTACCAGCCCGTTCCGTAGAGATGGTGTCTCAGGGTGTTACGTCCGGTTGGCAGGCCAGCAGCTAGGCTGCATTGCGTCCTGTAGCCACCAAGGCAGGCACGTATCAGTATCAAAAGGGTGACCGCCCCCCCCCCCCCCATCGCAATATTTCGAAACGTTTCGGTCCATCTGGAGCAGTCAGTGCCTTCCCTCACGATGTTCGGAAACGACAAAAAAGTCTCGAATTAGTAAATAAAAAAGGGGATGCTTCTGACAGTGATACACGTGTGTTTGGGTGGCTTTCTTTGCAGAATGCGACACAGTGTCTGTGCCAGTGCACAGTGCGAGATGCAAGTGCTGGCACACTCGCACGTCACTAACACATTTGGAACCTCTTCTTTAGACTTGCCTTATGCTGAGTAACAAGCCAGCTGACCTGAACACGGTTAATACAACTGCTTATGAATGTGCACGTCCATTGTCTGTGATCTCCCCTCAGCCGATCCCAGTGGCCGCGCGGTCTAAGATGTGGGCCTTCGGCCGAGCTCTTGCTGGGATCGTGGGTTCGAATCCCACTGGGGGGCGTGGATGTTTGTCTGTTGTGATTGTTTGTGTTGTCAGGTAGAGGTCGCTGCGACGGGCCGATCACTCGTCCAGAGGAGTCCCACCGAGTGTGGTGTGTCTAAATGAGTGTGATCATGGACCCTCAACAATGAGGAGGCGTAAGCCCGCAATACGGCTGTTGAGCCACAAACAAACAAACAAACAAACAAACAAACAAACATGATCTCCCCTGAAGACGGCAACATGTGGCTGAAGTATGTATCGAGAGGGGCGGTAGTGAGTTGATTGCTCACTGCAGTTTGTGTGTAACGAGCTGATCGTTTGTTGATGGACTGCAGTCACGTGTATGTAGTCCAAACATAAAGTTGGTAGAACCCCCCTGACCGTGACCCGACTGGGTTCAAATGTGTGTAATGAGAAACGGACTGTGAGGGCGCTGGAACGGTGACTGGGTCAAGAAACTGAAGTTCGATGACGTCACTAAAAAGAAACAGGACCTGGGAATGAGAATTCGAAACGCGCTATAAACCCGCTGCACTGCGCGCACATCGCTGAAACAGCCGTGGCCAACTCGCACAGTGGCAAAGTAAGAGAAAATTGCATATTTTTAAATGTTCAAAGCCGGGGTGGCTCGGTCGGTATAGCGACAGGCTATGGGGTAAGCTACTGACCATTTGCGGTTCCAGTTACACAGCCCTGACCCTCTAAGGGCACATTAAGACGCAGAATGTCTGGCGGCGTCGTAATGCCGGGTCATTGTGCTTTGTGTCAGGGGCTCTTCACATTCCACAAGACCGAAAGGAATCTGAGAGGATTCGAGCGTGCCCTTACCTTGTCAGGCGAATTTCACCTGTAAGCACGTTAACTGGTTACCGGTACGCAGTACAGCACTTGTGTAGCGAACGGCGGGCTGTCCTGCAGTCTGTACGCAGACTGTACTGATGCAATCGGTCAGACTCGGACAGAATTAAAACTGAAGAAGGATGGAGAATAAGAAATAATGTTGAACTGGCGAAATTAATGAGAGGAGAAGATACAGTTAAAAACATAAAAGCACAGAGGATAAAATGGCGGGGACACCTTAGCAGGGTGGAAATAACAAAAACAGTGAGGAACATTACAGAAAGGAATCCTATAGGAATGAGAACTAGAGGGCGTCCAAAAAGTAGAGGGGAAAATGAAGAACTGAATGATTTAAAGATATTAAAAGTGAAGAAGTGGACACATCTCGTTAGAAACAGAAAGCCTGGTGTGAACAGGTGCAGAAGGCCAAGGCCCACAAAGGGCTGCAGGGTCAGCAGCAGCAGCAGCAGAAGCCTAAGAAGAAGAAGACGAAGAAGAAGACAGAAACTGCTAGGAAGCAACGTTCCAAACCGCACTGACAATTTTCAGCAATTCCACAAATGTGTGCCACAGAAATGCACTGTGTAGGACAGAAGGGCGGCATTCTTCGATACTGACATAACAGCAGCCATTATCAACAATTGACAGTGGTAACTATACGTACCGCCTCTTCTGTTTATGTGTCCGCTGTGACTGTAACAGCAAGCAGCTGCACTGCCCCAACAGCATCAACTGGCTCAGTTTGTAACAGTCAGCTTGTGACGTCGGTAAGGCAACAAATAGTTTTTTTGTATATTTTGGAGATGTAGTGCAGGCTTCAGAAATTAATTGTGGATGTACTGACAGCATGGACCAGGCAGGGGCAGATGGCACCACAAGAACATAATGAATAAAAAAAGCCGGCGTGCGGCCCCGCATCCTCCGCGCCACCTGACCAGGGCAAGGCAGCCTCTGCTATCGAGGCTCGTGCCAGCTCTCTGCGGGCTCGCGCGAGCTGACCCGAACATCTGCGCAGCGGCGGGCGAGTGATTACTGCTTGTCTTGGTAGGGGTGGCGTTCGGATGTGGCCACTTGCACGGCAGACTGTCTGCAGGCAACACGAAACTGTTTGTATTACTAGGGCTGTGAGCATCCCATGCTGCATGGCGCGGAATGGTAGATAATTGCTGACTAACAAACTGGAAGGGATGTGGAAAGCAGCGGCCTTGGTGTAACTAGGATTAGATATTTATATTCCAGTGGCCGCGCGGTCTAAGGCGTGGGCCTGCGGCCAAGCGCTTGCTGGGATCGTGGGTTCGAATCCCACCGGAGGCATGGGTGTTTGTCTCTTGTACAGTGTTTGTGTTGTCAGGTTGAGGTCTCTGCGACGGGCCGATCCCTCGTCCAGAGGAGTCATACCGACTGTGGTGTGTGTCTGAGTGTGATCAAGTGAAAATAAACAACCTCGACACCTGCTGTGAACAAGTAGGTTGGAGAGGGAAGGACTGCGAAACGAAACAATCCATATTGCGTAATGCCATTTGTGCTACCGTCCAAAAACCAAAACAAGGATATCTTCCGTAAAATTGGTCTCTGTGTGGACAGAGCATTGAACCCGGGACATTCGGGATACAAGCGACGTTTCGTCTTACAACGGTGCACTGGCAGAGCAGCTGGCTGTCAGTCCCAGCTGCAGCATGTAGCGAAGCACTGCAGCTGGGGATGGAGTGACGCTGCGTTGGCTATGAAACGACGTGTTCATTTCATAGTTCATTCTACAGAACGTCTCGTTTGTTGTCTCCCTGACTACGGTAAGTGCCGCGTTCATGGGACGCCCCAAAACAAATTATGCATTATAGCAGACTTAACGAATGTAAGATAACTGGGTGAGTCCACCCCGCATACTGGACGCTGTACAATATTCACAATGGCAGTGAGAAACGCGCCAAATGCAGTACGTATTGGGAAATATAACGAACAGAATCTGCAAGCAGAACATGACCATAAAGCGATGTTAGTTGCAGTTTCCCTTAGTCCAATGCATCTCAAGTTCTCTCCCTAACACACAATCTTGGTGTATGGTCCTTATTTTATCTGACAACTACAGTTTGACGCTCCCCAGCTCTACTCCGCGCGTGTGGACGCTCGGCTGAGTGGGCAACATCAATACGATAAAGAAGATGGCAAGCGGTAGTTGTCAGATATAATGATGCCCCTGTGTTTAGCGACCCGACGGGAAACCAGATAAATGAAAAACGAACCATTTTGCACGTGCAACACAAGCAAAGATGACTACACATAAAACGTGTTTTTCTGTAAGAGAATTAGCTATAAAATTGTTTACCGTATTGCCATGTTGAGCCAAACGCAAGATGCACCTGCTAGGCTTCGTACAGTAAGAAGACGGACTGAGACTCGCGGCTGCGCAGTTCAGCAGCGCACTTGGTCACTCAGCTGAGGAGCCACATTTGGACCTAGCCTGCAGCAGGGAGATAAGGCAGCGAGCGCTAGAGATGAACTGTCGGAGGGCGCGGAGGGCATGTTATCACCTGCCTAACTCTTGCCATGCTGCAGGAGCGGCCCGCATTGACTCGGCAAGTGCTTGACTGTTTTCGTGCCTTTGCAGGCTGAAACCCGCGTAAACAAAGCAAAAGTACGCCTGCACTGTGCTGTCAGAATCCCGAGCACATGAATAGGCCAACACTGTTAGGCCGAAATGAAGACGCTTTGTGTTAAAAGCAGGTGGCACGTGCAGTTACCGCTGGGCTGCAGCACGTCAGACATCTCACATCCATCTACACGACGCAATCGCGCATCAACTCAGTGCGCCAGCTGAACCCTTTTTGAGAAGTCAGTAACTGCTCAGTAAGTCCAGAAGTTCCTTGCAGTTCATCACCGTGTACACAACAGCCCACCAGTTATACCTCTATTAAATTTGATTAATCAACTTCACTCCCTCCCATCTCTTTCTTTACGATCATTTTAATATCAAATTCCTATCTGCGTCGAGGTCTTCCAACTAGTCTCTTTCGTTCATATTTGTTAGTAAAACTCTGCAGGCACTTCTGTTGTCCCCCCCCCATGTGGCATGTCCGCCCCCCCCCAGCTCATCCTCCTTGATTTGATCACCCCCCAAAAAAATTCGGTGAGCAGTACAAATCACGAAGCTCCTCATCATGTAGTTTTCTCCAGTCTCCTGTCACTTACCCCCCTTCCTCAGCACCCCACTTTCCAACACCCTCACCAAGCACTGACGCATTTCCCGTTAAATCCGCCTCCCATTTAAAGGAAAAAACGCTATGGGTGGCGTCAGGCTGCACCGCCGTGTAAGGGAGATCTGCATTTTACGCAACATAGAACGGCACTTTCTTACTGACGTTTCGGAACAACTGTTGTTCCCATCTTCAAGAGTCTGGGACTGCTTGACCCTTGAAAATGGGAGCGAGAGGATGTCCCGAAACGTTTCCGTTGTTTCGGTATCTGCAGTCTTCACAGCACGCCTCGCGCTGTTCATCTCGACATACTCACGGCTGCTGCAAGTGTCAGCTGTTTCGGTTAGACTAACCGCCGCAGTGTTTGGTGAAGAACACTAAGGGTCATCGCGGTTCGACTCCAGGGAGAGGCAAGAGAGATTTTTCTTCCCCAAAACCTCCAAACAGCTTTTTGGCACACCTACTCCCCCCCCCCCCATTCAATGGGTGTCAGGGCCGTTTGTCTGTAGGTAAATCGGCCGAGGCGTGAAGCTGACCATATTTCATTTACTGCTGAGACTAAAAATAAGTGGGTCCATGTTTCCACCCAATGGTGTGTCTTCGTGGTTTGGATAGGAACGAATTTACGTTTGTCCTTTACCTTTACCACCACCACCAATATCCCAGTCAGTATACGGACTGTCCTGTGAGTTGCACGGTCCGGGCTTCGCACCCCTGTCAGTACAAGAAATGTTTCTCTTCTCAAAAATCGGCCCTGGGGCTCGCCCAGCCTTCTACTTAATAGGCACCGGGGTTCCTTCTCTGGGGGTAAAGCGGCCGGGGCATGAAGTCCACCAATCAACTACTTTAGGGCCCTTTTCCACGAGCGTGTTTGTGGCGCCACAAATACGAGCGCGACTTAGCGAACCGTTGGTTAAAATGGGAGTGTTTCCATGCAGAAGCGCTTCAGAAACTGAAGCGCTACAAACGCTATCGGTCGCTTGTCCCGGCTACCAGCAGCGCCACAGCTAGCGGTACATTGTCGCTTATGATGCAGCACGAGCGTGTTCAGTCGCGCTACCCCTTCGAAGACCCAATATCCGAGCGGTCTGCTGTTCATTCTGAGGACATTTACTGCTGCATGATGGATCTCAACTTTGACGCAGCACTTTGTATGGCCGAAATACCGTTTCTGATATGCTGGGGCAGTTCGTCGAAGCAGACGATTGGCATACAGAAATAGTTAAAAAATTACTTCATCATTTCTCAGGCCTTTAAAGGCAGTGTAGAACATGCCATGTGCCTGTCTTGCACTGAGCAGGGGCTGTCCAGAATTTGTGCTTCCTGTTGTTCTTCGCTAACTTCTTGTACTGTGACACAGGAAGGGCAAGTTGCTCTTCGAATTCCATTTCAAAACGGGAACTGAACTAGGAGGCGAAGGCTGCTACTCAGGTCGCTGAAGCGCCACAAACACGCCCGTGGAAAAGGGCCCTGACTGCTGACGTTAAGAACGAGTGGAGCTGTACCTCTACTCCCGCTGTATGTCTTCACGGCGTGGACAGTGACAAATTTGCCTTGCATCTTTACCCTTTACCGTCTACCTGTTACCGCCGCCGCCGCCGCTGCTGATGATGATAATGGGGGAGGGGAAATGTCCGAGCCGTGAACCTAATTATTCACCTCCAATTAGTGCCGAGGTTAAGAATTAGTGGAGCTATACCTCCACTCCACACAGTCACCATGGCGTGGTGCTTAATTAACCCTTTAAAGACGAAGAGTATCTGTTTTATGTAAGGACTCAGCGCGTACCGCGCTGTAAACACGCTCCACTTCGGTTATAAAAACCAGTCTCTTAATGTTTTATAAGGCAAAAGTTGCTGTTTGCTCTGAGATCCGTACAAAACACATAAACGCAATGTGGACACCACGTAGAATTTTTTAATGTTAAACCTGCTGGTACGTTAAGTTACCGCTAGGCTTTAAAAGGCTAAGCATAAGGACAAATTTATTTTCACCTTTGCCTCAACCTTTCAAAGCCCAGCGATTACTGTATGTACCACCAGGTTTAACTTTCACAAATTCTACGTTCTGCCCACACAGTGTATTTATGCGTTTTGTGTGGATCTCAGAACAAACAGCGATTATTTCCCTATACAGCATTAACTAACTGGTTTTTATAACCGAGACGGAGTGTGTTTACTGCGCGGTACGGACTGAGTCTTTAAATTTAATGCAGCTTAATCTCAGTCTTCAGGCCGTGCCATGGTTCAGGTGGCTAGTCGCCGGCCTCTCACCGCAAAAGTGGGGTTCGATCCCGCCTCAGTCCATGTGCGGCTTGTGGTGGACACAGTGGCACTGGGACGGGTTTTTCTCCCAGCACTTAGGTTCTCCCCTCTCAGTATCATTCCGCCAATGTTCCGCCCTCATCCTCCTCTTAAAACTACCCTTGCCAGATGGACAAACGGGCGAAGCCTGGGAACCTTAAATAAGATGTGCTGTTTCGGACATAGAGGTGGGACTAAGTGGGGCTAAGAGAAAGTTCCATTGCTCTGCCACCTTCCAGTTCTCGTGCCGTCGCACTGCATTATACTGAGGTCGGTCTATTTAACACACCACCGGACTGTTGGCAGGTTCTTGCTCTTCCCTTCGAATTCCCTGAACAAGGAGGCCTTGTCTGCTGTCTGCAGGCCGTCTCACAGTGCTAATGGCACAGACACGTCTGCTAATTGCTTGCCTCTCCGGGACATACATACTTGCACCCTTCGTTATTGGCTTGCTGCTTTAAGACGGACTGCTGAAGTGCATGGGAACTGCCGGGAGGGAAAAGCAGAGGTGCTTAACCCTTTAAAGGCACAAAAAATGAGAGCACTTTCCCATCCAATGCTCCCTGATGGCCGGAAGAGCGCTGCTTTTTGGAAAGTTCCCAGAGATTGCCTTCTGGTAACAGCAACAGATAAAGGTGAGTACGGACCCATGTAGGAGTAACACTAAATCCGACATTAAATGTGATGAAAGCTTCAGCCGTACCGCGCAGTAAACACACTCCGTCTCGGTTATAAAAACCAGTCAGTTAATGCTGTATAGGGAAATAATCGCTGTTTGTTCTGAGATCCACACAAAACACATAAATACACTGTGTGGGCAGAACGTAGAATTGCTGAATGTTAAACCTGGTAGTAGGTACGTGGTTAGCTTCACGCTCCAGTCGCCTTTTCCCCAAGGAAATATCTGCCGTCGGCAGTTATGTGGCAGGCTGGTTAAGCTCTAAAGCAGAAGAGAATCCGCCCAGCTGAGAATGAAACCCGATTTACAGATGTTGCGGCCTATAAGACAGTTACTATAGTGACTGAGCTACTTGGGCTCCTCAATACGGGACGCAAATATTCTGCTCCAAGAAAGCAGAGGACAAATTTGCCGTAGGGGGAGAATCCCTATTTGGAGGGACTTCTGAGCCAATACAGTCTACAGTCTACAATCTACAGCCTACAGTCTACAAACAACACATTAGAGGTAGTGTCAATTAAACAAACTCGACGTTTCGAAATATCATATTCATTCTCAAGGACCATGAACGGCAATGTCACGCGTAAGCAACTGCAGTTCGTGCAATAATTTCCCTATCAGTCATCGCGTACCAACGAAGTAGTCTAGGTCCGAGGCTTTGTAGGCTGGCTCAGGTGGGGACAGGTGGCGGGCTCTTGTGAATGCGGTAATGAACCTTCGGGTTCCATAAAATGCGGGGAATTTCTTGACTAGCTGAGAAACTGTTAGCTTCTCAAGAAGACCTCTGCTCCATGGTGTTACCAGTCATCGCGTCAACAGTTCTAAATTCTGAAGACATCGTGTTAAAACGCCTTCAGACGTTTGACTGACATCCAGCAACTTCTAGGCTTCTAGCGACAGCACCTGAACACCGTCTGTCCCAGGTACTTCCCACGCCAAGTCCTTGAGATAGTGTCGAATGTGCGTCAGCTGATAATACAACAGCCGGCACTGCTCGCGGTGTCACAGCCACACGTGCCGGCTTAAATCGCCAAGTCTTATTTCGCCGACCTTATATTACGTTTCATTTGCGCGCCCGTTTTCGTTCTTCCAGTTGCGGCTTTTTGACGCGCTTCTCCATAAATCTCCTACACACAGGCCTAATATTTCGGTTCCTTCCGTCGGAGCACAGCCAGCCAGTCAGAAGCCCCTTACGTCACGCCGCTACTGCCGTAAAATTCCGCACTTCCCACTTCATATCTCTGCAAGTGTCCGAAGGCCTTCCTCACCATTTCATTTCAAAAAAGTTCTGCCCACCAGATGTTGAGATATCACAAGGCTATGCACAAAAACAAGCAGCAAACAAACCTTACTGTAACATGGTTCGTCTGAAACGTCGGCAAGACAGCCTGCTGCCACAAATTTTGAATACCCCCTCTAAAAAAATCGAGATGCACCAATCAAAGTGACGAGTGTCAGACACAGCACAGCATTCCCGTCTGCGCAGGCGCTGCGCCACTGTACCAACAACTTGTCCTTATCACACCTTCCTTAGGAAGCACAAGCAGGGCTCCTCATGCGGACCGCCAGTCCGTCCATGACCCACTATCATGGGCTAAACGACGTATCAGGTTTGCGTGAAATTCAGATGCCAAGAAGTCTGTACAAGAATTTGTCAAGCAAAGGCCAGTTACGTGAAAATCGACTCACTGGCAGCCATACTTTGCAGAAGTGCGTGAACGACATCCATCCGTTCTTTGCTTGTCCATTGACCAATCCGACTGGATTTCTGCACAGGTGGCCACGTCACGACGTTGGGCCTTGTTTGAGTTTCTTCATAATCGGTGCAGTCAAAGACATCCTATACTTAAGGGCGTAATAAAATTGTTCATGAATATTTTTACGTTTTTCGTCGAACTTGAACAAACCTCGGCACAAGGTAGGCCTATGTCCACCAGAACTGGCGACCGTCTGGCTGTGTGCTGCGAACAGCGGCGCGGGCAGCGCCCGTCCTTACTCAAGCCGGCAAAGGAGTATGCGAGGTTTCATATTTATTGTCCGATTTGTATGAAATTTGGTACAAGAGATCTGCACATAATGTTGTCCGGCATGTAGCAGCTTCGTATACATCTGCGCACGGAAGACTGCACTATTCGTACGGGCGGGAATAAGCAACATTGAGAACCAGGCGTGTACCATTGCACAGCGTGACGATTCTGACATTTTGTGTGGTGATGGGTTTATGGACTTTATTCATCGTCCGAAGAGTAGAATATCAAAAATATTAAAAAATTAAAATCACGACGTTTCGGAAGCTGGCTCTGCTTCCGTCCTCAGGTGAATGGAGGGGGAGAAGGTCCAGTGATGGAGGCTAGCTCTGTCTAAGGGGCCCAACAGAGTAGGTGTTCTTCTCTTCTCCCCCTCAATTCACCTGAGGACGGAAGCAGAGCCAGCTTCCGAAACGTTGTGATTTTAATCTTTTAATATTTTACTCTTCGGACGATGGATAAAGTCCATAAACCCATCACCACACAATGTTATACACCCTCGTCAGAACCTTTTAGAATTTATCTAAACGATTCTGAAAGTTAAGAACGCCTCGATAAAGCCCATGTGCTGTGCCACGCACTAAGCCATTCACAGTCTTCCTATCAATATGGGTCTAATTTACACAGCACAAGGTTACAAAGCATTTGAAGTGTATCTCTTGTGGCCACTTTCTTTAAAGGTGACAAGCCAGCCCGCTCAGTGAACACCAGCGCTAGATATATGCATATAGATGTGACGGCCACACGCACCGGCTGCTGAAACCTTCCATTTTACTTTATCCACGCGGCTTACTTCGTGTTTCACCTGATTCTCAGAATAAACAGCCATTATTTCCGTAAACAGCATTAAGACGGTAGTCTTTGTAACAGCGACACAGTGTGTTTTCTGTGAGATAGGGACTCAATTTGCTGTCGACTACATGTACAAGTATATTAACATCGGGCGTCAGTGCCGAGCAACCCTGCGCACAAGCACATGGGCCACTCTTGGGAACAGACACAACTGCTGCCATCTGTACGGGACGGTGCAAACGAACTCCCGTACGCGCTTGGCACGAGTCATTTGTTTCCCGTTCGTCCGTGAAACGACCGGCCGAACGAAGTATGACAGAAACCGATCCTGGGTTCAAATTAACGCCCACTGCTTTCCGTCACTGTAACATGATGTGGCCACCCGCTGCCGGAACATGACGACGTATCGCTGCTGAGCAGGTTAGTGCAGCGGTAGCGCCTTGGACGTTTATCTTGCTTGTGTTCTGCAGGACTGTCGACAGGGCACTGCAGGTGTTCTGCAGGACTGTTGACAGGGCGCTGCATGTGTTCTGCAGGAATGTCGACAGGGCACTGCAGGTGTTCTGCAGGACTGTCGACAGTGCGCTGCAGGTGTTCTGCAGGACTGTTGACAGGGCGCTGCAGGTGTTCTGCAGGACTGTTGACAGGGCGCTGCAGGTGTTCTGCAGGACTGTTGACATGGCACTGCAAGTGTTCTGCAGGACTGTTGACAGGCCACTGCAAGTGTTCTGCAGGACTGTTGACAGGCCACTGCAAGTGTTCTGCGGGACTGTTGACAGGGCACTGCAAGTGTTCTGCAGGACTGTTGACAGGGCACTGCAGGTGTTCTCCAGGACTGTCGACAGGGCGCTGCAGTCCGGCAAGGGAGCAGCACTTTTAAACGTCACCAAACTCTTCTTCCAAATCCGTGTCAAATCACCACTCACAATAATTATATTTCATTCCACTATGCCCGCATTAGACTAGCTTATGCAGTCGATATAGTGCCGTTAAACAGGCCAATCTACACGTCAGTGTGACAGGAACACTATGGCCATCTTCCTGCAATATACCAATGTCATTCTTCACCCCTTTCTCGGCTTGACAAATGGAAATTTTCCACTCCCCTTCAGGTGAAACACGATTGGCAGTGTACCTATAACGTTACATTTGGCGCGTTCGCGTAACCACTGTTACAGTGGCTACGCAACAACGCATTTTATGTGTTTTTTTACATTACGCCATAAATGCGCGATTTTGGGAAAACATTATTGAAGGCGAAATATGTTTTGGTCATCTCGACAACTTTTTTCTAAAACACTTCTCATGCTAAGAATTCGGACAGACGTTAGGCATATCATAAATGTGCGCGTGTCTTCATGCAAAGTAACCGATATTCTTGTCAGATCTTAACGAAACTCGAATTTTCTCGACAGATTTCGCCCAGTCTTCAAACATCGACTTTTATAAAAGTCCGTGGACTGGGAGCCGCCTTGCTCCATGCGGACGGACAGACGGACAGACGTGATGAAGTTATAGTCGCTTTTCGCTACGTTACAAATACGCCTAAGAACTAATGTTGTCCCTGTGGTGCCATGGACGCGTACGGGGGATTGGAGGTACAGCTCCACTCATTCTTAATTCGGCACTAGGCAGACGTGGTCTGCCAATTTCACCCCCGGTAAAAGAGCCGACCGTAACCACAGAATGGCCGAAACCCGGAGCAGCTGTGGACGTGTCGCTCCACCGGCAGTCCTCTAGCCCGCAGTCCAGTTAACAGACTGACTACCCTCCCCCTTCAGGTCCAAAAAGGTACGGCTTACACAGATTTGCATTTTGGGTTTGTGCATAATTCCGAAGGAAACAGAATAAACTGGACGGAAGAACGTTCAGTGCGAGGAGACTAGCGGAACTGAGCGAACTGCAGAAGCAATCAGGCATGCACGTACAAGCAGGACGGGCACACGCATCAAGTTGCAGCAGTCAGTTCGGCGGTGCTGCGGAGTCAGCTGCAGCACACCCGGTGTGTAACACGAAGACGTGTCCTGAGAACTGGACTGCCATGCACAGGCTCTGCTGCTGACGGTTCGGGTCTGTTAGGATGAAATGCTGTGTGGCTGGGTTAGTGCTCACGGATGCTTCGACGGAGCGTTGTGCCTCCGTCTTCATGGGTCGACGGGTCCAGGACATCTACATCCGGAAGCACTAACCCAGCGACACAGGGTCACGTCCCAGGGGACCACAATTCTCAACAAGCCCTCAAATCTCGCCAGGTCCGAGATGCGGGCGGTGATGAGTGTAACGAGTCTGACGCCGTGTAGCTTGAGTGTGTTCTGAAGATGCTGCCGTAGGTTCAGTACACGCGATGCCACTGCGCTGCCTTGCATTGTGTGAACGTAACCACAGGGACAGAGACAGGTGGCGATGCGGACAAAGGAGCAGCGAGGTGGCGTGCTGCAGGAAGTCATCTGGGACCCGTGAGAGGGGCCCCACGCAAGAGGGGCTCACGTTCCACGCATCCCGCCCCCTTCAACTTCTTTTGTAGTTTGTCTCAAGCGTTTCATTTTAAAACAGACAGGCACGTAGGAGGCTTTCGAACTCCAAACGTTTAATTTGGGAATTTAACTCAAACATGGCTGGAGGGCGCAACAGAGACGATACGACTTATGCCAATGCCGCCTTGACCTGCTGCAGAGTAAGAGCAGACTGACTGTTAGTGCCGACTTTACGGTTGTGGCAAGAAGAGAGTCTCACGGCGTTGAATAGGCCGTCTGAGGATGACAATAGACTGCACTGCCAACAGAGGCCCAGAGCCCACCATTCCTCTGGGACACGACGTTGCGTCAAGCGGTCATAGAATTCCACAAGAACGGAATCAGCTACACCGCTGCGAAAACCTCAAAACTTGCTATTCAGTCTGTACCGCGCAGTAAACACACTCCGTCTCGGTTATAAAAACCAGTCAGTTAATGCTGTATAAGGAAATAATCGCTGTTTGTTCTGAGATCCACACAAAACACATAAACACCCTGTGTGGGCAGAACGTAGAATTGTATTTAAAGTTTCAGTCCCTACCGCGCAGTGAACAAACTCCATCTCGGTTATAAAAACCAGTCAGTTAATGCTGTATAGGGAAATAATCGCTGTTTGTTCTGAGATCCACACTAAACACATAAACACACTGTGTGGGCAGAACGTAGAATTGTTTAAAGACTCAGTCCGTACCGCACAGTAAACACACTCCGTCTCGGTTATAAAAACCAGTCAGTTAATTATGTATCGGGAAATAATCGCTGTTTGTTCTGAGATCCACACAAAACACATAAATACACTGTGTGGGCAGAACGTAGAATTGTTTAAAGACTCAGTCCGTACCGCACAGTAAACACACTCCGTCTCGGTTATAAAAACCAGTCAGTTAACGCTGTATAGGGAAATAATCGCTGTTTGTTCTGAGATCCACACAAAACACATAAATACACTGTGTGGGCAGAACGTAGAATTGTTTAAAGACTCAGTCCGTACCGCGCAGTAAACACACTCCGTCTCGGTTATAAAAACCAGTCAGTTAACGCTGTATAGGGAAATAATCGCTGTTTGTTCTGAGATCCACACAAAACACATAAATACACTGTGTGGGCAGAACGTAGAATTGTTTAAAGACTCAGTCCGTACCGCGCAGTAAACACACTCCGTCTCGGTTATAAAAACCAGTCAGTTAATTATGTATCGGGAAATAATCGCTGTTTGTTCTGAGATCCACACAAAACACATAAATACACTGTGTGGGCAGAACGTAGAATTGTTGAGTGTTAAACTGGCGGTACGTACAGTAACCACTGGGCTTTAAAGAGCTAAACAGGCTCAGCACAATAAATGTCAGAGTTCTATAAAAGGCAGGGAATTTTTGCTTATCTGAGCGTCTGTCACCTTGTCGTGTTGTCTTGCAGTTTTGAAGTTGCCTGCGGTGTGCAGGGAGCAACGCAGCCTCTGTGTGGTTCAGTGGCACACAGCAGCAGCAGGTGTTGCGTCATTAGGCCAGACAGGATGCTACGAATGTGGGAAACAGCAGCGCGGCACTGGACAGGGCAAACTGCATGACAGTATGAGGCTAACCCTTTGAAGTCTGTAGGCCTTCTGAACAATACCCAAGCACAAGTCAAAGAACTGCTGTCTTGCGGCGCGCCATCTCCTGTACGAGTGCTCGGTGTGATGTTCGTTTCGCTGGCATTTTGTTATCCCATGTATTATTTAAGCACAGGCTCTGCATGGCCAATGTTAAGTTTGTCAGACATAACACAGAGTCGCATCGTCGCCATGTTTGTAACTATTGATATACAAACAACATTTCCCACATTAACACGCAAAGTAACATAACGTGCCTACCCCTAGCGGCTCACAGTCTGTCCTTATAAAATCGAAAGCTATATAAACATTTTCGTATGGCCGCCATATTAATTTGTTTGCAAGACCTGTTACGACACGTCATTTCAGGGCTCGGACATAAGTGCTGTTAGAGCAGCTATCACTTACGCACTGCTAGTGTCGATCTAATATAAGTGTTGTCAGTGTTGCTCGGCGCACCGAATTAGCGCATTTCCAACGTCGTTAGTGAAGGCACCGCAATCGGTATCCTCCATTGTAATACGAGCCTGCATAGCTCAGTGGGTGTAGTGACTGTCTTGTCCCCACCTTCCAGGTCACTGCGGTCCTCGTAGTCTCCGTCAGGCCGGGGGTAAGGCGACCTGAGAGTGAAGCTGAAGACGCAGCAGAAACTAGCATCGGTTTAAGATGGTGTGCGTGGAGCTATACCTCCATGCTCCAATACACCTTCATAGCGCCATGTTTCATTAAGTAGAGCTGCCGCTGTACAAGCAACGCAGGCGTATAGAGGGAGAGGTGGAGCAGCTCCACTCATCCTTAACCTCGACACCTGACGGGGTGAGCGGTCAGTTTCACGCCACGTCCACTTTATCACCGGCACCTGCTTTATGTGGGGGGGGGGCCCCCAGAGCCAGTCTGGACGGTGTCCGCGTTGTGAGTCCAAACGCAATTCAACGGCAGAGCAGCCGCCATACCGACCGGGCCGTTCCTGCTGTAAAGGTTTCCTTAACAAGTTAGGAAATGTATGCGGAGCGTGAACATACCCCGCATGTGAACGTACGCTTGGCAGACCAACGTTTATCGGCGACACACACCGACAGGTCCAGCAGTACGCACAGGCGTGCGTCTGCTATGTCACATTTGTGGCGTCTCGCAGAACTGCGGAATGTCAGACTCCACTGACACTGCAGGTGCCACACGGGGGCAGAAAGAGGGACACACACATCGGCTGTGTGCAACTCGTCTTTCTAAATGCACCATAAATTCCTCAATATAAGGGAAATACCTGAATGTAGCGGAACTAACGACACGAACGAAATACCTAACACAGACGGACACAGTAAAATTTGAACGCATACCACGAAGTGTTGAGCGGGCACACACCTGTCACTTGGCCGGCATTTGATCGCGCTTTAAAGGATTCTGACGACTGGGTGTTACAACACATGTTTGATATTTCGGACAGTGTCGGAGTCGGAGTGATGCATGTAATACAGACTAGTTCATTCTAAAGCTCCGACCGGGGTAGGCTGGCCCTCTGCATTTCGTCTGAAGACGGAGGCAGATATATTTTCCGAAACACTGTGGCGTTGGTGTGGCGAGGCGATAGACAGTACATAGAGGATCAGCCCCATTAGAAAGAAGTGAAGCTAACAACGTCTAGATATTTCAATGATCAGACTGCGTCTCACTGGACTGCGGTTTGATCACGAAGCATGGTAAAGACAGCAAAAGCGGAAGAAGAGTCAAGAGGAGACTGGCAGAAGTTACAGCTGAGGTGCTCAGCCTGTTGTGTATGCAGCACTGGCACACACCATCGCAAACTAACAGACTGACCAACACCTTCCAGGGCTTTAGCGGACGATGAAGATAGGAATGGTCGGCATGTGACGTCACTCACGATCACGCCGCCGTATCGTGTAGCACACGCATCGCTACCGACGTACACGCATTGCAATCAGTCCTCTGCAGCAACGTTACCTTGCACTGCAGATGTAAGCAATTGTATTAACGGAAACAACGGTCAGCTTCCGTGCGCGACATTTCAGGTTTCGACGGCCGTGTTGCTGAGGCCTGAGATCTTCAGAGACGTGAGTGTGTCGTTAGGCGAGTGGTTCCCGGTGCTTCAAAGGAGCAGAGTGCCTGCATATCCAAAGTCAACAGGTGCAAGACAATAAGAGAGGGACTCGCACTCCTTGCCTCCAAAGACAGCAGCACTAGCGTCCTCCAAAAAGTTAGGCGCTGCTCACCGAAAGACACGGCGTCACATACCGTCAGACTCGACCCTTCACAATTCCTTATGGTTGCGACACAAGCAGCGGTTACGCAGTCATTCAAATTAGCCAACGTCTCTGCCACCCTGCGATGAAGGGCCGCGGTCTGCTTGCTGCACAGGTAGACCTTCTGCTGACATCTGAAGGCCAACACGCGCCTTTCTGGAGGGGAAAAAAGATTGTTTTATTATCGCAGCAAGTGAAACCATGACGCGATTTGTGAACACACCCTGCCAAGGAGAGACGCCAAAGGAATCGAGAGTTTGGTGCTGTAAATATTTTGTTCGGCTGCCCATAGTTGACCAAGGACACTGTCGACAGACATTGAGAAGAATGAAATAATCGTGTTCGAACGACAAGGGTTTAAGGTTTCAAGCTTCCAGACTGAACCCGCGTATCACGAAGACACAGCCGTACGGTGGTTATGGGGTCAGATAACCGAATGCTGGCTATGGGTTTGAAATAATGAATAGTGGCTACGGGATGTGAAGAACAAGCAGCTGCCGGTGTGTTGCGAACTGACTAGCGCGTATGGGACTTGAAGAACTGGACGGTACGTGTGGGGTGAGAACGACTCACTGGTGGCTATCTAAAACGCTAAGATATAACTTAACCACCAACCTTGTTACGGTGACGTGAACTAAAAACGTTCTATAGGCTGTTGGAAGTCAAAGCCCTTCTCATGGTGTACGATATGGGGTTGTCATGGGGTAAATATTCGCATGTGGTCTTTAGGTTGCGTGAAGTGCGTAGTGTGCCAGCCAACAGCAGCTGAACTGCAGTTGCTCTCAGTTTCTGTCAAAGTTTCTGAACGGGGGACTTCGCAGGCACTTCGGCTCCATTCCTCGTCGGCTGCCTGTAACAACCCACTCAACACAAGTACGTCTGCCAAATTTGACGTTTCCACAGCTTTGAGGCTGAGGATTCTGCCCTTCCGTGATGTTACACCGTGGTGTGGGCAATTTAACATAGCCCAACGTTTCGAAAGCACGTAGCGCCTTCGTCTTTAAGGGTTGGTAAGTCCTAGAAGACTTCTTCAAGGACGTACATGCACTAACCCCCTGCTGGCTACATGTCTAAGGCACCAGAATGTTCCACGTGCAGCTGGTTTAAGGAAGATGAACTGGTGGGTTTTTAAAACACAAGACGTGAACTGTTCTTAACGACACTGAATTTATCCTTCCGCTGAATATCATCTGTTTACATAAGGCTCACATGTACCACGCAGTTATTAAATACTTAAAGCACAGTGGTAAGAATACGCACCGCCTGACTTAACAATAACGATATCAGTATTGTGCCCACACAGTGCATTTATGCTGTTTCACACGCTTCGAACAGTAAACAGCGATTTTTTTCCCTTAACCAGCGTTAACCGGATGGCCTTTGTAATGCAGACGCTGTGTGTTTGCTGTGAGGCGGGGACGCAATAAGAACGCACTGACATGAGCTGAATGTCACTCTTGCCCCCAGCTGCCCCGTAAGGGTGACGCGCCCTGTTCACACTTTCACTTCTTTACGCTGTTTTGTCTCCATATGGACACTGCCAGCCCTTGCTGCTGCAGCATATTGTGGATCGCGTGTGTTTTAACCCACAGCACGGAGCGGTTGGCCGTCCACCCACTCCTTTACGACGAGGTGACGGTTGTTCCGCTTGTCGGGAAATCACCTGCCTTTTACAAAGGCCGAAATTTGGCTGCCGTGTTCAAAATAATCGCTATCCTGAGTCTAGCAAACGCAATCCGTAACCTACCGTATCCACTTTAATATTATCCTCTAATTCACCTCTAAGTCTTCCAAATGGTAGTGCCCCTTCACGTTTCTATGCGTAAATTTTGTAGGGATTTTTCTTTTCTTCGATCCGCGCAACGCCCCCCACCTTCTTCATGACACTGAAGGCCCACACAAACGAAGCTCGCCGCTGTGTAATTTTCTCCAACTGCCTCGCCTCAGCACCCTGCTCAAACACCCTCCCAGTCTGTGTTCTTATCTTAAGCAGCCTCCCTTGTCGCGTCATTTGAATGCTAACCACTTCAGGCCCGCCGTCGCGCCAGTTTCTCCATACGCATTGCAGTAGGCCCGCTGCAGTCCGCCTGAAGTCTCGGTTGCACTGCAACACAATCACACTGCAGAACTCTACAAAGGACAAACAAAACTGTCTCTCGGCTTACTTAAGCGTAGCTTCATGTTTCTTAACTTCAACAATGCGGAAAAGAAAAGTGGCAAGGTTCACGTTCCGGCCGCATTACCTCCAGCGAAAGAGTCCCCGGTATCCATTGAATGGAAAATTAGGTGTGCCCAAAACCGCTGTGGAAATATAACGGTTGGAGCCCCAGCTTATGTACTGGGCACTGTACACAGTGTTCAGAATGTGTCTGGGTATCTTCGTTGGCAGCGTGTTCTGAACGTGAGCTGAACAGTTACAGTTACTGCAGCAACTAAGCTTATGTGGATATATTCTTCTACGCCCTCTATACACATTCAAGTCACAATAGTTTAGGCTATTATTATTATTATCATCATAATCATCATCATGTTCTTGTAAGTAAGGCTTCTGAATGCATGTATGCCTACCAAACTGCACGGTATCACAGCAGTAAGGGCAGTAATATTAACATGCACTCGCGCCATATAGAGCTCAAATCTGGCCTGCAGCGCTAATGACGATATCGCCATTCTGCCCGTGTCAGTACGGCTTCCACGTACTGCACAACCATATTCAGCCCACTTCCTTCTGCCCTGCAGATCTGCACGGCTTCTAATCCCGTGACACGCGGAAACCCCGACAGTGCGGAAGCTGTGCCAGTAATGAGATCATGGCGTAAGGCGAGATGCGGGCGGAGGATGGAAGCCGTAGACACACGGTCAGGCACCGATCATGGCGGAGAGCAGCGCCAAGACGGCAACAAGAGAGAAGTCTACCCTCTAAAGCCCAGTGGTTACTGTATGTACCGCCAGGTTTAACACTCACAAATTCTACGTTCTGCCCACACAGTGTATTTATGTGTTTTGTGTGGATCTCAGAACAAACAGCGATTATTTCCCTATACAGCATTAACTGGCTGGTTTTTATAACCGAGACGGAGTGTGTTTACTGCGCGGTACGGACTGAGTCTTTAAATATAGTTCATGTTGCTATCAGTTTTTAAGTGGTTGAATGAATAAAATAAGACACAAATTAAAATCCCACACGAACAAAAACAATAGGAAGAAAACCCCACGTAGCAAGTGCAGTACCTTCGTACGAAACGACAGCATAAAATAAAACGGCCATACTGAAGAATCAGGGAAGCAATAAACACCAGCGCTACCGCTCCCCACTTGCACGACAGCCATGCTGCATAGCTAATATATTAGCTAACACACAAGGACAGAAGTCAATGACTACCACAAAGGAAGCAGCAAGAATGGGCCTGCAGTGGCACAGTTCACTATATAACTGCACACAGGTATTTGAAAAGCAGTTTTAAGCTGTTTTGCCAGCTGTCGGAATGCTGCGGGCGGTTCGGCCAGATTCAGGCGCGAACGGACGGGCACAGCGAGCACGAGACATTGCCGTGCAACTGGATGTCGGATGGATGTCTTAAAACGCTCAAAACCTCTCAAGTAAAAACGTCACGAACGTTCGTGTTTGGAAGCCGTATAAAGTAGAGATGTGCTGACGCGTTGTCACCACACACACACACACACACAAATCTGCACACCTTCACAGTACGGCAGCTGCACACAGGGTGCGCGCTGCTGAAGGCGGGGCTGCTGGCTGGAAGTCCGGGTCCTGCGACCTGCCAACCAGATCAAGTCTTTCCGCGGCTTTTCGCGGCCCTACAGCGAATGGCACCCACATTCCACTTATCATGCAGGCTTTCCGTAGATACATCAAAATTCCATCCCGACGTCAAGAAAATTCCACTGCAATGGAGGGCCCCCCCCCCCCCCCCCCCCCGCCTCCGCGAGGCACTTAGCAATTTCAGCCAGAACACAGCAACCCTCAGCTGCACACTCCAACACTTCCCTTCCCATCACCTTACCGTTCCTCCGACCCAGCGGCGCACATGTCCCCGGGACGTTATTTAAGGCGGCACCTAAAGTGCTTGCGGGTCCTCAGTGCGGGCCTGCAGTTTCGAGGGGGCTGCTAGATTTTTGGAAAACTTGTGCTCCCCATTCCATCGTATCGCAGTCAGTAGGGGGAGCGGGCACTGCGTGGGGACCTGCACAGCCGCAAATGTGCCTATTTCCCTGCCATAAATGCAGTGTCATTCACTGCCCCCCCCCCTTCCCCCCATACTGCTCGTCTACCTTGACGGCCCATGTCGACAGACATGCAACGAGCAGCCAGCCTCATTAGCACCCGGCTGCAGCCACGTTACGTAATGCAGCTCCCTGCGTTACCGGCACTGCAGGCCGCACAGTGATTCATACGTGAATCAGAGATGCGTCACGGTCCAGCCCGGTTATGGGTTACAGCCCAGGGAAGCGCCTGCAGACTGTGCTGCGCTGTTGCGAGGTACTGTGTGCCTCAGAAGTGAAGGGGGCTGTTGTTGGGAATAGCATGAACAGATTGGTCTTAGTAATGGGGGCACGGTGTGTTTACTGTGAGGTCGGAAATTGCATTTTGTAGGCTGATGTTAGGTACTTTAACTTTAGATCACAAAGGACGAGCGGGAGCTGACTTGCAATTTTTAGAGTGCCAGAGTTTTCCATCACCGGCACGGCCCCCAGCCGCCCCACACAGCGGTCAGTATGTACCGCGTACTTTAACATGCGGAACTTCTGCTGCCCGCCAAGGATGTTTCCGGTTTCTTATAATTTGCACAACAAGCGGCCATCTTTTCGCTGTGCATCATTAAGCAGCTGGTATGCATGCGCTGCCTTTGTAATTGAGACTACTGTGTTTTCTATTAGGTAGGTACCGGACTGTTAGCCCTCAAGACCTAGTGTTACTATAACTAACTCCATGGACCAGAGGCCTTCTTGAGAGGCTAACAGTTTCTCAGCTAGTCAAGAAATTTCCCGCATTTTATGGAACCCGGAGGTTCATTACCGCATTCACAAGAGCCCGCCACCTGTCCCTATGCTAAGCCAGCTCAATGTCTCGTGCAATCCTACCGATTTAAATTTACCAGAATTAATTCTGTTGCCTTAATATGAAAGGCAATTAAATTCTCAAATTATGCGCTTTAGCATTAATGGGAAATTAAAATTCCGCGGCCCTTATATCAGGCTGCTGCTGTCATTATTACGAAAGTCTTACTCTTCACACATTTTCATTTTCATACCACTCCTACCAGAAGGACGAGCGGGCGAAGCCTGGGAACCTTGTAACAAAGTGATGTTCTTTCTGCTACAGATTAGTGTTACTACACGCACCGCCCGGTTTAACATCCACAAATTCCACGTTCTGCCCACACAGTGTATTTATGTGTTCTGTGTGGATCTCAGAACAAACAGCGATTATTTCCCTATACAGCATTAACTGATTGGTTTTTATAACCGAGACGGAGTGTGTTTACTGCGCGGTACGGACTGGATCTTTAAACAATTCTACGTTCTGCCCAGACAGTGTATTTATGTGTTTTGTGTGGATCTCAGAACAAACAGCGATTATTTCCCTATACAGCATTAACTGGCTGGTTTTTGTAATTTAGGCACATAATGTTCTGTGTGAGGTACGAACCGAGTATTTACGCATATATAGAGCACAAATATATTTATTTCAACATTCGAACGGTTAACACATTATTCAGACGCATCTGGACTCGAACAGTTTGAGTGCAACAAATCCGTGCACGTTTCGCCCACTTTTTCATCATTTTGTCGTTCATTCTGCCGGTCGGACAGCGGAGGCAGGTCGCGCTTCCGGCGGGCAGATGCCAGTGGGAGTCGGCTGTGAATCACCGCGCGGCCGGCCAACCGGCCGGCCGGAGACGCTGCTCTGCCATTAGTCATAGTCATGGCTTCCTTCGAGACTTTCTGACTGCCGATTTAACAACTGAGTGAACTGCAAGAGCAACAGGACAGCTTCACATTTTGTGCAGTCATCGTGCAAGGGCATGACCTCCATATCTTCGAGTGCGCAAAGAAAGCCTAACAGAAATAAAACACACAGAGTCAGCCGAAATGTCTCAAGGTCTGTGGGGCCAATATTTTCCACACTGAATTTATCATCATCATCATCATCATCATCATCACCATAATCATCATCATCATCATCATCATCCCCTTTACGCAGGGTATTCACACATATGCACCTGAAACAAACCATGTTTCTAGGGTACACAGTCCCGCAGCTATCCTGCGCGTACTGTTAATGGTGCACATAGCGCTGTCTGCAATATTAAACCCTTTTGTGCTTCTACATTAGCACTTCCCGCAGTGTGTGTGCTGTGCCCAGTGCAGCTGTTTTCTGCAGTTCCTTGATATCGTGCTGTCCCGGTACGCTGCTCAAGTATTTTCTGAAGGATTTTGAAATGGTTCCAGTCGCCCCTATTATAACTGGCGTCACCTTTGTTTTTACATTCCACATGCGCTGTATTTCTGTTATAAGGTCTTTATATTTTAGAATCTTCTCGGCTTCTTTCTTTATCACATTTCTGTCTCCCGGGATTGCTACATCAATGATCATACATGTTCCGTTTTCATTATCCCGGATTATGATATCCTGTTTACTGTTGGTGACGGTTCTGTCGGTTTGCACCTGTTGATTCCATAATACGGTTACCTTGCCCGTTTTACTTGTTTCTACTGATTTCGGTACATGTTCATACCAGAGCTCACTGTATAATTTTACCCCCAGTTCCTTACCTATGTTGAAGCGTAATTGAGCACACACTCTGTCATGTCGCTTTATGTACGGTTCTTGTGCCAGTACTGGGCACGCTGACACAATGCGGTCTGCTGTCTCCTCAAACTGGTGGCACAGTCTGCATTTACTATCTTTTTCTGTTTGCAGTGCTTGGTTCTGTGCTGCCACTATTTCACTTTCTGTTTCTGCTTTCAGGTCTGCCTTTGACAGCCAGAGGAACGCGTCTTCCTCGCTAATGAGCTGTTTATCAATGCTTCTAATGTACTGGCCATGCATTACTCTGTTCTCCCAGTTTTCCTTTATTATTACTATTATGATTATTATGATGATGCTGCCTTCGGCCACGGGCCATTTCTCCCTGGTTCTACTCTTGAACCAGCGGCGATCCCAACTGCTCAGGTATCCAGTTTCAGACTGCAGCACTTTCCGCATTAAGTGCGACGTTCCAAGTACAGCTGCCTTATGCCTCGAATCTATTGAATGTTTTCCTGGAATGGATTTCTAAATTTTTCCTTAAACCTCTCGTTACTATTCCGGTGGCTCCAGTTACCGCGGGTGTAATCACACAGTTCATGTTCCACATTCGTTGTATCTCTCTACATAAACTGCTGTATCTCTGCGCATAAACTGCTGTATCTCTGCGCATAAAGTGCTGTATCTCTGCGCATAAACTGCTGTATCTCTGCATATAAACTGCTGTATCTCTGCGCATAAAGTGCTGTATCTCTGCGCATAAACTGCTGTATCTCTGCATATAAACTGCTGTATCTCTGCGCATAAACTGATGTATCTCTGTACATAAACTGCTGTATTTTGGCTTCTTTTGTGCTTCCTTTGTGTGACATTTCTGTCCGCTGGCATTGCCACATCTGTCAGTATTTGTTTCTAATTATTGTATCTGGCTTATTTGCTGTTTGCATACTACTACTACTACTACTACTACTACTACTACTACTACTACTACTACTGATTTCAGTTCCTCCCAGTGCTTGGAACTACCGATTAACACCGGCTTGACTTTATTTAACGACATTAATACAACGGCGCGGCTGTACGTACGAGTGAAGAGCGCGACTTGAGGAATGTTTCGAGGCATTGTTAGAGGAAATGACGTGATCCACAGTTCGTTCCGATTGCGGTTTAAAGTATTAATCTCTTATTTGCGTTACGTGGACACGTGAGAACACATACAGCGCTGAACTGCAGCACATTCGTTGATTTGACTGGACAGTCCACTCCCAATAAAGTCGCCTGGCACGCACTCCTACTTTGCCCCGAAAAAATTGACGTTTGAAATACAACAACATGAAAAATTACGTCCTCCAGAAAGAATAATGACTAAATCGAATCACAGTGACTGGGTGAAATATTACACATGTGCTAAATACAGTGGAGCATACCAGTTGTTCTAGTTCTGCTAGCTACATGCAAGTATCCCAGATGCGCAGGCTGTAACTTGCTCATATGTGATACAGTTTTAAATGAATTTAGAATTTCACGTAAGTTAAAGCAGCTTGGACAGCGTAGTCACTGGACAAGCGGTTGGACGGTCCGGAGTTCAATTTCCGGCAGAAGTCAGTGATTTTTATCATTTCCAAATCGTCCAGACCGGCTCCGTGGCGCAGCCAGCCTCCTCTTCAGCGGGCACCGGCTTCTTTCCCTGAGCGTCAAATGGCCAAGGCGACAAGTTGACAGCTCAGCTCCACCTAGTGACGCGATTGAGAAAGAATGGAACTGCACCTCTCCTCCCCCTACAGGCCTTCATGGCGTGGAAAACAGTTGAGCCCTCTAAATCCTGAACTTCGTGTAAACAAACTTCAACAACTGAGCTTCCATCTTACGAAGACCGCTCATACGAATGCCGTTTAAGGAAATAGTGTATAAAGACTGAGTCCGTACCGCGCAGTAAACACACTCCATCTCGGTAATAAAAACCAGTCAGTTAATGCTGTATAGGGAAATAATCGCTGTTTGTTCTGAGATCCACACAAAACACATAAACACACTGTGTGGGCAGAACGTACAATTGTTTAAAGACTCAGTCCGTACCGCGCAGTAAACACACTACGTCTCGGTTATAAAAACCAGTCAGTTAATGCTGTATAGGGAAATAATCGCTGTTTGTTCTGAGATCCACACAAAACACATAAATACACCGTGTGGGCAGAACGTAGAATTGTTTAAAGATCCAGTCCGTACCACGCAGTAAACACACTCCGTCTCGGTTATAAAAACCAGTCAGTTAATGCTGTATAGGGAAATAATCGCTGTTTGTTCTGAGATCCACACAAAACACATAAATACACTGTGTGGGCAGAACGTAGAATTGTCTAAAGACTCAGTCCGTACCGCGCAGTAAACACACTCCGTCTCGGTTATAAAAACCAGTCAGTTAATGCTGTATAGGGAAATAATCGCTGTTTGTTCTGAGATCCACACAAAACACATAAACACACTGTGTGGGCAGAACGTAGAATTGCTGAATGTTAAACCTGGCGGTACGTACAGTAACCACTGGGCTGTAGAGGGGATATTTAAAGATCCAGTCCGTACCGCGCAGTAAACACATTCCGTCTCGGTTATAAAAACCAGTCAGTTAATGCTGTATAGGGAAATAATCGCTGTTTGTTCTGAGATCCACACAAAACACATAAACACACTGTGTGGGCAGAACGTAGAATTGTTTAAAGATCCAGTCCGTACCGCGCAGTAAACACATTCCGTCTCGGTTATAAAAACCAGTCAGTTAATGCTGTATAGGGAAATAATCGCTGTTTGTTCTGAGATCCACACAAAACACATAAACACACTGTGTGGGCAGAAGGCAGGCTCTATAGCGTTCCACCGGACTTTGCACGCAGTTACTTCTGTATTCTACAGTTTGATGTACCTTTTAATTCTAAACTCAGAAGTGGCGGTAGGATTTAGCACAGCAAACGCCAGTCCCACTTCAAGGCCCCATACTCCACATCTATAACATGTACCGTACCGTTATTCTGCCTTCTGCTTCTAGGTATACCAAATGTTCATTTTCCAAGAAGTTTACTTCAGTTTTCTTGACCGCCGAGTGACGGCACTGGAGGCTGCATGCACAGTGGTCAGGCGAGTGGGCAGGTGATACGGGCAGCCCCGTACCCAGCCGAGCAACTAATTACCGCAGTGGCACGCTAAGACTTGTACCAAATATGCATATGCGACAGCCAGTGTCTACGCAGGCCTAGCACCTGCTTCGACAGACATAAAGCTGTCACTGTCTATGCCATGAAGGCATATAGGGGGAGCAGAGTCACAGCTCCATTCATTCTCAAGCTCCGCAGCAGAGGGAGATGAGTGGCCAAGTTCAGGGCCGTGCAGCTTTGCTGCGGCGCGCATTCAACAGTGCTTTGGCATGAAACAGTTCTACATGTTGCCCCCGTGGCACTGACCGTGATACAGTCGTGAGGTGAAACTGTCATTGTGCTTAATCAACCACTATCCGATGAAGGCGTATAGGGGGAGTGCAGATATAACTCCATATATTCTTAACGTCAGCACATTCTGGCCGCTTTGCCGCCTGACGGACAGTCAGTTCCGGTGCTGCTGCACATCAGGCTGCAGGAGCAGCGGCGCCGGTTGGATGCTCCTTTGCGTGTACTGACGCTGTGCAGCTGGATGAGCTCACCGTGCAGAAAGGGAATTACAAGTCAAATGTTGCCATCCCTACTTAGCTGCTTAATGAGACGAACTGCACGCACGTCTTCAGATAAACTCGCCAAGTATTTACACTTAAACGAATACGAGGAAGAACGTAAACTGGATTAATCTGGCTCAGCATAGACACAAATGACGGGATCTGGTGAACAAAGTGCACAAGCACAAAGCTGAGTCTCCGGAAGTTTCTGCAGACAGAACTCTGTTCCGTCTCCGTGGAGTGGCGAACTGCCACAGCGAGCAGTTTCTGGGACCGGCCAGTTTATATGGGCTTCTGTTAACGCGCCTCGAAACTATCAAACCGACTGCAGATGAATTCTCGGCAGCAAAATTACGTAAGAATAATAAAATGAATTTCAAAGCACGTTATATCTCTTTCCCGCTCTGCCTCGCACACTCTCTCTGTTCAGCGGACCTGGAGACACCCAGCGCCCCACTAGCCGAGCTTCGCCGGCCCTCGCGCTGCCAGTAGAGCCATACACACAGCGTCACCTACTGGAGCTCTGTCTCCACACCCGCTATACCTTCTTCCTGGGTTCTTGCATATGGCCCTTTATCAAACACACTGCAAAGAGGCAAAGTTCATCTTCTTTACCCGGCATGCAGTTGTTTTCCTGCCAATATGATAATATTGCAGCTTTCAAATTACTAAAGAAGGAATGTCACTAAAGATTTCTCACATAATTAAAGGCAGTATTAACGACAATAATAACCACATCGCAGATCTGTATCCCAACACTTGCACATCACTCTAACAGCTGTGGCTCCAGTATACGTTAGCAAGAGTGCAGAATGGATCTCGTAATATCTGCAAACTGCATGTCTCTTGTCAGCTACGCTGTACGACGCAAGAAACAGTGAAGTCACGTGTTATTCCCTCTGTCAGAGTCAGCTATAGCGGCACTGCGTTTGTACACAGTGTCTGTACTTGTTCAGGGTCTCGCGACATGAGGGCACGGAACGTGAGTGCCAAGAGGAAATCAAACTGAAATGTAGTGGCCCTTCTGCACACTACAGCTGGAGCAAATAGAGTTGCATGCGGCCAGTGACTGAAGGTGCGAAAATGTTCCTGTGTGGACAGCAACCCGCAAAACCTATCAGGGTGATGGCCACACAAAATGTGGTCTCGGTTCCTCAGACTGCAATGAGTAGCTGTGAAACTGCCGTTGTTTACGTCACGTTAATTGTGGGCATTTGGACACGATGATGGCTGCTACTGGATGCACTGACATCTAACTGAATACTGAGTGCAAGAGGATGCACTGACGTCTAACTAAACACGGAGTGCTATTGGATGCACCGACATCTAACTAAACACGGAGTGCTACTGCATGCACCGACATCTAACTAAACACGGAGTGCTATTGCATGCACCGACATCTAACTAAACACGGAGTGCTACTGGATGCACCGACATCTAACTAAACACGGAGTGTTACTGGATGCACCGACATCTAACTAAACACGGAGTTGTACTGGATCCACTGTCATGTAACCAAGCCCTGATGAAAGTTCTGCGAATTCGAAGGACTTGCAGCTGACAAAGGAATACCCGTCTGTCATGAACACAAAGAGAAGCCACAACCAATCCTCTTTAGGTTTATGTCGTGTTTGTGATTGTCTGTGTAAGTTATAAACAGTATTGTAGAAACGCACAAAGGGATTGGAAATTTAAAAATTGTCCTTAAGAACTGTTTTGATCGCAGGAACTTTAACACCTCCGCCCTACACAGCTCACTACCAGCTCTATCCCTTACACAATTTTTCAAGTACATCCACCCCATATAGCCGTCCGTCCGAGTAACACTCTTGTGGTCAACCTCTACTGGAGCGTACCAACAAAACTGGACGAGGAACAGAAACTGAAGCATACTGTCTTGCGGAATAAGACGCCGTGTATCCTGATAGAAGTGCGTCTCTATTTTAATCTCTGAACGCGTCGTTCCCAAATCTGCGGTAATTGCGTCGCGTGCTCCCCAGATGTGGCGCATCTCCTCTCCATCTGACATTGCAGCCCGCGTCCAGTGACGGAAGTCGATACTTTCCGAGTCAAAGGAACTTGCTGCGGTCATCAGAAGCAGCGAAGCGAGCCGAAACCTGCAGCGTCTTACATAAAGCGACTTAATATTTCCTAGAAGAGCGGAAGGAACTCTGGGAACAGCCATAATTATGTTCTCGGAGAAACTCTGCCGTTCCATTTAGGCAGACCTTCCAGACGACACCGCACACACATATACAAATGTCCAGTGCATCAACGAATGGTTTATAAAGGCGATTACTGTTATGCGGCTTTATACACACTGCAGTCCCGATGTTCGTGATTGATTGGGGCAGATACACAGTCACGAACATCAGAAATAATTTTTAGTTCGAAACGTATATTTGATTACAAGAACTTCTGAAATATCAGTAACAAAAATATAAAATAACCTCAACAAGCATGAAACTTACTTCAATAAGAATTACAGTCGAACCCGGTTATAACGGCATCGGTTTATAAGACGCCTCACCTATAGCGTCAGATATTCTGCGGTACCAATTAATTCCTCACTGTGAACCGTAACATTATACTCCTCGGTTATAACAACACCCGTTTATAACGACACAAAATATTCGGTCCCTTTCATGACATTATAACCGAGTTCGAGTGTATACATATATATATATATATTTAATACGAACACCTTTCAGAAGTTTAAAATACGCTAAATACAGGCAGGCTGTTATCAGAGACCGCTTGGCATGGAGGGAGATCCTCTTGGAAGCCAACATCTAGAACGGACTGTAGCACGTGATGATGATAACAATTATTACTATTATCAATATAAAATACGATAAAGTATTGGCAGAGGGCCACATTCCACAAAACACTCAACCTCACTTCGTGAGAGACAGCCATTGAGTGGGCTGAGAGTGAGACTGTGGGAAGCTGACTCGCCAGTCACGTGGTGTCACCCCGGTTCGTCGGAACCTGTCACGGAAGATGAAAGTCCTGAACATCGAGACTCTTGTGTGTGCACAGAACCGTCACAGACATGTTACTGCGTCGGCCACTCTTGTGTGTGTGCACAGAACCGTCACAGACATGTTACTGCGTCAGCCACTCTTGTGTGTGCACAGAACCGTCACAGACATGTTACTGCGTCAGCCACTCTCCTCGCAGCGCGACACCAAAATAATTGACTCTCTGACGGAACAGAAAACATTTCATACGTGAGAAAAGCGGCTAAAGAATTCGAAAGAGTCTGCTTCTGCCCCAGAGGGCACACGCTACAGCAGGCCTGCCAAACACACGGCTTGCGGCCCGCAGAGCTTTGTGGTGCGACTCACGTGCGTTTTGATATTTGTGCAGTTTCACTGCGTTTCTTATTATCTTCATTGCACAGGACACAAGAAATCTAAGAAATAATTTCATTCAAGGAATACTTTATATCCTGGATTTTTTTATACGTTGAAAAATCTACAAATGAAGAAGGAGGACCGAATGTGACTTTGTACGTTGCGGCCCAAGCTGCCGACTTGATGTCGGATTAGGCCTGCCCCCAGTTTTGAGCGTGAAGTCCCGCGCCACTGTGATAAACTGCTTACTGTGCTGCACAGACACGTAATGGCCGCTTGCTGTCGGAGGCAGGTACACGGCACGGCGGGCTTCGCTGTTGTATCTTAAGGGTCACAGTTACGGTTGTCTCTGTCCACGCCGTGAAGGCGTATAGGTGGACTGGAGGTACAATTGCACTCACTCATAACCTCGGCGCTAGAAGAAGTGAGGGGTCAGCTTCACGACTCAGCCTTTTTAATGGCGGGGAAAGAAACCGCAGTACCAACTGAATGGGAGGTTTGGTGGGCCCCACAGCCGGTGTCGACGTTTCGGAGAAGGGTTTAATTTTGTAAAGCTGCGTCCATCTGTATTTTCAGAAACCGTGTTCACAGGTCTGTTACTGATACTGCAGTATACCTCCCGCGTGCATGACTGCGCAACAGGCGCGCACCCGCGTGCATGACTGCGCAACAGGCGCGCACCCGCGTGCATGACTGCGCAACAGGCGCGCACCCGCGTGCATGACTGTGCAACAGGCGCGCACCCAGAATTGTTCGGTGGAGGGCGGCTGACACTGAGGCTATGCGTCATTTGTTTTTGATTTTTAAAATCGTGTTACAAAAATCAAGCTGTAAGCACAACATAACGCTGTTTGCAACTGCATCTATATACACACGAATATAACTACACGTTGCGTGACTCAGTCACAGTGCCCTGTCTTCTTGTCTTTTAATTTTATTAAACGTGTATTTTTCACAATTGTAATATAAGTCATCAGCCGATTTCAGTGACTGCTTTCGGCTGAAACAAAAATGACGTAAACTTTTTATATGATATCTACAAAATCTGTGTCTTTAAATTTCAGTTTTGGGGGTTTTGGAGGGGGCTGCCCCGGCACACCCCCCCCCCCCCCCCCGCCCCGTTGTGTGAGCTCTGAACTATAAAACATGCTTCCCGCGCTACAAATGTGACAGTATCAGTTCCGTCTAGAGACCCACGTTCCAGTCCACTAGGTTATGCTCGCTCGATATGTGCCCCTGCCCGAGTTCCTACCCGCGTCCCGCAAGACACAGTGTAAGTGCAGCTGTACCCGGGCCAAGCCTGAGCCTGTCTCTGGCCGGGATTGAATCCATTGGCAGCAGTCACGTACTTGTCAGGGCAAAAACGTCGCAGTGGGTGTGGAGGAATTGCTTCCTGCTGCCTGCATGGACCGCACCACACCGCACCGGACCGCCGTGTTCACTGACGCGAGGTGACGATCATTCAGCGGCTTTCTCTGCTTCTGTTGGCGGCTGTGAGAGACTGCACACGTACTGGTACTCAGTGGCAACTGCATGCACCACCCGCGTTACTATTAAAACACACGCACTTTCCTAACACAGTGTATTTACGTGCTTCGTAGAATTCTCACATTCAACAGTGGCAGTTTTCTTATAGGGTATAACCGAGATATCTGCCGAAAGAGGCCTTACCTTGCCTAATACAGACAAAAGAAACGGCCCTTCGGCTTAGATATCTGGTGTGTGCAGACAAACTGCGGGCTTCATTTCTGCTTGCACCCTTTGGCCAGTCTCACGCTTCACCAGTACCTTCCCGCCGGCCTAGCGCGAGACAGTCTACTTCCCACTGCTTTGTTCTCTCTCTTCCCAGTGCTTTATCTTGCCTCCAAAGCATATTTACCAGAAGGACGAGAGGGAACTGCCGTAACTTTTTCATATTCAATGGGTGCACACGTACTTGACTAAACCCCCTTCTTGTTTAGGCCCCAAAGAAATAACTAACAACCCCTACTGAAGCCTTTCAACGGAGTCATGGTGCCACGGTTGGCAGGCAGAGTCAGACTGGTGCCTGCAGTTTGTGGCCTTCACCCCTACTCTGTGCCAGTAATAACCACATACCAGACCACACGGTGGCATAACAAACAACACCACAATACGAAAACTCACACAGCTAAAACTTTCAATTATCTGAGATCAGCGTCAAAATGTTTTCGCTGTTTAAGTGACCGTCGACACAACTGCTCCTTCCCTGTACCGCGAAGTCCTGTGCTTGGACTCACTTCCGGTTCCCCTGTACGTTACAAACTCCTGTCCACCACACAGTAGTTGCGCAGGCGACACTGTTTGTCTGTGTCGGTTACAGCAGTATGGCTGGGCGGTTTTGTGAAAGCCATCGGGTGCCCCTATCAAAGCACGTGTCAACAGTAACGGAGAAAAACCAAGAACGAAAATCCAGTTAGGACGCCATGCGTCTGCACGAGCAATCGAATTCGAATCTTCTTGAACATGAAGCAAGTTGTTGCCCAAACCTGCGCCAAAATTATTGATTCACGATACGAAATGTCGTCAGATAAACACAGGGCTACATGGCGCTGTTTCTCACGTCCCTTTGTGTCCTGCTAACATCTGGTTCAGACTCTTTTTTCTTACCTTCTGCTGTTTAACAACGCAAAGATTCAAATAAACCGAATTATAATTTTGTAAGTTTTATATTTTTAAAACACTTATAATTTATTATACATGGATACATGCATAGTGTACAGTGTTAACATCACTTTGCTTTCGATATGCCGCGCTGCATTAAGCGTCATCATTTTATTGCCAGTCCGTCGTTTGTCTTCTTCTTCTTCTTCTTCTTTTTCTCCTTAATACGGACAGACAGGTTTCGAAGTAGAAGCTGTTCAAAGCAAAGGGGGGGCCCCCCCCCAGTTGTAATGCTCTGACTCTGTGTTTGATCCTTTTAGTCCGACGTCAATTACTTTTACGCATTTTTTACTCCAAAAGTCGAAAGGGGGTCGAAAATCTCCCCCATTTTATGGACCACCCTGTCAAATTAACACGTCCCTTACTACTATCTTCTGGTCTAACAGCGTCATTAAACAGACTGCCAATACATAACAACACTGCTAGGCAAGTGGAGTAAAGTTACCAACAGCAGGCCATATATCTTGCAACCTACCGGCAAGCTGAAGGCTGCGTGCGCGCTGTTTTATGGCGTGGGAACCGAACGCAGCCGACACACACAGTTAGTGGCTGGACAGGCGGCAGGTTCGGAGCAGGGACACTAACTGACTAACTAACCAACCAACCAACCAACCAAGCAGCCAACCAACCAACCAACCAACCAACTAACTAAATAACTAGCTAGCTAGCTCCATGGAGCAGGGGCTTTCTTTAGAAGCTAACAGTTTCTCAGCTAGTCAAGAAATTCCCAGCATTTTATGGAACCCGAAGGTTCATTACCGCATTCACAAGAACCCACCACCTGTCCCTATCCTGAGCCTGCTCAATCCCGTCCATGCTCCATCCCAATTCTTTAAGATCCATCTTAATAGTATTTTCCCATCTACGCCTGGGTCTCCTAAGTGGTCGCCTTCCCTGAGGTCTCCCCACCACAATCCTGTATGTACCGCTCTTTTCCCCATACGTGCAACATGCCCCGCCCATCTCATTCTTCTCTATCTAATTACCCGAATAATACTTGTGATGAGTGCAGGTCATTAAGTTCCTCGTCGTGCAGTTCGGAGCAGAGCCACAGCGTCAGTATTGGCTATGCGGCTCAACCGGGCAAAACGCCCCGGTCATGAAGCTGACATCTTGCCTGCCATATTAAAGGCTGTGTGGAGCAATAGGCTCTCTGCACTCAGCAGCTCTATCTGTCTACACAAGTAATGGCTTTATGCTATCTGACAATTATCGTTTGTCGTTTCTCGTTCCTACTCCACCTCGCGTGTGGGCGATCAGCTGAGTGGACCGCGTTAATAGGATAAACGAGCCGACAGACAGAGGCAACCGATTTTTGCCAGATAAAATAATAGTCACGTATTAAAATGAGTCATGCTTGTGATGAAGCACTGCAACCAAAAGTCGTAACGGTGGGTGGAGGTATAGCTCCACTTATGTCTACTCTCGACACTGCACGTCTTGTGAGCGCAGCGTTTTCTGTTCATTGACGTGCTGTGTGCGGGCACTTATGGTGACGTTGTTCTGTGTGACACCGCTCAATATTGCGCAGCCTGGAGGTTATCTAAATATTTAAAACACCAATTCACACCGCACAAAAAATGCCTTTCCTTTATCCAGGCAAGTGGTTAATTCCGTTCAGGGAAATAATTGGTTATTCTGAGAAGCATACGAAACATAGAAATACACTCCGTGGGAAAATACATATTTTTATGTCAAAGAATGTGGTACACATGTCAGTAGAAGTGGTACACAGATGTNAGTGGTGCACACATGTCAAAGGACGTGGTGCATATGTATCCAAGAATGTGGTACACATAGATCCCAGAATGCTGCCACAGCTTCACGCAGGTGTTTTGACCAAGCAGGTTGATGCTGGTTCTTTGAACAGATTAGGCAGCCTGGACCGTTAAGTCGCATAATTCACTCCGAGTAAATATTTTATAGAAGCCGAAACAGCCTATAGCAAGAGATATGCTGTTACGTAAGGCAGAGAAACGGAGCAGGTGACCCAAAGTGAGCCAGACAGGCAGTTTCATAAACAGAGAATCACGTCCGCCACTATGCACTAGAGCAGTGACACAAGCTTGTGTCGTTTCCACATAAATGTTAGCCACAACTGGTGGGATTCGTGTCCAGTCCAGTCCAGCTCAGTCCAGTCCAGATCAGTCCAAATAACGGGCGACTTGGGCCATTCTTAACACAAACAACGTCACAAACAAAACACTAGCCACACTTTCGTAAGGTTTTTTGTCTTATTTTCTTTTACTTCTGTTTTATGTTTGTACCAAAGTAATTAAAACAACGTAAGTCTCACTGTCGGTGGACAAAATAAATCAGTCACACCAACAGCTGCGGTTGCCGGGTCGGCCGGTTGCTGATTGCAAGAGTGTTTGATGTGGATGTGATCAAATGTGGCATGACTGGAAGAGCCAGAAACACGTGGCTGACTGACTGACTGACTGACTGGCTGGCTGGCTGACTGACTGCTTTACATTATATTCTCATTAATGTACGTAACAAGAACTTGAAGTTGCACAGGCCGTTGAACAGATTTGACAGCAGTTCAAATTCAGCAGTTCGCCCGTTACAATTAGCAATCCATGTCACAAGTCGCGCTCAAATTCTCAGTTTAACCGTAACGAAACATTTACGTCTTTGCTTCTCTGTTGCCTGATACAATTACAAAAATTACAAACCAATTTCACTTTTCCCAACCACCACTCTAACATACTCCTGTCTTCCGAAGTTTTCCCACAAATGTTTGCCGCGCTTCTAACGACAGCTATTGTTTTGAAATCCCATAACGTAACTCTTCCTTCTACTTACCAGATTATTTAATGCACACCCTCCTTCCCACTGCGAGATCTGTTGCAATATTATCTCCCCCACCTCGGCCCACTGTCTCCCAGAAGGCTGAGGCATGTCAGAGCCATTTGGCAGACCAAACCGCACTTTTCTTGCTGTTGTAATAGATCCTGAACATCAGACTAGCAAACAAATGCTTCACAATTGTTCTATAGCCTAAATTTGTCACTCTTCCGCCAAACTCAGGCCTGGTCACTACAAAAAACTCAGACATTCGGAGGTTGTCAGCCCCCGAGTGTCTTCTACTTCCGTATCAGTACAAGCGCAGTGTCGCGGCACCGCTCGCCAGCATCCTGCTCACATGCTGCTTCCAGTTTGACCAACATTACCGAAACATACTGTAATTGCAGTGACACGGCTTACCTCTCCATCCTCTACTCTCTGCTGTCAAGTTACACCTCGCACAGAACTAAGAAACACCCTGTGTAAAGATCGCACCGCGTTCCTGTTCTTTTCCTCAGAACCTGCTTCACGTCCGAATCAACTTAGTCTGGCACCCACATCGTACAGCCTAATGCAACTTCTGCTGCACCTACACTTGCTGCACATTGTGTTTGTTATACCATTTTGGTGCGGTCTGTACTGCAATAATGTGGGGCTTTTGAACTGTACACTGACGTAACTGGAAGCAAAGCGTCCTGTCCGATGATACAACCGGAAGAAGACAGCCATGTAGAACGATACAACTGGAAGGAGACAGTCCTGTACAACTATACAACTGGAAGAAAAGAATCCTGTACAACGATACAACTGGAATAAGAGAGCCCTGTACAACGATACAACTGGTAGGAGTCAGCCCTGTACAACGATACAACTGGAAGGAGACAGCTCTGTAAAACGATACAACTGGAAGGAGACATCCCTGTACAAAGATACAACTGGAAGGAGACAGCCCTGTACAACGATACAACTGGAATAAGAGAGCCTTGTACAACGATACAACTGGTAGGTGACAGCCCTGTACAACGATACAACTGGAAGGAGACAGCCCTGTACAACGATACAACTGGAATAAGAGAGCCCTGTACAACAATACAACTGGTAGGAGACAGCCCTGTACAACGATACAACTGGAAGGAGACAGCTCTGTACAACGATACAACTGGAAGGAGACAGCCCTGTACAAAGATACAACTGGAAGGAGAAAGCTCTGTACAACGATAAACTGGAAGGAGACAGCCCTGTACAAATATACAACTGGAAGGAGACAGCACTGTACAACGATACAACTGGAAGGAGACAGCCCTGTACAAAGATACAACTGGAAGGAGACAGCCCTGTACAATGAAAGAGCCGGAAGATGGGTGCCGTACAAAATCACCGAAATCACGCGATACTGGGAGCGCCAGTGCGAGAGAAAGAGCAGATCCTGCTGCTGGCAACGTGACGTGGAAACTCGCATTGCTGTTCCCTTGTAAAGTTCGGGGTGCATGAGTCACCCAGTTCATTACATCTCCGGGGTCAAACAGTCCAGGAAGAGGGGTTTGAGACTGTCTCCATGTGCTTGCCCGAAGACACAGCGCTCTGAGATCCTCAGATGTTGCGAGCCACACAGCTCCCCTTTAACTCACACTGCGTCACCATCCCTGGGACTCCTCCACGTCTCCCACTGCGTTCTTCTCCCGCAGGTCTCGCCGACAAAATATCTATCAGAATTTGTCATCTCTTCCACACACGCTACATGCCCCGCCCATCGCAGTAAATATCACGACGATTCTGCGTAACCTTTCACATTCTGCTCGTGTCTTTCTTCTCACATCCAAACAATAATTCTTCTTGGACCGTTCAACAATTTAAGATCGAAGGCAATATGATCCTACTCACCAAACACCAAACACCCAAAACCCGGCACCCCTCAGTCTGCCTCCTTCTGACATTTTCCACGTTGCATTGAAGCGTTGTTCCTTCTGGTGCAGATCCGGCCGACTTGTCCTGTCAAGAAGAAGTCACAGCTGTCAGAGCCCCGTATCAGTTACCGACAGACATACACACTACACTCAGGTCAGCGAAAACCTGCAGGGACAGGGCTAGTAACTTAGGCAAATATAAGCATGGGGTAACAGTTTTCTGCCTTCATGCTGTCATTGTTCCTAGATTTTAAATTAGTGAATTGAAAATCTGGTGCTCTTAAAAACACCGTAAAATTATTGGGTGGGTGCGGGGAGGGGGCGAGCGGTGGACCAACGTTTCCACAGTCACGCGATGACGCAGCACAAAGATCGCTTCTGTTTATCTGCAAAACCGAAGCCTTACGGGGCAGAACTGCACCGCCCTGCACGTGTGTTTCAGTTGTCTGTCCAGTTTCAGTGCGAAATGCTGTCGGACCGACAGATATTTAGCGGGTTATATTCGAGAAGCGATAAGAAACGCACAGCGGTCTTCATGTACAGCACGCGGCATATTCACCAGACTGTAACCAAGCTGGAATTCTTCGACAAGTGAGTGCAGAACTTCATAATACTAAGAGCAATGTAAATCGATGCGGGGGTTCGCGAGTTGCTATATACATACGCTTACGCAGCCACTGCGGGAGGCAAGCCACACTTTCGGAATATGTCTCTGTGTCAGAGTTGAAAGAAACGGGGTTATGGTTGAGTGTAACTGCAGTGGATCCAGAGCTTAGGTGTAGAAAAAAATATGAGATTAGAAGGAATAACGTTCCCGCAAATTTAATTTTAAAAAATGGGTCTATTTGTGACCTCTTCTCCGCGCGCGGCCGCCCCGGTTGGCACTATTTGTCGCATCCGTAGGGACAGACGCCATCTGTAAAAAGCTGAAGGCTAAAACATTAATACGGAGACAAAAGCCCCAACTATTGCACGAGCCAAGCAGAATACGAGCATCTCCATTTCTAAAAGAAACAACAACGCGTGTTCTTTAGCTGAAGAGGCACAAATTGACAACAGTACATTATTTATTAAGGAAATTCGTCACACAGTTTACGTACTTTATAGTGACAGGTTATTTGTGGCTATGCTCATTCGGTGTAGGTAAATGCTGGGAGAACACTTAAACCAGCCACGGCCGATCCAGTCTTCTCCCTCCTGGATACTGTTCCCACAGTCGCTACCAACGTACTGCCACAAGATCTTGCATTAACGAGTCTAAACTGAATGTCGCCAGACAAGTTTAATTTTAACAAGAGATGATACAAAGAAACTCCGCTTTACGTGAAGGACAAACAAACAAACAAACAAACAAACAAACAAACAAACAAACAAACAAAACACTGCAGGGGGTAGAGGCTTCCTTGACTGGCTGACAGCCCCTAACGTACTAAACCCCCTATCCTTATGGTCAATTATCAAGCTTCCAAGAGCATGTCACTGAACCTTACTTTGAGCCACGCCACTCCGTTTCTTTGTGACCCACTTTAATATTATCCTCGCTCCATGTTTTCCCTTCCCTTCCCTTCCCTTCCCTTCTGTCAATATTACTAACACCCCCTCCCCCCGACCAGGAAGTGTTTTAAACCATGCAACAGTGCGGGGTTGTGCTTTCCTTGCTACCGGCAAGGTGACATCTGAGAATCGCCGCAGCAGCAAAAACAACGCCCGTTCTTGTGGACTCCGCAGAGCGCAGTTTCTCTTGATACTGCATAGCATCTCATCACGGTTTTGTGACAGTGCTGCACCTTACAGCCGGGCACCTTGTCGGCTTTTATTTGTCAGCCCGGCTCTGAGACAGCGCGGACGGCAGTGAAGCGAGACTGACACACGGGCCGCTACTGCTTCAATATCCGTTAATGTTCTGAAAACGGGAGACTTTTTTGCAGTGATCATGAAAAGAATGTGTGGACAAACCGCAGCTGTGTTGAAGGCATAACAGGTAAAGGTAAAGGTAACGCGATAGGGCCTGGACAGGCCCCTGCTTTTCCAAGAGGCTGAAGCTCCCAGATTTGAAGAGAGTCCGCATATGAAAGTGGTAAGGTTGTCAGCCCTACGTACCGGCCGCCTTAACCCCCAGGAAATATTCCTAGTACTTATTTCTGTCAGAGGCTGAGGCGACCGCAGGGCCACAGTGCGGCCAGAAGGATTATGTCAATGGAAAATTTTAATTCAAATTCAAATTTTAACGTGTAACGGGACTGCAAGTGGTGCACTCTGCGACGCTGCACAGAATTTACCAAGTGGCTCTTTACTATCAAAATGTCCTACATTTCACTTTTGCCGACCAGAAAGTGCGGACTTTTCTGGGCCCATTTTACCGGATGTTAACGTTCTACAAAATTATTTGTAGATTTTCTGTAGCGAATCTCATCCAAATCGGACAGCACATAAGTGAGGATACGAAACCACGCCCTTCAGCATGCCTACACTGTGTTGCCACTGCGCCGACTGGCACGAAATTCCAAATGATTCGATGACTTTTGTGTATATCTTCTGCAAAAAGTTTGTATAAATCAGACGAAGTGGCAGGAAACCTCTTCAGCACCTTACTTAAAGTGGACTTCCGGCGCACCGATTTTAGAGAAACTAATAATTGCTCGACGGTACTGCACGGCAGTCTCCTGTAACAAATTTAGTCAAAATCGGTGTATAAATACGGAAATCATCTGTCGAAATTCATCTACTTCCTGGAAAGAAATTCACGCATCCTGTACAGCGTTTTTATAAACATTTCCTAGCCCGAATTTGACTAATATCCGACAAACGGTTTAGTCTCCAACGTCAGGCCACAAATACACGGAGAGACAGTCTGGCGAACGTGGTCCCCCCGCAACGCACCTTCAGTGAAGCCACACAGAAGGCGTAATAAACACCGCACCTTAGCGAGTTACTACAGATAGGATGCAGCAGTTCTCTGGCAATGACAGTTTCTGGATCAAGCCTACTTTAGGCTACATTTCGAATGTCCCAGTGAATGTGTTGAGCTCGACACATTTATGTAAGTTCGTGAGTATTGTACTTAATTACAAGTTTGTGTCTGTAACTTCCACCGACACACACCGACCACTTTAAATTACCAAGTGGTCCAAGCAGAGATTCCTCTTGGACTGCCGCCCCCCAATGCCTGGAAAAGTCAGGAACCACGCACCCAAGGACACGGTGTCGCATCCCACAGGAATTGCACTGTGACGACGCTCTGTGGGCTGGAGGTTCTCCGACAGACGCGAACATAGGGAAGGCGAATTCTCTGGCAGAGACTCGGAGCTCGTGTCTCCAGACTAGCAGTCAGAGCAGTTCACCTGTCACAACTTCCAAATGACACAGACAAGTGCAGACACTGAGCCATGGTTATCGCCGGCTGTACTGCCAGCAGAAGAAGCTGGACCCTTTAATTTAACGACATTATTGCTCTGTGCCACTGTCCTCCCGATGACCTGGCAAACAAAGGGGTGGGTTCACAGTAGACTAAACGTAACTACACTGCTTACGAAAAGTACGGCCACTAACCGACTAAACGTATGGCATTCACCTGAGTAAAATTTTAAAAATTCAGTTCGTACGTTATAGAAAACAATGCGCGGGAAACCTGGGATTATTGCAGCGGTCTTGTTGAGGACCTTAGACTTTTGACCCTTGAAGATGAAGGAACTACTTTCCTCCGAAACGTCGGGAACCACTCACACAACGATACTGCGTCATGAATTTTGTAAGTAGATAGATTGCCAATCGCCCTACAAATTATATGCAAAATATTCTTTTTAGGTCAACAGTTAGAAAACATTCAGACGCAGAGACGGTTTGAGGTTATGTACGGCCGACACATTTAACTAAACCAACGTAGGCGCACAAATAAGAAACATAACAACGAACCCTAACAATAGCAATAACGTTCTGCTGTATGTGTGAACAACTGTGAACAGCAACACGACGTGTGACCACAGCGCGCTGCAGGCTGTGACCGTCTGAGAAGGGTCCAGGCTGCAGAGATCCGCGCGCGCCTCAGTGTTACGCTGCATACACCTCCTGGCTTGTTAGGAACACCCTGTAGCTGGGTTGTGCTTAGAGTTAAAATTAAGAACTAACAGCATCAGACTGAAGCGTTTTGAATTGACTAAGTTTCACTTATTCTGAGTCCCCGTAACGACATTAGTGTGAAAATTGATAAAGTTAGTTCTAAGCATTAGTTGATTCAGATTCGTTTTATTATGGTAATTCGTTCAGCTCAACTGTAACTCACCCCTGCAGCAAGGGTGCCCCAGACTGTGTGCACTTACCCTGTAGCAAGTGTGTGTCACACAACACGTGCTGAACAACACAGTGGTTGTGAGGTGCAGTATTGTGTGTCTGCATTCACAACAGCGGGAGACTATTGAAACACGTGACGTAATGCCTTGACAGACAATTCAGCTGTTTCTCCATTAGGGACGGTCGTGTTGTATTGTGCAAAAGAAGATAAACATTATAATGCAGTTATGTGTGAATGTTAGAACACAGCAACAAACCCTCGTGATTTGGTAAGCGCATTTAGTGTTACATAGTCCTTTCTAAAGAAACTTGGCTAAAATGGCATGTCTGTCTGTCTGTCTGCCTGCCTGCCTGCCTGCCTGCCTCCCCGCCTGCCCGCCTGCCTGCCTGCCTGCCTGCCTGCTGGCCTGCCTGCCTGCCTGCCTGTGTGTAACAATTCGAGAACTGCCGAAGGAATTTTCATGAACTCTGACACGGCAGAACTCCCGAAACATTGTTTACAATCGGACAACAATAGCTGATAGTCACAGAGAAGCTCTTCCGTGTTCAGTACGTGTCTGCGCGATAAAAAAGCTGCACAGAAAAATACAATTTCTACATCGATAATATTTCTTACCTACCCGAAGGTTTTTTATGCATTTAGACACGGCGAGCAGAACAACCGCGTTTCCTGTCTTGTTGCATGTTACCCAATACGTATTAAAACTTTCAGAGATAGGCTGATCCCCCAAGTAAGGACAAGTACAACTTATAATCCATAAAAGGAAAAGAGTGTTTTTCAAAGTGCATGGCCTTGCTGCATTGCAAGATAAGCATGCGTCCTGAAACGCGGCACTTAGTACAGTTTCCTTGTTTTGATTTGCTTGTCCAGTTGACACTTGCCCCAGGCGTGATGTTATTGGCTACGGCAATGCCAGCTACAATTTTCCTTTCATCGCATTTTTGGTTTCTGTTAAGAGCAGTTCCTGTTTCCTATGTAGCATATACATGCAGGCCGGCGATGACGCTTATGTTCACACAAGTTATCTAAAATTAGGCAAATTCCTCAGAACAAAGCTAGGAGAATTATTTTCAACAGACAGACAGACGAGATTTGTCGTAGCCCGAAGACTTGAGATTTAAAGTCCGAAATTCACCTAAATAATATTCAGGGTGGCGCCAAGGTCATCTGACAGTGGATACTGAATATGTTGCCACTAGCGTCAGGTCACTTTGCGCCACTTGGTGTTTAAACACAGTTCCTTCCTCACAGCAAGCGCGCCGTTTCTACGTTACAGTACAGTACATCTGGTTAAGGCTGTCTATGGACATAACAGCTGTCTATTGTGACAACCGTACTGAACACACAAATATTACGTCCCTAGGTCGAATGCAGGGTGTGTTAATGTTGCAGCTTTCTGTAATGTTATGCAGGCCTGCTGGTGTGCATTAAAATTTATGTGCTGGAGAGTTATCTAAATAGGCGAAGTGCAATCAACGTTTTTTGACATTATTTATTCTTTACACTAAGCTTTAGAGTTGGGTCAGTCTCACAACGACACGTTTCGGCCGAATACTGTTCAGCCATCATCAGGACATACATTCGTAAGACAAATACAACGTTACAAAAATCAGTGGTTGCCCAGTACCGTATTTCTATGCATTAATGTGTTACCTGATTATGCCCTAACAGTATTCGGCCCAAACATGTCGTCCCTCTAAGTTGGTACGACAATAAAGTATTTCGTAAACGGGAAACTGATTTCAATATACAGCATTTCACAGTGTCACAGTGAAGTCTACGAAAATCCTGCATTTGATTCAACATCATCAAAAGTACAGAGTGTGGCTTGCACCCACTTCGGAAGCTGATCCTTGACAGCGTGTTGCCAAAGACATTAGTCATGAGTTTCCTCAGTATGTGGAAAAGGCACGGCAGCCGACACAAAGCTACGCTAAGTGTACTGTGAACCAGAGCAGTTCGAACGGTGCCTTATCGGCAGAGCGTGACACTTCGAGAGATCGATAATGGCCCAGTGCTTAGTTATGGCTGCTGGAATTACATAGGAAGAGGCACAGACCTCAGCAGTGGGTGGCAGCGCCACGCGCTCATCCCTAAGTCAAATTATTGTCATCACCGGTTTTGTTTTGTTTAATTCCTTGTGATTTCTCCGATGCAGTAATCAGCTGCACTGCATCAGTTCACTTGTTGCCAGCAAGGAATGCACTCGCAGTTTAAAGCAAGCAACCTCATCACTGAACTCCGGCCATGTCATGGCTCAGGCGTTGGCACCGGCTTGTCGCCGCGGAGCCTGGTTTCCATCCTATGCCCTTTCATGTGGGATTTGTGGTGCACCCGTCTTTGCATGCTGAGACGAAGTACAGCGACACCAGAGAAAGGAAATGTGCGCTGTGAAAGAGACGAGCACGTGGCAATTGTGGCGCCAACATTTCAATTAGGGCTTGCAATACCGTGATCCCGGGAACTCGAATACCGGGATCCCGGTCATTTTTTCCCGGTATTCAAATTCCGGTACTGATACAAAAATGCCGGTTTTTCGATACTGTTTTAGAAAATAATTCTTTATGGTATATTCACATAAAGGTTATAAAACCGACAACAATAAATCGTTAATATTACGGAATTTGCAGCTGAGGGACTGTTTTACACAGTACAGATATAACGGGAACCTGAAAACGCCGTGACACTCAGATCTGGTGTACTGGACACCTTGTTGCACACAAAACCAAATATGTACGAAAATTAGATCCAGTTTAAAAGATAACACAGTTGACTGCTTACATTACGTAAGAGGCCGCCGTACACGGACAGGCAGTGTGGATGTCTAACTGTTCATGTTTCAGTTAAACGTAACTAACACTTGCAGTCTCAGTACGTGTGTTGCTCAGTGCGCACAATAACTGCACTGGTAGTAACTTTTGTCAGAATATTTATTACTGTAATGAAAGTCTGACTTAAATCACGGATTCAAGTGACTGCTTGTTTTCTTCCTTACATCACTGAACCTAACTGTCGTCAAAATTTATTGAGAAAATGTTTGTTTGTGGAATACCAGTATTAAGATTTTGAAAGGTACTGTGGCCCCCATTTCAGTTGACCACCTAAACACTTCGCACTGTAACATACACATTGTAACTGCACAATTATTTCGGCTCTAGCATAAATTTTTCGTTATGGAATTCTTTTGTGGAGGAAACATCAATTTGTAAATTTCAAGTGTCAATTTAAGGATAAAATTAATTGTGTACACTGTTACCAAAAACACAGCTATCCATTGGTTTCTATTAATCATCTATAACATCTATAACATCTACCACCGACGCTGTATAATGTTTTTCTCCCAGTACTTCAGTTTGCCCTATCAGTATCATTCCACCAATGCTCCATACTCATTCATTCATCTACCACCGACGCTGTGTAATGTTTTCTCCCAGTACTTCAGTTTCCCCTGTCAGTATCATTCCACCAATGCTCCATACTCATTCACTCATCTACCACCGACGCTGTATAATGTTTCTCTCCCAGTACTTCAGTTTCCCCTGTCAGTACCATTCCACCAATGCTCCATACTCATTCATTCATCTACCACCGACGCTGTATAATGTTTTTCTCCCAGTACTTCAGTTTCCCCTGTCAGTATCATTCCACCAATGCTCCATACTCATTCACTCATCAACCACCGACGCTGTATAATGTTTCTCTCCCAGTACTTCAGTTTCCCCTGTCAGTACCATTCCACCAATGCTCCATACTCATTCATTCATCGACCGCCGACGCTGTATAATGTTTTTCTCCCAGTACTTCAGTTTCCCCTGTCAGTATCATTCCACCAGTGCTCCATACTCATTCATTCGTCTATCGGCGACGCCAACTAATCTTAGCAACTGACAGCCTCCTTAAATAAAATAATTACAGTTATTTTTGGAAAGAGAGAACCACCAGATTTAAAGCTAGACACCCCTGAACCACGTTTGCATCACCGCTGAATTTCTGCACAAGACATGTTGATATTTTACATCATCCACGTATCTTTCCAGTTTCTGTATTCCGACCTGTTCAAGAAATTTCACCGTGAAAATTCCACAAGCATCAATTTACCTCATATCGCGTCCTCATTCTTTCTGTACGATTTCCCAGTCGTCAGGGCGGTAAGTATAAGCAGTACTTTCCCGTCAGCAAAGAGCAATTCCTACGCATAATGCAGATAAATATCTAAAAAAAATATGACGACAAAGACACGAACTTTCTAGCGAACAACTCACGTACATATTTTTGCCGTCATCAATCATTTATAGAGCCGATGTTTCAGCAAATCGCATACAAATTAATTTAAAGCGCTCTTTTAAGTAACAAACACTGGCATAGGTCAGTGACAGTGGCTGCCCGCCGCATATTGTTGCCAGACGAAGTAAGGAGGGGCTTCGCGTGGAGATTAACGAAGACGCCGAGTGGATCCTACCGAGTTTGGTGTGGCACTAAGTGTGATCAGGTGCAACAGCAACCCTCTGCACCTACAGCTATCAGGTAGGTGACGTCCGACTAGGAAGCAAGAAAGAATACTCACATAGAAATATTAATTAATTTAAATTTATAAGTCACAGTAAACACACTGCGTCTACAACACACAGGCCGGTCTGTTAATGCTGGTTACGCAAATACTCCATGTGTGTTGTGGTGCAGGCCCACTGTGTGCGCAGCAGACAGGTAGTGTTACAGGAGAGGGTTCATACGGTAATGCGGCACCGTCAGGGGTGCAGCTTACGACTCCTCCTTCCTTCAAAAGTTTTAAACCAGTTGCTCCGAAACTCAGGTCGCGACCCAAACCGAGTCGTCGGGGGTCCGACACAGGGTCGCGAGAGGGTTTTATGGAGAGCTCGATAAGGACTTGTCAGACCGGCATACGTAGGGGGTGTTTAATAAACATTTGTTTCTTGCACGCTTTGTGTATTTAATATTGTCCCAAAAATATTGGATGTTACAAGCAACATTACAAATTGAACATGTTTCAATAAGCGGCAATGTTACGTGCTGTTGAACAAAAGGCATCAGCAGCCTGGCACTTTATTCACAGTAAATATCACTGACTATCGCCTTTTCCACGGTAGGGCCGCGGGTCATGTACCCTTTGCTACTTTGGGGTCACACACACATACAGGCTTGGGAACTGCTGGCTTAAACTATGGACTGATTCACGCTGCCGTAAATTAATCCTCAGCTGATGTCAAGTTTTAATGGCGAAAATCGTCGACTGATGCGAAAGGTATTAAAAACGCGACCAAGAGATGGTTTGGCTTACACCGTATCGCCACTGTGGTTCAGTCTATAAAGTGATTGGGCCATGGGCTGGAATCTCATGAACCGTTGTTCGATTCCCGACAGTGGCAAGACCCTGACCTTTCACTTTACCAAAATATGCAGCCCGGATCTGGAGCCCACCGCTCCATGTGTACCGCGTCTAGAGCGACGACTCACCGCCACCTAGTGCAAAGGTTAAGAATGACAGGAGCTACATCTCCACTCCACCAACACGCCTTCATAGCGTGTAAAGGTAAGAAATTTAGTGACTAGTTCCAGTCTGGTCATAGCAAAGAGTCTTGTGCCCTTCTTCAGCACGTCAGGGCAACTCCTGGGACAGCAGTTCTACTTCAGTTGAGACCACGACCGCCTCTTCCTGCAGCCCGCCCGCTTTAGTAATCACTGGCAGATACTGACAGAGTCGTCCAACAAGCCATATATATTAAGACAAGCCATCATGCGCCCAGCTTACAAATTGTCACGTCGCGGTCCCCAAGACGGACATGTACCCCACAAAGCCTGATTAGTTCCTTATAGGCCCCGGAGAGTGGGCGAACCGTTATGTTGCTACCTGTCGTGCCTCATAATTGGTTGCTGTCCAAAAGCTTACTGCATCTGTGACCACTGATGGCATCTGACACAAACAGCGAGTTTAATCAGCACCAACACAACGAAATGTAACAACATCTCGTAATATTACATCTGCTGTACTGGCTGCCTTCATGACCACAGCCTGATCGTCTGCAGCGGTCCATCTGCTGTACTGGCTGCCTTCATGACCACAGCCTGATCGTCTGCAGCAGTCCATCACGCACCTTCCGCTTCAACGTTACGAAGTTCTGCATTTTGCCCGTACACAATAGTTATGTGCTGGACCGTGCACAGTTAACGCAGTTCATCTTCAAGACTGAAGTCTTCTGGGATGTGACGCTTTGTCTCTCAGTCGCTGGTTTCCGACGTTTCGAAGGATGGACGTGCCTTAATCTTCAACGGTCAAACAGTCCAAGAAGAAGGCTTGACCCTGAAGATGAAGGCATTATGATCCTCTGAAACGTCGCAAACCACTGACTGACCGACACGGCGTCACATCCCAGGTGACTCGGATGTTCAGCGACACCGCTGTGATAGCCACCGGTCTCGCAGCAGTTGCTTCGTCAAACATTAACGTATTATCCGAAATGAAGACGTGATGTGTTTTCTGTAAGGTCAACAGCAAGTGTTGCACATCGATCAGATAATTTCTTATTGGCTTCTGACTTCCATCGGCTGCTCGTTAAGTCCTTCACAGATCTTGCCCACACACGCAGCCTAGTGACCACTGCCCAGGTTGCTGCTCTCGCCTCGAACGGTGAGGTACACACGTACCGCACTGCAGAGGCTGGGTACCGCATCCCAGTAAGCAGGCGGCACGCACAGTGACCAGGGCATTGACTGGGGGCCAGCCGTCGCTATTCCAGGCACGAGATGCGACACGTGACCTGCGTGGCTGCTGATGCGGAAGTGGAGAGCACCCGACACGGCCTCAGCTGGCGAGCGTGCCGTGACTAGTGACACCGTGGCTTGACTGAGGGTGCACGCTTCGGCCGACTTGCCCTTGGCAAAAGTGACCCTAGTAACTCTTGGGCACCCGGCTGTGACTTACAGAAAAATACATAGCTGCTCATGGCTGCGAATCGAGATGTTCATTTATTGCAGATACCGTTTAGAGCCCTGTGGTTACTTTATGTACCGCCAGGTTTAACGTTCAGCAATCCTACGTTCTGCCCACACAGTGTATTTATGTGTTTTGTGTGGATCTCAGAACAAACAGCGATTATTTCCCTATACAGCATTAGCTGGCTGGTTTTTATAACCGAGACGGAGTGTGTTTACTGCGCGGTACGGACTGGATCTTTAAACAATTCTACGTTCTGCCCACACAGTGTGTTTATGTGTTTTGTGTGGATCTCAGAACAAACAGCGATTATTTCCCTATACAGCATTAACTGGCTGGTTTTTATAACCCAGACTGAGTGTGTTTACTGCACGGTACGGACTGAATCTTTATACACGTACAATTCAGCTCTGTGCAAAATCAACAGCAGACTAACTTAAGGATGCAAAGGTGAATATGAGTTCAAGCATCGGCATAAAATATTTCGATCTAACTTGCTAACCTATCAATCAACTTTCTTCCAGCCTGTCTATCTCCAGGTAGCTGAGTATGTAATGACAAGCTGACAGTCGCCCAGCCTTCCCAGGAATTCCTTCACTTTTTATGTAACTGAATTTTCATTACCGCATTCACAACAGTCCACAGTTCACTGAGTTCGTACTTCACAGGAAACACTTATAACCTCCATTGCAACGACTCACTGTTCATCGTGAGACCCATCAAAAGACTAGAAAGGGTAGAGGTTTTCTGAATGTGCAGCCAGCAGTTACCACACTCCCTTTTCCCCGCACGGAACGATGTCACCCGTAGGCCTATATCTGTCGGCCTACATGGGATAAGAGGACACAGTTTAAGAAAGACTGTGTGTGTGTTAAGTAGGTATACCGATCCTCGGTTCCAGTCAAAACAGTCCTAAGAGACGTTAGCAATATAAGGCAATGAGGCGCGGTGTGGAAGAAATACGCAGTGCGTACGTCTGTTATCCAAGAGTCCCCGACGGTGTGTGATGTGTAGCGGCAGATCAGTGGAAGCAGCAGCTCTGAAGAGGGCCGTCAGAGATGCTGTTAAAATCCACCGTTAAATTTTACACGAATATACGTCAGTGAATTTACTTTCGGCATCTAAACTTCAGTATAAATCCCACGATAAAAATTAGTATATATTTGTTAATTGTAGCCTGTTTGGAATTGAAATACGCACAGACAAGCAGAGACGCACACGTGTCAGTGAGTTGTTTCTGCACTACCGATATATCGACGTTTTTATCGTTTACTGTCTCACATTCCTGCGGCTCGGCCCACCCCCCCCCCTTCACATTCACACATCATTCACAATCTTACAACAATCTTAAAATATTCACACGCCGTCTAGAAGAGGGGCTTCAACCCGCGAGCCGCATGCGGCCCTCCCAATGTTTTTGTGCGACCCCAAAACAAATTTTGAATTGTGAGCGTAAAAAGTTTAATTAAAATAAATAAATGTCAAATAAAATTCATTCTGAAATATTTTAAATTTTGTACTAAAAATTTAAACATATTTTTTGTTTTTATGTGTGAAATCTCGGTTAATGTCTTAGTAAATACTGCAAGACTACAGCAGGGAATGTTTGCAGGGTGGTTAGTTAGCGGCCAGTGAAAAATACACACTGCCAAATTTTTCACTAAAATGGACATTTTTATGCTTGTAAAACTGTTTAGCCATGCCATTTGACAGCACTGAGAATAAAACTTACATTTTCAGATTCTGATTGTGTACCATTTTTTCTAGCTGAACCTAAATCCCTCTGAGTTGGCACAGGTTGCGCATTATTTTTGTAGAAATATTCTTGTGGGAACACGTAAATAGTAATAAAAATGAATAATAAAACATAAATAAATAAATAAATAAAATAACAAAACTATCCAATGAACGTTTACGTACGGAAATATCAGTGGGCACGTCCTGCAATAAAATGCAGACTTCACTTTGTAACACGTGAATGCAGCCCGCGAATCTTTCTGTCATTAAAATGTGGCCTTTCAGCAAGTAAAATTTGAAGACCTCTGGTCTAGACTGTGATTTCGAAACGTACCTCACAGTAAACGTGTGGCTTCTTCACTGCAAGGAAAAAAGGGGTTAAGGAAACATTCGCAGTTTATGTTGGCAATCATGCGAAATACATGAAAACATTATATGAGCACAACACATAGATGTAATATTAAGGAGATTAACCGTTTTCCAAAATTTCGGTGGGCGGAGACTAAGCCTCTCTGGAACTCCTGATTGAACATTTGCTATGGAAAAATGAAAGACATTAAAACCGAAGCACCGTGAGAAAAACCAGGACCACGGCCTCTTCGAGTACACCAAATAAAACACGGACTGCCCTGGAATCGATGGCGGGTCTCCGCAGTGAGAAACCGCCGACAGACAAATGCATGAAGTTTGTAGGACACAGTCTGCTTATAGAGTTAACTGGGGCAATGAAGACGTATGCAGGAGGGGGCGTATAGCTCCACTCATTCTTAAACTCGGCAATAGGTGGAAGTGGGTCGTCGTTTCCGAAATCCAGTCGCTTTACTCCCGAGGACAGGGCCCTCAGCGCCCATTGCTTGGGCCCCAGAACCGGTCAGGACGCTTTGGAGAAGAGAAGATATCTGCTGCTGCTCGCATTTGGAGCTAGCTTTCACGGCCGTAGTCCAGTCACTATACTGACTGAGCTATCCTACCTCGCTGTACGTTTGTTCTAACGATACGTCCAGCACGTAAAGGTCATTAGCAGCCCCCATTTTGTTACAACAGCCGGGGTCAGGGCACGTAACTGTGCCAGCGCGACCAATAAAATGCAATCCTTCTGTCGTGACACAGCGCGAGTCCACCCATAACAAGTACACGCGTAAACCAGCCACCATTTTGGTCCAGGGATGCTGCGTAATCTCAACGTCGCCCCTCCATTCAGTCTTCTAAATTCGACCAATCACTAAACATCTCACTGCGTCTGCGCCAACCATTGTCCGTTTCCGTTCCCGAAAATCACACACTAAATTAATCTACCACTACAGTTCGCCTGGTTACTAAGCAACCAGTTTAGCGTACGTGTGTGTAGCAGAAGAGCGTGCTAAAGCCCACTGCGTTGAACCGCGCTGTTTTAGTGGTGTGCGCCTCCACAGACAGGACACTGTTCCAGGAACACTTTGAAGCCTAAATCTTGTCAGTTGTGTTTATACGTTCAATCCGTACTTCAAGAAAGGAAACAGATTCTGCTTTACAAATACCAGACCATAAAATACACTATGTGTGCAAAATTGAGACATTCGGCACATACACTTGCCACAGTGCCCTGAGGGGTTAAACCCCAAAACATGTCGACTCTGCGGAATAACACACAGTCCCATCATAACACTAGGCAGCGTTATAAGCAACAAAAAAAAAAGGCTTAGTGCTTCTAACCCTCTAAAGCCCAGCGGTTACTGTACGTACCGCCAGTTTCAACTTTCACAAATTCCACGTTCTGCCCACACAGTGTGTTTATGTGTTTAGTGTGGATCTAAGAATAAACAGCGATTATTTCCCTATACAGCATTAACTGGCTGGTTTTTATAACCGAGACGGAGTGTTTACTGCGCGGTACGAACTGGGTCTTTAAACAATTCTACGTTCTGCCCACACAGTGTGTTTATGTGTTTTATGTGGATCTCAGAACAAACAGCGATTATTTCTCTATACAGCATTAACTGACTGGTTTTTATAACCGAGACGGAGTGTGTTTACTGCGCGGTACGAGCTGGGTCTTTAAACAATTCTACGTTCTGCCCACACAGTGTGTTTATGTGTTTTGTGTGGATCTCAGAACAAACAGCGATTATTTCCCTATACAGCATTAACTGACTGGTTTTTATAACCGAGACGGAGTGTGTTTACTGCGCGGTACGGACTGAGTCTTTAAACAATTCTACGTTCTGCCCACACAGTGTGTTTATGTGTTTTGTGTGGATCTCAGAACAAACAGCGATTATTTCCCTATACAGCATTAACTGGCTGGTTTTTATACCCGAGACGGTGTGTTTACTGCGCGGTACGGACTGAGTCTTTAAACAATTCTACGTTCTGCCCACACAGTGTATTTATGTGTTTTGTGTGGATCTCAGAACAAACAGCGATTATTTCCCTATAGAGCATTAACTGACTGGTTTTTATAACCGAGACGGAGTGTGTTTACTGCGCGGTACGGACTGAGTCTTTAAACAATTCTACGTTCTGCCCACACAGTGTGTTTATGTGTTTTGTGTGGATCTCAGAACAAACAGCGATTATTTCCCTATACAGCATTAACTGACTGGTTTTTGTAACCGAGAAGGGGTGTGTTTACTGCGCGGTACGGACTGAATCTTTATATATAATTCAGGTTAGTGTTGGTCTCTAAAGTGCCTCCCATGCCGTCGGAGCGGAACCTCATGCTCAATTCCAGTTTAGTCAATGTAAGATGTACGATGGCCTAAGTGGCACTGGAGCAGGGTTCCCTGCTATTTTGTCCAGCTCTTCCCTGTGCAGTCACCATTCCACCAGTGCCCTGACCAGAGAGCACATCACCACTGCAGCCCTGCACCGACACTAGGCATGGCCACACACTGCACTGTGATATGTGCAAAGTGGAGATCAATCGTCTGTATCTATAGCAAATCAACACCAAGGTCAATGACGTAAGCAAAATTAGAAAAGCACCATTTGAAGGGCCTAACACAATCTGCAGCATTCCTGGCACCTCACAAGCTGAAGCAAAACTGCAAGATACCCTCGACCGTGCAGCCTGCTGAACATTAGCACAGTAGCCTGCCTGAATAAACAGTTGACTTCATGCAGTAGAGTTCTTCTCGACAAGCTAACCGTAGTTCAGCTGTTCCAGTAATTCCATCCGTTCCCCGAGTTCACAGCAGCCGCCCACTGCTTCCTGTCACGATGCAGACAAAACCTGTCCATAATTTCTACCTTGTTTCTTTGAGAGCCATGTTAATATTATCATTCCATCTACGCCTAGGTCTTCCAAGTAGCTACTTTCTTTCAGGGTTTCGGAACAAAATTTTGTGTCTTTCCCTGATGTCACCCACTCCCGCTACAAGCACGGCCTCTCTTATCCCTGCAGAGTCCCGCGAAGCGCACGCATCACGAAGTACCTCCCGTCGCTTGCTCTCCTAGTCTCTCGCGCAATTAGCAAGGCCGTTCCAAGTCCCACGGTTCGTTACAAATGCAGATGAATCTCGAAGTCGCATCCGGTCCGAGCATCGCGTGCACGGTATCTTGTTACGCCACCAAATTATACTGCAGCACTGTACAGCAGATCTGAGTGACAGGTCTTGTCGGCAGCTGAAGACACTGCTTCGTACTGCGCCCCCACACGGGCTGAGTCGGAACACAAGTTCTGGGGGAGCCACATCCCACCAAACAGCCACCGCGGAACGCAAACCCTGTTGTACACTTCTTGGAATGCAACAGCAATTGTAACACCACCACAACTCATTTGACTTGTTTCCCACGTGTCTCGGCCCCAGCCTGCCATCCTCAGGGATAATATACGCAGTCCTTCCCTCTGCTGCCTACTCACAGCAGGTGTCGAGGTTGTTTATTTTCACTTGATCACACTCAGACACACACATTCGATAGGAATCCTCTGGACGAAGGATCGGCCCGTCGCAGAGACCTGTACCTGACAACACAAACACTTACAAGAGACAAACATCCATGCCTTCGGTGGGATTCGAACCCACGATCCCAGCAAGCGCTCGGCCGCAGAACTTAGGCCTTAGGCCGCGCGGCCCCTCGGACCCGCTAGGGATAGCTAATATTCCCATGCACTAATACAGATATGTAAGGACGTCGCGCATTGTGTGTGAATTGTGTACAGCACGTCAGCATACCGTAATGAAAGGTAACTTCAGCGCCACCTGTGCAGGCCTGCACTAAAAGCACCCAGAATACTACGTGTGGAACAGTGCGATGTGAGGTGGTGCAGCTGTGGTTGGTTCACACTCATGGAATATATTCAAACATTTTAAATTGCGTCATCCTTTTGTGTTGTTTGTGACAGAAGTCAAGCGAAAATCCGTCCGAAGGCAACTAACAAACCAGTGCAATAAATAATAAATGCATCATAAGTGGAATTTAGTTGTGTTTGGATGGATTTTGACTTGATCTCTGCAATTCAAACACTATTGTTCTAGTGTAGTTTGTACACCAAGTGCACATGCGCAGCGCGCTGTGAACACCAACTGAGGCAACACCACGACTTCGTCCTCTAAGAAGAGTCTGCAACAGCGCGATACCGACTTCGGCGACTGAAGCGGCACGCCGTTACTGTGGGCGATTGCGGGACTTGCAGGTCTATGGGTCATGCACAGCCACGCTATTAGGGCAACAGGTTCACACATTTTAATGTATGTTCCTAAGTCCCAAATAAATAACCATATATAGCACGTTCTTGCAAATAGCATTCTACACACTTACAGTGTTACCAAGCGACGCAGCCAGTGACACAGACCACAGCGTGGGATGGCATGATGCTTAGTGAGTGATGAATTGGAAGGGGTTCGGAAGGAAACTGTCGTGTTCATTTGAATGACGCCTGGAAGACCTTCAAGCGGCCCGGATTTAAAGCCGCGAACTTGGAAACAGGAATCAGCTGTGCCAATCACTAGATTTCGCCCACATCTTTCTTCATATTAAATGGCTTTACACTCGATACATAGCTGTACAATAACGGAATGGGAAATAAAACTGTACTCTACTACTCTATTTTTTGTGTACTGTGTTGCCACGTTATAAAAAAATACAGCTGAGGTAACCTGCAAAATGTTGCTGTTGGCGTCGCGGTGCGTCTCTGGCACAGTGCGTCACTTCAGAACATTTCACGCCTTCGCAGTTTTTATGTCAGGATTATGTGTCAACTGCACTGATTGCGTATCGTCTTGACAGGGACTGTGCAGGAACCGGCCGTGGACTATTACACAGAACTACGCCAGCGCTGACATGCAGGTACGGAAGAAAGCCACAACAACTTCAGTCAAAATTGGCAGAACCAGGAAGAAATTCAAACACGCGAGCGCCAGACGACGACAGAGAACCGATAATTACTGATGCAGAAGTTAAGAATAAGGAAAATGTGCGGTAGGAGGAGGAAACGGGGGGCAGAATGCAACGGAATGAGTGCTGGTACGTTACAAGGCGGGAACCTGGTGAATACAGGGCGAGAAGCAAGGCTGCTGCTTTCCAGCTTACAAGCAGCAGCACGTGGACTTAGGCAGGTGTCACTGGCAGTCCCAGTGGGCAGTTGCAAAGCGCTACCTACAGTACCGTGGCTAGCAACCTTCTTCGCATTCGGTAGGTTCCGGTTCACATTTCGGGCCTGCTACCGACTAACCCGAGTATGCTACATCGGTTTCTTCAGGCCACCACCAGCTCCCCAACTGCACTCTCTGATCGCCCCACTGGCAGCGTCCTTAGCGAGCCATTATCATCATTACGCCTTCAGAGCTGCAGCCTCTATTGCAGACGCCTGAGGTTCTCAAGCCCGCTTGTGACATGACAGTACCGTCTGACATGCCTGCCAACATTCCGTAGCAAGTGTTGCCCTATCTTGTACTACCAACGTAGTAGCAGCAGGTCTCCCCAAACGTTTGTACCTCTAAATATCACCACAGAACGCGGTAATATTTTTTGCAACTCGTCACATTTAGGTACTGTCTGTGTGCCAGTCATATCGACACCCAGTGCCTCTCTTGCAAGACCCTGACGAACACAGGGACCCTGTAGCAGTGCCTGCCGCTGTGCTAACCGTTCAAGCCCTTGAAGACTGAGTCAGAATCCGAGTCAAAGTGACGTCATGGCAGATGATCAGTCAGCCACTTCGTCCTGGTGTCAAGCCCTCTGACGGCTTGTGACCAGATAGGCCTACTTGAATAATACTGCAATTTGCATTGTAGGTCCTGAGGCGCCCTCTCTGACGAGAAATCTGTTTGAACACTCAGCGCGTTCACTTGTATTTACAGACTCACCTCGCACCGCGCAGTAAACACACTCCGTCTCGGTTATAAAAACCAGTCAGTTAATGCTGTATAGGGAAATAATCGCTGTTTGTTCTGAGATCCACACAAAACACATAAATACACTGTGTGGGCAGAACGTAGAATTTTTAAAGACTCAGTCCGTACCGCGCAGTAAACACACTCCGTCTCGGCTATAAAAACCAATCAGTTAATGCTGCGTAGGGAAATAATCGCTGTTTGTTCTGAGATCCACACAAAACACATAAATACACTGTGTGGGCAGAACGTAGAATTGTTTAAAGTTTCAGTCCGAACCGCGCAGTAAACACAGTCCGTCTCGGTTATAAAAACCAGCCAGTTAATGCTGTATAGGGAAATAATCGCTGTTTGTTCTGAGATCCATACAAAACACATAAACACACTGTGTGGGCAGAACGTAGAATTTGTGAACGTTAAACCTGGCGGTACATATAGTAACCACTGGGCTTTATAAAGGGTTAATTAATTCCTGTGCTCCGGCTCCAGTGAAGCCCGGGAGCTCTGGTGGCCATCCAGCATACGTCTGTTGCACGCAACGCCATTATCATATGGCAACTCTGCGCGACTACACTGCAAAAGTGGCATGTGTCCGTTACGCCTACCTTCAATTAATACCGTCAGCGTGATTCAGCTTGTAAATAACAATGGTAACTCTACGTACCGCTGTTTTAGAGTTAAGAAATACTTGCTACTGTTAACAGTTCGTACTCCTTAGCTACTGAGGCCAAACCACCAAATGTCCATATTCCTAGTTGAATCTAATTGGCCTCCTGCAAGCGAGCACAGGCCAATCAGCCTCTTCGCAATTTAAAAGATTATAAAAATTCCGCTCTCACCTCTCAGAAAACTCACTGCCTCCATTACAAAGACCTACCGGTTAAAGTTGTTTAAGGAAATTATCGTTGCTTAGTTTGTGAATCATATGCAATACATCGAATAGGGAAACAACACGTTTTTGAACGTTAAAGCATGCGGTACCTGCAGTTAGCCCTGTGTTTGGAGAGTTACAGCAAGCTGCACTGAAGTAAAGATCTGCCATCTGCTGCTGCTGCTGCTGCACACAACCAGTGCGTCATACGTCACTCATCCTCCAAGCCAGTTCACTTCTATGAACCGGTGAGAAATTCTTTGTGAACTTCTCATCTCTTGTTTGCTGCTATTGTTAATGAGAAGATGGCATCTCAGGGAGGGCCCCAGCAGACGATAAAGTCGTACGCCTGCATTCAACCCAGACTGCCTGCTAATCAAATACGGGAGGGTTACGTGGGCACAGCATTTCGCCCACTGCATTGGCAGGCTTGCGGCCTCCTCAGGCGCACACCCCTGCAAACTTGCCGACCGACACACCAGTTACACTGCCTGATGTTTCTCATGGTGTCCTCAGTCATTACAGCACAACGCCGACGCAGTATTTAAAAAGGCCATGGCGCTTGTTCCGGACCTTCTCAGTCCGACGCCGCATAAACTGAGAAATTGAAGGCGCCATTAAGCTACATTTGAACCCCCTTATAACGACACCGGCTTTGCGACACCTCGCCTATAGCGTCAGACATTCTGCGGTATCAGTTAATTCGTCACCGTTAACCATAACATTATACTGCTCGGTTATAACAACACTCGTTTATAACGACACAAGATACTCAGTCCGTTTCATGACGTTATAACAAAGTTCGACTGTACTTAAAATTCAAGGATAACTTCCCTGGTAGGATACAGAGGATACAGATGTGCACGGAGTGCACAGGGTACAGTGGGGTATATGGGGTATGGAGATTATGGGGGTACAGCCGGGTATATGGGGTACGGAGATTATGGGGGTAGAGCGGGGTATATGGGGTACGGAGATTATGGGGGTATAGCGGGGTATATGGGGTACGGAGATTATGGGGGTACAGCGGGGTATATGGGGTACGGAGATTATGGGGGTACAGCGGGTACAATGGTACAAGAAGTAGAGGGGGTTGCAGGTTACAGGGAGTGCAGTGGGTACAGGCTAGGCAACCCGCAGTGGCTACACATAGATATTTGTAGCAGGCGGGACATGAAGACACACTGACAGCTGCACTACAGCTACGGCTGGCCCAAACGGCGCTCTGGTCGCGGCACGGGCAAGATATTTTCCTCTTCTCTGAAGTGCCGACTGTCTCTGGGTGCACCCAACCTCCCATTCAGTGGGTGCCCCAGTCCTTTCGCGGCGGTTAAGAGTCCGGGCGTGAGTTACAGAGGTTAAGAATAAGTGGCGCTATACCGCTACTTTCCCTGCTGCCTGCATGACACGGGCAGACGGAACAGCGACATGTTTGTACCTGTACAGGCTCCTGGACACTGCAGCAAGCGACATGTAAGAAATAATAAGTGGCTGTTCCGGTGATAATGTGCAATTGACAGATACTCTACACTTACCCCTCGCTTTATGCGGGGTCGTATTTCGCGGTTTTGCAAACTGTTCAACAGCTCGAACAGGTCTTCGAGCAATGCCACAAGGTGTTCAAGGAGCTGAATGTTAAAAGGAAGCAGCTTCCATCACGGTGTTTCTGCAAAGAAAATATATAACACTAAAAAATACTAAAACATTGATTTGGGGGGGGGGGAGAGGGGGAGACCGTCGATTCGTGAATTTTCGCTTTTCGGGGAGGGAAGGGGTGTTGGAAATTAAACCGCGCGAAAAGCGAGGGATGGGTGTACAAAGTGGCACAAATGCAGTGCCTTTAGTGTCAAAACAGGTGGCATGTACAGTAACGACTGTGCTGCAGCAAGCGACACACACGACCGCTGAGCTGGCATGGAAGACCTCTTCGTATCATAAGCCACTCTTGCTCAGAGGTATGACGCGCTTTTTATTACAGCGTGGTGTTCCACTACGTGACGTCACGACAATCGATACTTTACTCAGGTCGCGTGACTTGGCGCTCCTCGGGCTGTCACCGATTGTTTCGCGCGCCCACAGAGCGAGACAGGAGCAGGGGCCACTGGAGGCTAGGCGAAACCGCGGACAGAGCTGATCTGCGGAGAGCTGTCAGTCTGAGGTCTGGAGATCGTAGGAAAACGGAAGCACTCTCTGTCCAACACACAGTTCGTTTAACACTTTACAGACGAAACGTGTCTGCTTTATACAAGGATTCAGTCCGTACCGCGCAGTAGACACTCCGCCTCGGTTATAAAAACCAGTCAGTTAATGCTGTATAGGGAAATAATCGCTGTTTGTTCTGAGATCCACACAAAACACATAAATACACTGTGTGGGCAGAACGTAGAATTTGTGAACGTTAAACCTGGCGGTACGTATAGTGAGCACTGGGCTCTAAAGGGTTAATAGGACACTCGGGCGTGGACATTGAGGTTATGTAGCTTAATGCCAACACAAGTGGCAGTCATGGCCTGAGGAACTGCGTGGCAGAAAATAACCAAATCACGACATTCGGCACTGCTGTAGAGATTCGAAGCCAGTAACTGCAAAACCGGGTACGTTACCGAAGGGGACTCACCTGCAGCAGTGGATTGTAACCCGGGGTGCGAGACGCGCTGTGTTTGTTTAGAAAACACTCCGCAGATGTGTAGAGGTACAAGCCACGCCTTAACGTGACGGTGAAATTGAAATGAAACCTTCATTCCAAGCCCGTCACTTTACAGTCACGCTGTATCTTAGCTTTATAAACCTGAACGTCTGACAAGCTTTCGAGAAGCACGGGGGGTGCGAGCCACTGATGACGTCTGTGCGTGCAAACAGGATGCCGCAGAGATGCCCTTGATTACAGCACGATAGCAGCAGTTTGACGCATACATAATTGTGGTTGCAGCTGCTTTGTATTGCTGACTCTCCACGAGCGTGCTACGAGGCGAGATAAAAAGTGTCGCGTCTGTAACGAACCACTTTCCATTAGCGCGGCTGTGGCGCTTCAGCGCGTTTGAGTGGCGAATCATCGTTTCCTCGGCCAATTCTAGTTTCGAACTGCAGCTCGAAGAAAAAGTTATCCTTCTTGTGTCACTGCCTAACAAATTAAAGAAGAAGAAAAGGAAACATAACATCTTGACACATGCCCGGTTGAATTCAAAGCACTGTATTTAATGACACCTTGTCTTTTCCCCTTACCACTGTACAGTGGCGGCTTAGTGTCCCACTTAGCTGGATGGGCTTCAACTTCGGTAACAAACAGTTCAGTGCCGAGGTTATGTTTCAGAATGAACAGCACGTCACTCAAATGTTGACTGCTCCAAGAAGTGGCACCACACGCTACGATGCAAATCCAGCTGTGGCGCGACACAGTAGTGGCGCTACTACTGCCAGCGACATGCAACCGTGGACGTCAATAGCGCTTCAGTTTTTGCAGCGCTACTACGTGGAAACACGCTGCGATTTGTGGCGCCACAAACACGCTCGTGGAAAAGGGCCCTTCCAGCCAGTGCGACTGTCATGTAAAAGTCAAAGTTAGCAGCCAGTTTCATTCAAGGCACTTCCTCTCAGACCTTGTATTTGTGGTCTGTTTGATGACGCTGTCCGTAACTAGTGACAAGCTGACTATTGAATGGCGAAGAGCAAAGACTGGCAAGCACGTGGCCTTCAACTAATCGAGGCACTACCCAGAATTTGCCTCTAGAGGCTGTGAAAAGAAATCAGAACCACAAGGTAGCCGCTGTCGAGGCAGGGATTCGAAAGTAATAGGTCTAGAAAGTCACGGCCAGACCAAAGAGCTATTTAAGACAGTTTGCGATATGCATGTGTGGCTAAGTAGAGTCGGTCTCGAATTTAATTAAACGTAATGAAGCTGGCACTTGCAAATGTTAGCACACGCAGCGCACGGCAACACGGATCTGCCATTACACCCTCTTAGCTTAACTCCAAGTTCACAGGTTAGGTCAGACAGCAAACGGTAAAAGATTTAAACACAGCACAGCAAAATCTCGGTGCTGTCCTGCACTTTTGTTGCTGCCAAAACTCGCTCCTGCTGCTGACCGTTTTCCAGTAAACTGCGCCCTAAGATGGTTCCACAGGAGTGAGATCCGGCGATCGCGGAGGCCGCAAAACCGGCCCGTTTCGCCCTGTCCGTTCTTCTCAGTCGTCAAAAAAATGTTTTACGTCGCGGGTAAAGTGAGCCGGAGCTCCCACATGTATAAACACACGGACTGTTGCAATATCGATGGTATATCCTCAAGTAGTTGAGGCAATACATATGCTGCTACGTCTCGGTAACAGATTTGCGCCCCTCTGCGATATTACCTAGCGTCGAATGGCAATCCTTTACCGACGTTTCGGGACAACGTATTGGTCACATCTTCAAGGGTCAAGAAGTCCAAGAAGAATAGGACCTGTTTGTTAGGCAGTTTTGGGATGTACTGTACCAGCAGTTAGGCCTGCTGTATGTTGGGGTGTACTGTACCAGCAGCTAAGGCCTGCTGTATGTCGCACTCGACAAAGGACCTGAGACCCAACGATTGATGATGCTCTGGGAAACATGCAGTCTACTGTGAGGATAATACGAAGCACGCTATGTGGGTAAATGCGAACTGTGTGCATACAGGAGCAGGTGCTATAATTACCACTGCGCTTTAGAGGGGTTTTAACTACATCGTTCAGCGCGTCCTGACAAAACCAGCCCAGTTGCTCTTTCCGTGATAGTGAACTCGACGCAGAAGGCGATATTCTCACCACAAGCAATTATCAACGGAACGGATATGGCAAATGGCAAAACCATGTTTTCTCTCTCTTCTCCTCCTAGCAGACAAAGGAAGTGACAACAACGCATGCTGGTAGCGCACCGCGTTCTGGCGATAAACTGATGTGTGCTGGAACAGTCTTCATTCCGGCATTTCAGACGACTGTATGACGCAGAGCAAAGGTGAACGGTTTTTAGCGGGTAAGGGGTGATTCAAGGTCAAATAATGCGTACAAAATGATTGATTTGTTTAAATCTGGATCATGGGATAAAGTTATGACTCGACGATTGTTCGAGTCGATGAGGAGCGTCGCTTCTTTCACTGCACTTCTGGAAACTTAACCGTCTGAAACATCAGGTTCTTCCAAATAACATACACAAAAACTAAATTGCTAGCTCCACCGGGCTAATGCTGTTTAAATAAATAACAGCCCTTTCTTCTCAGAGTCGCATGAACACACAAACGGACTGTGTGGGCACACGGTACGTACAGTTACCAGTGCGTTTTAAATGACAACCAGCCTGCTTGTGTGTCACATGAACAATGTGGCAAACAGCCCAAGAACACTCATGTTTTAAGACAATAAGCTGGATTAACCGGAAGGGACTAAATAAAACAACGACACAAATCAGGATAGTCAGTGCCGGTAGAGAATGCACCAAACGTCAGAGATATGACGTCACTTTACAAAGGTGGTGCTCTGCTTAAGCTGTGTATAGTGTTAACCCTTTAGAGATGAAGCGTATCTGTTTTATATAAGGACTCAGTGCGTACCGCGCTGTAAACACCCTCCACTTCGGTTATAGGAACCAGTCTATTAATGTTTTATAAGGCAAAAGTTGCTGTTTGTTCTGAGATCCATACAAAACACATAAACGCAATGTGGGCACCACATAGAATTTTTTAACGTTACACCTGGTCGTATGTAAAGTTACCGCTAGGCTTTAAAAGGTTAATTAGTGTCGTGACGTCACAGGCACTCACGTGTCGGACATGAAGGCATTAGCTACTGCTGCAGTCATCCCGCAGGTTGTCTCCTTTATTGTGTCCCCGAGGACTGCAGCTGTCACGGGATACCGCGGCGGATGAAGGCTTTCTATGCCATAAAGCTGCCGTGCTGGGGGACACGATAAAGGAGACAGCCTGCACCGACGTAGTTAAGAACATTTAAATATGCAGCTCGTACCTCAGAGAGAACACAGTCCTTCTCTATTACAGAAACAAACGACAGATTGTTTTTAGGGTAACATTATTTTCAGAATTATAGAAGGTAAACTCATCCCTGTCCGCGCGAAGAAGGCATATGGGGGGCGGGGGGGGGGCAGAGAGGTAGAACCGCTCATTCTTAAGCTCGATACTAGACGGAGAAGAATGGTCAACTTCACGCCCCGGCCACCTTACCCCCTAGAAAATATCCCTGCCCCCGTACATGGAACACATAAAGACCCTCTGTGGAAAAAATCAGAGCTTTTGATGTTAAAAGCGCTGATATATACACATATATAACGACGACGGGGAAACGGGAAGATAGACCTACTGTGCAGAGGAACAGTCCGCTCAGTGTTACTAACAAGCAAAGTGCCCGTTATTCGTCGGGTTTGTGGCTGCGAACCTCTGGCACACGCAACATTTTGTGGCTGCGAACCTCTGGCACACACAAAATTTTGTGGCTGCGAACCTCTGGCACACGCAGCATTTTCTCTCCTCCCAAACCTCCAGATCGGCTGCAGGGCCCACCCGGCTTCCTTTCAATAGCTACCGGCGGGCTTTTCCAAGAAAAAGCTGAAGGCTCAGTTTAAAGATAAGCGAATAGGATACGCTGCTCATACGAGGGGCACGGCCACGTGGAACGGTGAATAACACGAGAAACCGAAACAGTTGTGATATCAGTGCACTGGCACAAACCGGACTCTAGCAGTCTGTGTTTGTAATGCTAGTAAAGCAGACATAACCGGCCTGGATGCTCTAAAGGGGCAACAAAAGCCTCACGCCGACTGGAAGCCAAGCCCTAACTCCTCGACCGTGCTGCCCAGCTCGTGACGAAAATTACCTCCACGAAGAAGTCAAAAACAGGCGGACGCGCGGTCTGCACATTTTGTAACTGGAACTTGGCGGGCCCCACTAACGCCCCACACAAAGCTCACTCGTCACGTACCTTGTGTATGCCCCATACTGCCTGCCATCACCTGCACCCACACAACATGCTGCCTGACACCGTCACTCACTGACTGGTGCACAAGCACCAGCGGCACCGTACTGAAGCCGGGACTGTAGAAGGGAAGACTTCAGTTCTTCCGTGCAGACAGGAAACAGAATCAAAGCAGCAGTGACAGGACTGAGGGGACGGTTCGAATTATAAAGTTGCAGAGGGATTTCACAGCACAAATATGCTTGTAAAATCGTTATGCTCACAAATTTTAATCTTTGTAAACTAAGAAGAAAGATTATAGGAAGGGTGTATTGACATGCACAACATTTATTATTGCCGGGGGTGGGGGGGGCGGATTTACTGCGCTGAAGGTTCTAAGCACTGCCCGCTTGTCCCGACAAACGTAGACTGCAGGCAAGGTAGGGCATTAGCAAGAGATGAATGCCAGGCAGTGGGAAGTGCACTGCTGGAGCAGGCACCAGAGAAAAGACCAGCGTCTGGGCTGTGTCTGGGGAGCAACAGTATGACGAGTTCCGACAAAATTCGGAGGGTTGCGTTTGGGCGGAAGTTTTGAAGTTAATGTTGGGACGGCTTCACGGGAAAACCGACGTCTATGTAAAGTGCATACAAAGTGCCAGTTCGTACCTCACAGAGAACACAGTTCTTCTCCATTCAGATTCTGAAGGTACTGGGAGAACCACACCAAAAATAGACAGACACTGTATGGGCGACATGGCGTTTGTTAATCTTACAACAGGCGCCGTTAGCGTTCCCACAATACTGTGACTACGCTATATGACAAGATTGTCTGCGTGCAGACAGCAACCGGAGGTAGGCTGGCCGGATACTGACGCTCAACACTCACCTGCATCAAATGCTGAAGGATAAGAAGCACTGGAACCGTACCTCCACACGAAGGCAAAGAATTATAGTGGACTGTAGTGACAATCCTTTGACTTCAGTTACAATATTTGTCTCGGCACTTTGAGTACTGTCAGCCAAACACAAACGGACCTCTCCTTGTTGCCAGGCTACGTGCAGCGGTACCTGCAGACAGGGACGAGACGTGAAGAACGGACACCTTACTGACTACTGTCACGTGACCGGCACAGGACAGCTCTGCCAGCTGGAAATGAACTGGGATCCTGCGGCTGCAGCGCCACCTCACGCAACAAATATGTCGCATGTACACATCTTGCGCGGAAGGAGAGATGAAAGCAAGCATTGCGCATATTGTGCGTGCGTGTGTATGTGACGGCATGCGTGTGTCTTACAGGAAATGGGATCGGTGATCGGAGGCGACCTCTTGGCCTACAGGACGCAGATCGCAGCGGAGAGATCATGTCCAAATGTCGCTTTTGGTGTCACTCGCGGTGCACCACTACAGGCCTAAAGGACACACTTTTTTTGTTGGCCTGTGCAACGCAACTCGCGAAGTCACAGGCATCAGTGTGCGGGTCTTTATACCCTCTAGGGGCCACTACAGGTCCTGTGAACCAGTGCCACTACGCGGTCCTCACACCGTCTTCCTTAGCTGTTCGTAATTTCTCAAAAGAGCAATGGACGCCCAGGCGGTGACTTGTCAGTAAAATCCCCTGACAGGCACAGTCACTGCTTGGATCAGCCCACAAGGTGACGTACATTCCAGTACGCTGCACTAAGCTACAGGTCCCAGTGGCCGCGCCCACTAAGGCGTCGGTCTACGGCCGCTCGCTTGCTGCGATTGCGGGTACGAATCCCGCCGGGGGCATGGATGTCTGTCTCTTGTGATTTGTATGTGTTGTCCGGTAGAGGTCTCTACGTCGGGCCGATCACCCATCCAGAGGAGTCCTACCGAGTGTGGTGTGTATAACTGAGTGCGGTCGTGAAGCCTCGATAATGAGGAGGCTCTGGCCCGCTGGGGGCTGTTGCACCATGGGAGGAGGAGGAGGAGGAGGAGGAGGAGGAGGAAGAAGAAGAAGAAGAAGAAGAAGAAGAAGAAGAAGAAAAAGAAGAAGAAATAGGCTACATCCGACAGAGAACCGCAGTCTGCTCCTTCTAACAGATTCTAAAAGTATCTCTAGTGGTTCATTTTAACATTACAGAATGACTGCTTACGTAATAAGGCTATTATTTCGTTCGGACGGACTGACATTTGCTGGTACAGATCGCCTTAAGTCCCATCAACTCTCCTATACAACGGACATCGCAGGCTCTTCGCCCGGGGGTGAAGGTTGGGTTGCAAGCTGATACCTATCTACTGTCTAGGTTAAGAATGCGTGGAGCTATACTCGTACTCTCACCTATACGCCTGCATAGCGTAGCGTTTAATTAAACCTAAAAACAGAACTCCAAGCAAATTACTGAAGACTCAATGTGTTCAAAAGCCGGAAGCAGTGCCGCAACACTGTCGCAGTAGAGTCCGGAGCCACATGCCTTACTGAACACGCAAGTGCTGTATCACACGTACTGACAGCAGGCGTCAACGGGCTGGCCAGAGATCGCAGGTCTGTCTTACAGCTCGCACTCTCTGACGGTACTGAACAATAAAGGTAAAAACAGGATACGAACGTTCCACTCCAATATACGTAGCTTCGCTCCTTTAAAGCACAATGGTAAATGGACTTACCACCTGGTTTAATTCTTCGTTTTAAACATAGAGCGAATTAAAGCCCTTTAAAGCCCAGCGGTTACTATATGTACCGCCCGGTTTAACATTCACAAATTCTACGTTCTGTCCACACAGTGTACTTATGTGTTTTGTGTGGATCTCAGAACAAACAGCGATTATTTCCCTATACAGAATTAACTGACTGGTTTTTATAACCGAGACGGAGTGTTTACTGCGCGGTACGGACTGAGTCTTTAAACAATCCTACGTTCTGCCCACACAGTGTATTTATGTGTTTTGTGTGGATCTCAGAACAAACAGCGATTATTTCCCTATACAGCATTAACTGACTGGTTTTTATAACCGAGACGGAGTGTGTTTACTGCGCGGTACGCACTGAGTCATAATATATAATTCGGCCTAATTTTTGCCTTTAAAGTGTCAGTGTGCTTCGTATAGTTCTTAATTCAACCAACAAAAACTGCGATAACCAGCAAGCGGTATTTGTGACGGACATGCAGCGCGCTTTGCGTGCGGTGCGTCCTGTACATGCAGCCAGTACTGATGTACTCATGCAAGCTGCAGTGTCAGCAACATCTTCACACCAGAGGTCAAGATCCCCGCGACAGAAGGTGGCCGCGTGGACACTTTCCGGCAGCCGAAGGATGACAAATGAACGGACTAAGCGAGATCTGCGTTCTGCTCGCGCAGTGCGTTTACGTATTTCTGCGGTGGTCGTACATTCTGATTGTTTCTCCACGTAACATTAACCGACTGGACTTTGTAATTGAGACGCAGTGTGTTTACTGTGAGGTTGGAATTACTAATCCAACGACACGGCGTAACAACCCTGAAGATTTGAATCTTCAGGAAAATGGCTGTGACAACCTCAACCCTCACATAATGCTGTATACGAGTATATGAACTGCAGGATGCAGTGAGTTAAAACGCTTGACTAACAACTCACAAATTCCTAACGTACGGTATTATATATTTGTCTGTTTCCAGTTCGCTTCATTCCACAGTCTTCCCATTTCACTCCAGCATTCAATGCTACTTTATCTAAGGCAGTCGGAAAAGCGTCATTAGCTCGACCAAGAATAACATCAGGCAGAACAAATTAAAAGTAGTTCAGCCAAAAGTCATAACCCTGCTTAGAATTCTGTAGGGTCCGGGTTCAGATCTCGACCTTGGGCCTGCTATCCTGTCAGACGTTCTCCGTGGTCTTTCCCAGTCCCTCTAGTAACCTGCAACTGGGCCACGGCCGCTTCCTTTCACATCCTTTCAGTTCACTGCCCACAAATCATCAAGCGTAGCCTCAATAATGACAGCGTGCGCGATTTAGATTAGATGTGCGCTCTTCTGCGATATTACGTAGCGCAGTATGGTAATCCTATACCGACGTTTCGGGACAACCTACCGGTCCCATTTTCAAGGGTCAATAATTCCCAGAAGAAAGCGTTCTTCTTGGCAGCCAATGCCGCGCTGTCGTCCACACAACGGCTGTTCAAGTCGTTTCGTTACCACAACTCTGTATGCATTCTCAGTTTCATTCACACCCCCGCCTTACTGGCCTCAGACCGGAAGTATTTCGGCTCACAGATTATGGGAGAAAGACGCAACCCAACCGATTCACAGCAAACAGGCAGCTTCTGCCATCTAGGCGCCACACGCGAAATTACAAAGAGAGTGGAAGTGTATGTGACGTAGCCGCGGGGCAGAGCGCTAATTTGACGAAATTAGCGTTGTGTTCGCGTGTTCAAGACAGTAACTTCTGTAACAAACACAACACAAACCCCTTTCCTGACGGCTGTCAGTGGTCACTAGCCAAACGGGCGACTGATTCGTCCCGTGTAGCGGTCTGCTAATACGGACAAAACTGCAGCACGCAGGGCGTCCACTGGCACCGTGTTGTGTTCTCTCCATCACCTGCAGTCCCTCTGCCTTTTATGTTTCGCGTAGTGCTTCAGGCAGCACCAGGTTCGTGTCCCGGACGGTGCACACTCGCTGTCGTCTCCGAGGTTTCTCGGCACTTCGTTGTTGTCTCTAAGCGAACGCTAAGGCACGACCCTGAACAACCCTAAAACAGTGTCCTTACAAATCCATACCTATTCACTTTCCCACTTTGTTCGACGCTATAACAGGTCTAACCCCTGCAATCGGCACATTGTCTTTGCCTTGCCGGCTGTCCTGCATGATCTGGTTGTCACACTGTCCGTGCATTTATTTTTCGTTTATTTCCTTCAATATGTTTTTATTTTCTACCATTAATGGACCTGTCTTGTGTCTGAATTACTTCGTTAAGCAATCGTTAAATCAAACCCAACCACACACTCAGGCTGGCACCACCCTCCTGTTTTCATTATGGCTGCCCCACGGTTCAGCCCCTCCGGACCATTACGTAGTTCAGTACAGAACAAGCTTCACATGTACGCATGGTGAGCATCACAAACTTCAACACAGAAGTGTGCCATTCACGGACAGAGACTCAGTACATTGTTAAAATGATCGCTGCCACCAAGGCAGACAAAGGTCAAATAAATATACAATACATTTGCAGAGGTCCAACATATGGACAGGGGCTACAGAGTGACAAGCCGCTGGCTGACCGACTGAGCATTGTGGAGACCTAATTCACTGCCGCGACAATCCGCAGTCACATGTTCACACTCGATTTGCCGACTGAGCTACGCAGGCAGGAACTGAGCAGTCCCTTCGAAGGGTTAATCGAGCATGTGGCGACGTGCGTTACAGAACCCACACAATAGTGTGAGCTGCGTTCAACAAGTGGCAGTGTCTGCAGTCAGGCAGGGGACTGAGTCGGTGTATTGTGTCCATGTTGTTTGTACTGTCAGCACAGGGAGTTGAAAGTTAATAGCATTTGATGAGGGTCAGAAGTGGCCCTGTGGATTATCGCACGAGCGTGGGTCTATCACCGAAATGCATAGACAACACCACGTACTCCGTCTGACACACTCTGTATCTGTTATTATTTTTTCAAATGCTACACTTTTCGATCCAGCCGATCGTCATCAGGCGTTTGTTTATACAAAACTTCAAATTCAAGGTAAAAGTGTAAAATTTTTTAGAGATCTCACAAATGGTATGAAATGTAAAATATAAATTACAACCGACTTATATCATTTGTATTGCTTCCTCAAGATGTTTTAAATTTAGTACATGGTGACGACCGGAAACAGGGCCGAAACAGGTAGCCCTACTAGACACCGAAATTTAATTACAAAGGTTCAGTTGTGAAGGACGAATTGTCTATTGTACTTTGTAGTGGGCTCTTGCTTTCAGGTTTCCCTACCAAAATCCTGTATGCAGCACTAAAATGCACGCCTTACTTATATCCTTATAGAGAGACCCTAACCTCAGATATGTTCTCCAGAGCAACGCAAGAATTCAAGTCTTTGCGCAGTTTATAAAAGAATACAATTCACGGAGCGCTTGGCAACGAGATCCACTTTTGTTTGTGTTACTAACATTTGAAGAGAAAACTGGAATTATCTTTAATCTGCCGAAAGTAGGGACATCACCTGTTTCGTTTACCGCCCATAGCAGAACGTAGCTGCAGTGCCTCAAGAAGAATGTCATTAACAGAGCGCAGCACCTGTTTGGCTCGTGTGTTCCAGTCAGCTGCCCTCTGACTCTAAAACGCTAACGGTCATTGCGAGAGGGGGACGGCATGACGACAAGGCCAGCAAGCTGTGTGTTGCTACTGTGTTACGAACTGGTCAGAAATAAATCAATACTAGAGGTACAGCACTTGACATTCAGAAGCAATAAATAAGACAAGAAGAAACCGAGATGAAGCAGATTGACGCAGTATGTGCGTGGACGACATTGCGTAACAAGAAGCTTCGTCGCCCGTCACTTATTGAAGCAGAAATTAAGAACATATTCAGATCGGGGAATATTTGTAGGATACTTTTGTTTACTCCCATGTGTCTGGGATCGTAAGCATTGACACGTGTAAAACTATAATTTGTACGCTTGGACAATTGTTTTATCTAGATATAGGGCCAACTTACTACACAACGAGGAACTTAATGACCTGTACTCCTCAGCAAATATTATTCGGGTAATCAAACCGAGAATTAGATGGGCGGGGCATGTAGCACGTATGGGGGAAAAGAGAGGGGCATACAGAATTTTGGTAGGGAGACCTGAGGGAATGAGACCACGTGGGAGACCCAGGCGTAGATGGGAGGATAATATTAAAATGGATCTTCAAGCAGTGGGATGGGGGCAAGGACTGGATTGAGCTGGCTCAGGATAGGGACAGCTGGCGGGCTCTTGTGAATGCGGTAATGAACCTCCGGGTTCCATAAAACGCGGGGAATTTCTTGACTAGCTGAGAAGCTGTTAGCTTCTCAAGAAGGCCTCTGTTCCATGGAGTTAGTTAGGTATAGGGCCAACTTATTCGCATGTAAGTATTTGAAACACAAGTACATTTCACACTGAAGAGAACTTGTCAACATTTTTACTAAAAATTATGACAATAGTACCATCAGTGAAATTTAAGGGTTCTGATTCTTTCAGGTAGGTTATTTATGCACATTATGATAAGCAAGGGACCTAGAATTGACTGTTGGAGAACTCAATGCTTATCACTTCCCAGTGTGAGAAAAAAAATTCTGAGCATCTTTGGCAGATGTGATTTAAACTGTTTTATATCTGTTAGATAGGATCTGAACCAGTTTGCACCTGTTCTTGGATACCATAAAAATGTAAGGTAGCTAGCAAGGCTTCCATGATTTACACAAATTCCTTGGATAAACCACAGAAAATTCCTCCCACATGTCTTGTGTGTGTAGTTAAGGGATTTTAATACATTACCTCCGGGCTTGTAGGTAGCATTTTCAGGAGGCAGCCCTTTCCTGAAGCCAATTTGTTCTGGGGCTCTTTGTTAATTGATAATAAGTGACCTCCCCACTCAGTTTAAAAGCGAGTCATTACACATGAAAGTGGGAACAGTACCTTAACATACCACTTGTCCCCATTTCATCAGCTGTAAACATCTAGCGTCATTCGATACAAAAGTTCTGCAGTCGATACATCGTTAAACATACTAATGAATCAATCCATAACAATATAACATTATCAGGTAATAAGATCTCTTCAAATACCTTACAGCAAGCATGTCTCCCGTGAACATCTTTCTCTTACTGTTCGTTGTCATCTTCCCTGGACTTCACGGTAGGTTCAATACTCACAGCCTTTCCTGAATTCGGGCTTTCATTGACATTTACTAACACTAACAGAAGTACCCTAATTTGACACTAAGTCTGAGGGTTACTTTACGCTTACACAACACAACGAATCCACCTTACAGTCACTTAATTTTTCCTACGAAGAATCAATATGATTGCAAACACAAACACGTCCGCCATTCTGAACACTCAATTACTAAACTACGCGCGCTTTCGAACGCTCGAACATATTTGTCGATTTGCGGCCATGTTTGAAGTCGAGATACATCGATATAAAGTACGTTGCTGCTACCAGAGGGCAGCACAAACGGCTCGTAGAATAGTAGGTACGTCAACACCAGGCAGCGGAAATGTCGAATTGTAAGGCTAGCCACATAATGCTTCGAACAAATATTTGGTCTTCATCAGAAAGTGTGTAGAGCAGCACCCTTCTTCGGGAGCTAGTCAGAAATTCCCACAATTTTATGGCATCCAATCATGTTCAAAAAAACCCACTATTCCGTTCTGTCCTGAATACATGACTCCAATTCCACCACCCCATCTTAACCCATTACGATCCACTTTAATATTATATCAACAAGTAGCCCATCCTTTAAGTTTCCCCACCATAACCCTGCATGAATTTATCTCCTCTCCCATGCATGCCACATGCCCCACCTATCTCACCCTCCTGCATTTGATCACCACTGTCGTTTTTGCCAAGTACAAATTATGAAGGTCCTCATTATGCAATTCTCTCCTGTCTCCTGTTCCTTTCTCCCTTTTAGGTCCACACATCTTCCTCAGCATCTACTTTCAAACACCCTTTCCCCTTAATGTGAGACACAAAGTTTCACACCCATACCAACAGAAGAGGCAAAGTTACAGTTCTGTATATTTCAATGTTTACACCTTTACATAACAGATGGGAAGACAAGAGATTCTGCCGAGGAGCTTGTTGCCTGTACTTTCACAGTGGTTTATCCTAGGACTAATCTGAAGATGGCAGGAGCCACATTCTATGAACCTTCAGCACCACTGTGAGAACCTCACAACACACAGAACAAATTAACATCATAACTGAAACTGACTCTACATACCTCTGTTTCTGACGCACATTAGTATAGGCAGGGTGTGGCTGTTAACTGCCCCAGTGGCACACAACAGTCACCATCCTGCCAGCATCGGACTGTGTCTGTGCAGCAGCACTCCAAATGCACTTTAGTATAGGCAGGGTGTGGTTGTTAACTGCACCAGTGGCACACAACAGTCACCATCCTGCCAGTATGGGACTGTGTCTGTGCAGCAGCACTCCAGACGCGCATGAACTCCAACTTCAAATCAGGTAGAAGAAAACTTCAGTGATGACAGGACGGATTAACTGCTGGAAAGAAAAATGCCAGCTCTAGGGGACTATCTCAATGCTATAAATTTAATGCAAGTGGTACAGTATCCACAGCTAAAGGTTACAGTACAAGTCACTAAACTCACTCACTGACCGACCGACTGACCAACTCCACACAGCACAGCACCCACAGCTAAAGGTTACAGCACACGTCACTAAACTCACTCACCAACCGACCAACCAACTCCACAAAGGACGGTGCTTCCTGAGAAGCTAGTCAAGAATCCTGCTGCATTTTACGGAACCTGAAGGTTCATTGCTATGCTCAAAACAGCCTGCCATTTGTCCCTGTCCTGAGCCAGATTACTCCATCCACATCCTCCCATCCTACTTACTGAACACCAATTTTAATATTATATCCCATCTACTCCTAGCTTTTAGAAGTGGTCAATGTCTTTCCAGTTTCCCCACCAAAATCCTGCATGCATTTCTCTTCTCCCCCCACATATGCCACATGCCCTGCCCATCCCATCCTCCTTCATTTGAACCCCCACATAATATTTGGCAAGCAGTATAAATCATGAGGGTGCTCATTAACCAATTTTCTCTGGTCTCCCGCTACTTCCTTCCTCTTAGGCCCAAACAAAACCAGTGTGTGATACAGGGGTATTAGAAGACAGACCAGTTAACAAAATGTACCTTATTTAGGTTTAATAAAATTACTAAAAAACAAACACATTTAGTACACATAATATTAGCCACAAAATCTTTAAAGCAGCAAAACATTTGTCACTTAAATATGGTTGCTATGTATAAGTACCTCATCCCAGTTTTTGTACCAAATACACATACACATCAAGACATATCCGGTACTTTGCATCAGCACCCATAATACAGTTAACTACACACAAGTTTGTGGTCAGCAGTGAATTTGTACATAAAAGGGGCAATAACAAAACAATTAAAGAAAAATTGTTACAGATGTCCAAAACAAGAAGCAAACAGAGACAGACCATCTATTTCTCAATCTAATGACGAGACCAACTGGAACATCTGTCCAAACAATGTGATTCCCCCAGAAAACAACTAAGGGCTCCGTATTTGCATCTACTGTCTTCCACAACTCAGTTTTCATCTCGTCATGTCAAAGCCTTCTCCTTTGAAGTGCTTCTTCAGCAATGAACAGAAGTGAAGACTGCTAAGTGTAAGGTCTGCAGGTTACTTACCACTCTTCATATACCAGCACCATAGAGTACAATGTGGCATACCAATAGTTACAATTCTTCTCAATATGCAATAAAGAATGAACATAAAAAAGTCAAAATAAACAGGCTCATTTTATATGGACACATTTAACTTATACTCTGAATGTCGTAACTGCTGAATATCATTTAGATGGCACCAAGAGGGTGATCACTGGTTGAAATGGTACTTCTCAGCAATAGTAATGCACATCATGGTCTTCTTAGCTAAGACACTATAAGATCTAGTGTTAGGAGCATATTCCATTTTTATTCTACCCTGATGATGGAGGCAGTATATTCCTCTGAAAATCAGTGCCCACATAAACAACACCACACTACAAATCTTCATGACTATGACAGCTTTGAATTTGGTAACAGCAACAACTGTTAATGTCATCATCATGACCCTTGACCATGCCGAAGGCTTCAACAACAGTTACATATGACGAAAAAAAAAAACTGAAGATTTAAGTCTCCTGGGATGTGATGCTATGTTGCTGGCTGTGTGGCTGCCAGAATTTCGAACACATAATGTTCCTTTGAAATATGAGGAACTATTTACTCAATGACATAGCATCACACCCCGGACAACTCGGACCTTCAGTCACACCGCTGTCGGAACCTCAGATCTCACAGACAAACAAACATCACCCAGCCATTTACACATTATCTTCTTCACAGGGAGACAAAAAATTCTCAAACACTTTGCCTTCTATAAAGAAAATAAGCAGAACCACACAGAATATCAAAATAGACCATTCCACGCACTGCACTACTGCAGATACTGTATGACACAGCACGAAATAAATGAAAAGGAATACATGTGGAAATGTGCAGTATCAGCAGAGTGCTAATGTAACGCTACATGTAACGAACTACACTAAATAGGATAACAAGATTCAATGCCTCAATATCACATTCTTCCGCAGGAAGTATCTCTCTTTGCTAAGAGATAAACATTAGCCCTTCAGGACAGTTTCCATGTACGTCCATTTTACTGGAGATGCTGTTCACAGCTGAAGGCAGTAGTGGCACAGATTCTGTTGCCATTGGTCTGGCCAGCTGCCATTCACATTACTTTCTTCATGTGTAAAGCCATATCTGCGCACTGTAGCCATATCTTGTGCTGTACTGGTACATTATAAATGCTATTGTACACCCTGAGCCATACTGCTACTGCATTGCATATTTTACATTTTTTAAAATTTTTAATAATTCAAAAACCAATATGAATGTGAAATATGTAATATTGTCTCTTATATACGTCATTAGGCACACAACTAATATTTCATGACAAAGGCCAATAAGCACCTGAATGCATTCCTGCACCCATCCTGAATGGGTTAAACTCTAACTGAATTTCCCATTTCCTGATTAAGGTTACAAACTGCAGTGAGACACTGTGCAGTCCTATAGACACATACCAACTGTACACAGAAACCTGCCGCCTGCCTGCCTGCACCTCGTGTAGCAGACCACACAGCATCACAGATCCTCACACAGTGCCCACAGTTACATTTAAAGTTTGCTCATGACTGAACCCACATCTTGTGGACTGGCAGCTGTTGTCAAGCCACCAGGAAATGCAGCCTGCAGTACTTCATCAATGTGGCTCACCAACACAAATGACAGGTCTTTCTGCAATGAAATAAATTCATTCATGAAAAAACCAGTGTGGGAAGCATAAACTAAACAGTTTTTTAAATGCTGTGGCTTTGTGTTCATTTACCACAGACACAAATCACTCAAAACACAAAAAGACTGTGTGATTTATGTCAGATAAAAAGAAGTGTGGTAAAGGGAAAATGTGAGACTGGAAACATACACATTTACAATTATACATAAGCACGCAGATGTACAGTTCTTCATCTGGGACATGGTTGCTTTCCTAATTAGTACAACAATATAAAGTGGCTAAAATTTTGACAAAAAATAACATACAAGTTAAGAAATTAAAGTCATTTACTTGTGCACGTGCAATGGGGGGGATGAGGATTTGAATCTAAGCCAAACTCTGTACCACAATACTTGTACATCACTTTAACAGCCATGGCTACTGTATATACTGGTAGGAACATGGGGTGAATTTCATACCAACTGACAGTAAAGGTAAGCATTTAAGTACATTTCATACACAGAAATGGTGAAGTATATTTGGGAGATATTAAATGTGAACAAAATTCTTGCCTCTGAAACCATAAAAAACTAAAGAATGGCACACCACAGAAAATATTAACACACAAGTCACATTCATTACAGTACATCTACTTCTAGAAGAAGCCCTTTTGACAAATACAGTAAAACTCAGAACGACATTTATGAAAAACAGTAAAGTTTAGAAGGTTTTTGAGGGGGAATAAATGGCAATTTTACTAAGGCATACTTTAACACTGCTGGTTCAGAAAAGCAAGCAGGCACTGGCTTAGTGCTTAAGTAATGCTTTACTACTTTAAGGCACGTGTGTAACTGATTCTACACAACGCATTACTGTGATGTCAGCCACATCTGCAACGACATTCTCATATTGCTGGACAAGTTGCAGCTTACCAAAATAAAAAACCTACAGATGGGGGTCAAGCAAGCCTTCTCCCAGTGCAGTGGGACATCATATCTGATACAGTACTGCGAGTAATAACGGTCAGTCGCATTACTGCCACTCACATTTAACATCCACAGGAGGCATGTATGGACAGAATACAGTGAAGCCTGGTCTATGGTCTTCATGGAGACGTGAATTCCAGGAGTCATGTACAGGATGATGAAAAGAAAATGTTAACCCTTGTATGGGCTATTTCTGCTACAGGTTTTGTGGATTGTGAAGCAGTAACATGGCAACCAGGCTGACTCTGGAGGAACAGAGAAAGGCTGCAATGTGGACAGAGCTGTACCAGAATACAACCATCCTTCACTGATCCAAAGGCAGCCTGGTTGCCATGTTATTGCTTCATCATCAACAAAACTTGTACAAGTGTCCATCTGTGTTAGTCTGCTTGTCTCAGACTGCCACCCTAATGAGCCAGTCAGCATGGGCATGTGTTTTGAACCAAGAGAGTTGACTTATCTGGGACTGCCTACACACGCAAGAACACATCAAAACCTACGTCTGTTCACTCACAGTGAACAGCACATTACCTTCACATTTTCAGGAACTTCATACAAGTCTTTCTCGTTCTTTTTTGGAAGAATAACTCGTTTCAGCCCCGCACGATGTGCTGCTAAAACTTTGTCCTTTATTCCACCAACCTGATTGAACAAACAAAACAAATACTGAAGTGAAAAACACTGCAATAAAGGCAATTAACACTAGCATGTTTCCTTGATGAAGCTTCAAACACAATGTCTGTACAGTGAATTCTAATTCAGTGATTCCGATTTAAGAAATTCACACTTGGCACTGAATCCCATCCATCTCGTCCACTTACTCAGTACATGCGTCTGCGGAACTTTACTCACTGGAAGGACGACACCTCGTAACGTAATCTCGCCCGTCATAGCAACATCAGCGGCAATAGGCCTGTCAGAGAATAGAGAGATCAGAGCAGCTGCTATGGTGACACCTGCAGACGGTCCATCTTTACCAACGGCACCAGCAGGAAAATGAATGTGGAGATCAGTGTGGGACAGCAGTTCTCCATCAATTGGAAGGCCATACTGCAGAAGCACATACACAGACACAACTTACAGTAAGCCACACTTAAAGTTACTGCATTTATCTGACTATAATATGACAGTTTTTCTCCATAATTTGTCATCTGAAAAATGTGGGGATGGAGGAAGGGAGGTCACCATATTCTTGCAAGCAACATTAAACACATTCTGTCATGAGGGTGAATATTTTTCACATCTGCTGCAGTCAACCGAATAAAGGAAATCACACCAATGCTGCTACAGTAAGTACTCTTGCTACGAATATTGACGAAGAGTGATGATTCCACTATCAGTAAGTTCTGCATATTCTTGGCAGAGTTCTTGTATGTCTTCTGGTCACATATGTTTATGTTATAATCTGGTACACCTCCATGTGTATAGCAGACAGTTCACCTTGCTGTTTTTGCACGTCACGAAGGTCAGTGTTATTATAACATTTTACATCTAGAGCCGGGGTATGGCCAATCGTGTATATCGTAATAACGTTAAATTTGATGATTATTTACTTCCACAACATTATGCATGCAACACTAAGTGACACAAAAACCTGGATAATATAAATCACAAATATTGAATACTGTCAAGAGAGTCGGCTTATATTCAGGTAAATATGGTCTCACATCAGTGTCTTACCTGACCCGCAGAAGTGCGAACCCAGTTTAGGGCTAACTTGGCAGACTCTTTCATAACGTCACCAAGATGGCCAGTCAACACTAGTTCACCATCCCCCTCCATCTTGCTTGCTTCTACAAGTAGTAACTCCCCACCAACAGTTGTCCAAGCTAAGCCCACTGCCACACCAGGCTGTCCCAGTCGCGACCACAGGTCATTGCTCGAGTACACTGGCGGCTGCAGACAGACAGGGCAACACACATTACACAAAACAAATCTGTTATGGTGGCAGAATCAGCAGCTGAAAACACGGGCTGCCAACTGACTCCCAGTTTGGCACCTGCAAGGTGTATTTCAGAGTTCTACAAAACAGTGAACCACAATGAAAGACATTAAGATCAACACAATGAATAAATCAAAATAAGTCATTTATACATCACTGCTGATACAATCAGTCTGAAAGCAAGCAGTGGGTGCTCCCTACTTGAGATAACCCAACGGATGGGTTCCATAAATCACTACTTTTTGTTTGATGTATTAAAGAATTAACTTGAAGATCCAAATCTTCTGGGACATGACACTGTTCCTGACATTTTGAAGAACTGTAATGCCTTCTGAAGATCCTGTTATTTCAATAACAGTGACAGGGGAAACAGCTCTGACAGAAACCTGACCCAGTGACACTTCATTCACCACAAATCCCACATGGACTGACCTGGCATTGAACACAGGCCTCTGTTGTGAGACAAGTGACTAACTGCCTGAGCCACAGCACAGCCTCCACAAATCTGGTCTTGGACATAGTGACAAAGAAAAAAATCTACACTCCTGATGGAAATCACACCTTGATTTTCCAGTCATCCAAAATGCAGCCTAATGACTACAATGAACTACCCATCTCTACACGGCAGGAAAGTACAGCACCAAATAATAGAAAAATTACCCCTAGAATATCCTCAAGTGCAGCGTCATCCAAGAAAATGGGCAGTTCATTTCGTCCACTGTTGTTGCCAGTGACATCTACTGTGTTGTCCACATTCATTTCAGCAACACGAACAGCAACAGCACGACACAGTGCTCCCAACTTACGCTCCAAAGTTCGCACCCCAGCTTCACGAGTGTAGCACGATACTACAAGAGTTTATAAAATTGTCATAAGTGCATGAAACCTACATTCAAAATTCGGTTTTTAATTTTAGGCTCCCTCTTTGAGTTACGTAAACCACACGGCAGGTCAGTACCATCACACTACTGCAAAGTTTTATGGTCAAAAACATGTTTGTTATCTTCTTAAATATAATTCTTTTAACAGTAGCCAACAAAAAATCATGACCAGAAAAAATTTGTCATTAGCTCATGCAGCATTTAAAAGGCTCAAAACAACTTCTGCAGTGGAGTTAGTTCACAACCCACTGAAACTGCCATAATCTCTTCAATGGACCCAATCCACAAACAAGCCTTCCTGCATGGTGATTCACACAGTTTTATAGAGCTGATTAAATTTATTGCATCAGATCAGTGACACCAACAGCACAACTGATTAGTTTTCTCTTGCTGATTGTTGGAGGGTGCTGAATGATCAATCATCAACCTCCAATGACACTTTTACATGACAGGGGATTGTCATCAAGAGGGATGTGCTATCATGTACACGGATGTGCTGCCAAACTGTAACCACCAGTTTACATGTTCAGAAGTCTATAGCCAATCTTTTACGAGTAAATTTCCCCACTGTGTGATTTGCCCACTTTATGTTCTGAAACAGCCAAATTTGCTTCTAGGACACTTCTGTAACTTGTTTTCAGTTATCAGAGTACATGGCATAAACAGGCTCCACCACACCACTCTACTGAGACCATGGAAAGAAATTCCATGTAGGGTGCGCAGGATAGGAGTCAAGGCTTCCACTTATCTCTCTACTCTTGTATTCCCTTCCTGCCTCTTCAGGTGTACGTCACCAACTAAAAGTGCTTATCAGCAATCAGCAGTGAACAAAGCAGAGAACATGACTGACACGTATAATGCAGCATGTCATGGAACCATCTGAAAGAGACATTTCATGTGCCTTGCATGTACAAATGCACCTGTTCTTGAAGATTCAAGTCTTCTGAGATGTGCTGCTGTATCAATATGTGAGGAGTTCTCAACATTTCAAATGATCATAGTGGCCTCACCTTCACAGTGACACGCATGATGATGCAGACTCTACGATCCTTTGAAATGGTACAAACTACTTGCTTAGTGACATGGTGCCACACCTCAGAACACTTGCATCAGCAGCAACACCACCACGACACCCGCAAACCTTGCAATGTATCTACTCTCCTGCAGTATCCCGTTTGCATGTTACCTTCTAAAAATGCACAAAACAAACTTACTGAGTGCCTTGATGCTGTCCGGTGGTAGCTGCATGACATGAGACGTGAGGCCATGTTCCATGAGCTGCTTGGGCAGAAGGTGGCGTGATGCAATATGCAACTTTTCTTCCTAACAACAAAAATGTTGTAACAAACATTACATTCAGGTTTAAAATTTTATACATAACAAATTTTTATTACATACTTTGAGAGAAATATCTGTAACACACATCTTTACAACATCTAAAAATTACAAATAATCCTTCCTGGTAAGTATAAGGACAATTCTCCTTTACAGTGTACCGAATCAGATTCAGTTCCTGGCAGGAGCAAGGTACCTATCACGTCTCCAAAGCATTCATATTGGCTCTGGGGTCCACATAGTGCCCTGTGCAATGGGTAACAGACACTCCTTCTCCAGGTGCCACAACAGCCAGAGCATGAAGCTGACCACTCATCCCCACCGCGTGCTGAGGTTAAGAATGAGTACAACCATACTTCCATCTCACCTTAAATGTTCATATCTTATCAATGTACATTTTCATGGGCTGTGCACGATTGTATTTGTGTGTACTCTTCGACAGAAACTGTGTTCTTTACCTGTGTGTACCCTTCAACATTGATCAATTCCATGCGGTCGAGCAGTGCTGGAGGAATGGTTTTGGTGGTGTTGGCTGTAGCAATGAACATCACTTGGGATAGATCAAATGGCACATTCAGGTAATGGTCCACAAAGCTGCAGTTCTGCTCTGGGTCCAAAACTTCTAGAAGAGCTGCTGCTGGGTCTCCATGAATGCCCTTGCCCTAAGTAACCACAAATGTCAGTGCAGTCTGTTAACATATCTGTTCCTTATGTTCCCAAATTAGAATTTGAATTTACATACCTATCACGGTTTATTTGACAACACTGTCAGTAGTTCTGCCTATATAAAACTGAATGGTACATGAAGACAGAATACTGAACACAAAAGGATAGGGAAGGAAGTGGTAGTGGCCTGATTTTAGATACTTGATAACTCGCCAGTGACACAGTGACACTGACTAGGAAGAAGAGACACTGTGAGAGTGACTTGGCATGGTGGGGACAAAACAGCAACACCATTGCCAATGCGATATCCACAAAATTCATAATAATTAACTGCAATGCAAGACTGTGGTCATGCTTACTAGTTTGTCAATTTCATCAAGCAACATGACAGGGTTGTTGACACCAACTGTCTTCAAGCCCTGGATGATGCGGCCAGGCATTGCGCCAATGTACGTTCGGCGATGGCCCCTGATGTCTGATTGGTTGCATGTGCCTCCAAGGGATATGCTACACATACAATTACGACAAGAACATTACGATAGACGCATTTGAAGCATGTTAATACTGACATAACTATTATCAATGTGTTCATGATTAGAGGACAATGAGAAAATGTAAAAGGCTGCATACAAATTAAACATCACTAGAAAAATAAACTACTAGTATGAACTGTGTAAGTCTTATTTTAATACACACTATACTGTACAATAAGCATATACAGCAACTGTAAAGACGTTCCAGCACTTAATTTAGCACAACTCCATAGGTGGACGATGGTGAGTGGAAGTACAACTGGAAGTCTTTAACTTCAGCATTTGGTTCAGAACAGCACCACTGGTTGATTCTTGCAAATACAGTAACGAACAATATACTGCAAACAATTTCTTGACTCATGGAATGACTGTTAGGTTCCCATCACATGGCATTAGTAATCACATCACAAACATATATACAGTTGAACTCAGTTATAACGTCTCGAAATGGACTGAATATTTTGCTTTGTTATGAACGAGTGTCACCACACCCAAAGAGTATAATGTTACAGTTAACAGTGAGGAATTAATTAGTACCACAGAATATCTGACACTATTGGCGAGGTGTCACACAAACCAACGCTATTATAACTGGGTTAAACTGTATTTTGATGCACATACACTCTGCTCCAATTTCCTGCCACACTCCTACTAATTAGAAATTAATTTGTGCAAAAATGTAAAAAAGATGCATTCACAAAGAGGAAGATAAAACTCCTGTTATCTGTCTATGTGAACTACTGGAAGAGATACCAAAGAATGTACACAGGACAGACATAACATCAGCACGCGATCATAATGTGACAGTAACTTTAGACAGTTCAGGGTGGAAGGCTGCAGATGGTGGACTTGTATGTGAAAATTATAAAAGTTCCAATCCTTTCAGTGACAGACAAGAAGAGGTTAAGCAGATGAACTACGTATTTGTTTCCTTCTATTTAGAATTCAGCAATATCTAATACTAATCAGAACTTTCTAAATATTGGATAAACGTTTCTGATGCAGATGTCAGGATCATGATGCTACTCTCTAAAGTTTTGTGACCTCCAGCTATTCCACTGTTGGCAAATGATTATTCAACCCAGTTACAAACACAGTTCACTAACCGGTGAAACTCGCGTCCAAGAGTCTGAGCAATGGAACGTCCAACACTGGTTTTACCAACACCAGGAGGTCCCACAAAGCAAAGAATTGGCCCTCGAAGGCTATTTTTTAACTGCCTGACAGCCAGATATTCCAGCACGCGCCGCTTCAACTTATCCATTGCATAATGGTCTGCATCTAAATCCTGCAAAAGAAGCAGAAGTGTGGTTGGCAGTTGTAAAACAGTCTGTCATCCAGAAACACGCGGTTTTAAACATCCAACAAGTGCACACCTAGCAGCCAAATCATGATTCAGACGGCAGTGGCATCACTGAAGAAACGCAACACCAGCCAGCTAAACCACACACATGATCACAATAACCCATTCCATTGCCAGTAAACGTTTCTAACAGCAGAGACACGGATTGTAACAAACTGCCACACATGAAACCGGTACCACACCCCAATACTGAATAATTTACAATAAAGTTACAAACTTGACAATACATTTCATGGAACTCTATGCCACTTAATATGCAAATGTGCATATAAAGGCCCTTACAACAAGTCTCTGTTACTTTCAGGAAGTGTTCTGTAAAACCCACATCCACTTGACCCCTGTTATTTCACCACAAAAATGCTGCTCAAGAATGTCGGTTCACTAATTACAGGGGTAATATTTACTTACATGTATGTGCTCCACTTTTCCAGTTTAAGGTCTGTTAGTCTTTAGAAATGCAGTTTGATAAAATATATCTTAAAACACGGGCCAGCACATAACCCCACATTGCCTTCTGGACACTTGAATTTTGTTCTAACTTTTTTGTTTTTAGATGAATACACACAGCACTAGATTTTCCTCCCTTCCAAGGGCCAGCATTCACTGTGTCTTATGCCAAATCTTCTTAGTTGGCTGATGGCCACAGCAGTGAACTTTCCAAGTTCATAAAATGCATGCAATTTCTTGACTAGCTGAGGACCTAACAGCTTCTCAAAAAGGACTCTGCTCCATGGAGTCAGTTAGTGAGTTACTAACTCCTAATTAATTTGTGTTCTCGTTTAGTGGAAGGCCACCAGAATGACAAGGATAATGGTTGCTATCACCTGGAGCCTATGTCGAACTGCCTCACTTCCTCACTCACAACTACAGAGCACTGTCACACGTGACAGTCATCAAACAATACCTACAGCTAAAAGTGGGCACTGAACAATGGAGGCACATCTGGGTTACACATCCAGTTTTATGTTCATCTGTTGAGTTGTAGTTTTCAATCTGAGTAGTAATATGCACACACGGTTCTGACTGGGGACTGAACTCAGAACCCTAGTCATGTGTCTCATCACAAAACCACCATTACAGACAGACAAGTTAAAGGTTCACAATGAAACACTTCTTGCTGTCACTCACCTGTCGTGCCTTTTTAATATCAAGCGTCTCAGGAGATGACTTTGACCACGGCAGTTCTGCCAACAGTTCTACATAGGCGCGTATGATCCCACTCTCAGGGCTCATTGGTGCTAATTTCTTGAGTCGTTGCAGCTCCTTCACTGCCACTTTACTGGCATGTGGAGGCAACTTGGCAGCCCTGGAAAGCACGTAACATGCAGAAACTCCAGAATCCTACCTTAAACTTTGATTTCAAGCACAGTGGTACACCTGATGGGGCAGTACAAATCTACATACCATTTTAGGCTTGCATGGAACTTGTAAGTCATAAGGTAAGTTTAATATTTACCAGTCCTTCACTGTTATATTGCAATGGCACATTACACATGCTTCACCTCACCAAGCACTGCACATTTTCAGTGAAAACCATGACATCAACGATGATTACAACAATTATAATATGATTGCCCCCATGCTCATATATGGCCACCAGGCTCAGATATGGGTCATTTCACATCCATGAGAAAGGGAAGTCATTAGATGTCTGATTTTACAAATTAATTACTCCCGTGTGAAATGTCATCTCCAGGCACAAATGTGTAAGCAAATGTGTTCTCTTTTATAAGTTAAATGACTGCACTTTAGTCAAATACAAGGACTGCCAGTCTTCTCACTACCACTTACTGCCTCCACATCATACATAAAGGTCAAGTAGTCCCTGTACTTGATAAGTGTCACAAAGATGTGTGTGAGAGTGGAGGTGTAGCTCCACCCAAAATTTGGTGCAGAAGAATGGTCACCTACATCCCCTGCCTGCTATACTCCGGTACCCTTCACGCAAGAGGACACGTGGGCCACAGGGCTGGTACGGAAACAGTGGTGAAGACAATCTCTTGTCGCCACCAGAAACAGAACCCTGGTTACCCAGCCCTTAGCCAGCACTGTACTAACTGAGCTACCCTTACCACATTACACCATATCTGTATCAACCAACCACAAACAGTCCTCACTCTGTTTAATATGACAGCAAGACTATTTCAGGTGCCAAGAGTACAGATGTGCCAGTAATTTGTGCCTCGGTTTGTTGTGGTTACTTCAGTAACACACAATGCACATGTGACAGGAAGTCATACCTCAGTTTGTTCTGAAGTTCCTGCAGCTCATCCTCCTCTTCCTCATCTGTCGGCATGAGCGCTTGACCACTTCTAGGCAACACACCACGCTGAGGTCTTATGACCATCACTCTGTTTCTAGGTTGTATAGTGTAATGTTTCTCTGTGTGACTGTTTGGTGATTTGTGTAACATCTCCAAGCCTTCAATCTGCCGCACTAAGAGTGGCAGAGCTCTCTTCAGGCGTTCCGACAAGTCCACTGCATCCAACACTTGCAATTTTTCTATGAAGGAAGCATTGACAAGAGATGCACAGAGATCAGCTAAGTGATGAGCAGGCAGCGTGTCCAGCATCCTCTGTAGGCAAAACAATAAAGAATGCTGTACAGTTACAGAGCATGCACAGTCTGACCACATTCTTAAGGCACCTCCACGCACAGGCAGCTTCCATACAGCTTGGCACATCACAGCAGTTGGGGTTACAGTGCATGTGTTTGGAAGGAGAGAACATGACTGCGGTACTGACACTTGTGTTTCTAAAAACAAGTGTTTTGTGTCCTTACATCAGGACAGCAGTTTTTCAGCTGAAGTCCAATGATGACAGAAGTATTCAACATTCATTGTGGGTAACTCTACGGTTCCCTGTCTTAACATAACATCATGGTACAGTGCCAGTATTCAATGATAAACACTGTTTTGTTTAGGTAATACTGGGAAACACACAGCAATGTTCTCTCTATGATTGGTGGTAACCAACTAACGATGAATGCAGTAAGCTCCTCCTAAACGCTGGCAACAATCTACTGGAGTATAAGATGTCACACACCAGTGCATATTATATCATGGCCCAGTGCTGAATTAACTTCAGAAGCACAGGTGTAAAATACACAGTAACCCATTCACTGCACAACCCACACAAGAAGCCAGCTCACTGGATGTGTAATGGCACAGCATAACATGAAAGGTATTTACTGTTGAAATTTATATAAAGAAGAAACCATATAAAAAGTGTCGTAACACACTTAGAAGTTGGTTCCTAATGTTCAGTTCCTTCAAAAACAAGAACAAATTATTGGTGAACAAATTCAGAACATGTTCTTTGTTTGAGAAGAAGAAAGCAAACACAACATGTTCCTTCACAAGTAACATTACATTATACCAGGACACATTTACAAGCATCTCCACAAAGTCTTTGTCTCTGTTGCAAGTGGCTCTGTGAAGCAGTGTGTAGTGGCGAAGCACAGCCACTCCCAACATACTTTTACAGATAAAATTACTTACACAGTTACATAAATGCTTACAGTAACAGGCATTCACAAGAAAATAATCCTAGATTAATACGTGAGATGTCGTTCCGTGACATTCATTTGGAGTACGGTGCACTGTCAGTGCAACCGAATAATGGGATCCACTTTCTATTCAAATACAATAAATTCTGAAAAGGGCCATCAGTCACAACACTGTTATTTTAAAATTTGTTTTGAGGTGAAGGGATACAGGTTCTTCCAGCAAGACAGTGCAACCACCCACACAGTCAAAATTCAATGGCAGCATTATGTAACATTTTCAGCGATGAAATGCTCACATCTTTTGTGGCCAACTCATTCACCCAATCTGATCCCATGTGACTATTACCTGAGGGGAAGCTTCAACAGTAACATTTAAAAAACACCTGCACACAGGCAACACCCTTAAGGAAATCATCAACATGCACAGAATCAGCAGTTTCTATGCAAGAATTTCACACAGCTTTTAATATCTTGTTCGTAATGTCTGAAGTGGTTACATTACACAGTACAGGCTGTTAACGCAGATACTATGTGTGGGCTCTACATTAACTTGGACACCCTGCGTATGCTCAGCTAATAACAGTGAGCCACACAGTAATACAATGACAGTACCTTTAACCTCACTACAGTAGCATTGGACACATCCAACATCCCAACCAGCTTTGACGCTTCAACACGGAAGCTCTGAATGAGACCCATGAGCTCCTGATTTTCATCATCTTCTGTAAATGCAAGAATTAAACAACCGTTAGTTCTGACTACGCAGAATGCTATATGGTACGAAAATATTCAGTCTTGGTTTATTTATCAACATCTCTTGGGTAGCACAAGTCAGAAGTATTGATTGATACAATTTCAGGCTTGGTAAGGGTGTGGAACAAAATGGTATTGGCCTGTCATGAAACAAGGATAACCAGGACTGTCAGTCTCCAGGCAAAGATTCGAACTTTGGACCTTCTGAATACAAATCAAGTGTGCCAACCATTCAACTGTGACATATGGTCACATTACATGAAGCAGTGATGCTCCTGAAGCCCACAGCAAGCGATTTCTTTAAGCACCCCACACATACTCAATGCTCAAGAAATACTGTTCATTACTGGTCTGAAGCAGCAGGAATACCACTGATAGCAGTTCCATACATAAGTCCACACATGCAGACTGTTCATGCATAAATGTGAATGAAATAACAGGTTCAAGAAAAATAATCAACCAGAAAGAAAATATACATACGTATGGTCTCAATGCAAAGTGCTCCCAAATAAAAAAGTACACTTAAATTCAAATTTCCTATTTTTGCCACTGAGTTTGTTAAACTTGTACCAGGTATCAGCAGCATATGGTCTACTAAAAGCAGATAGCTGAGGACAATAATCTTTGACTTTAAATATGAAACAAGCTCACAGAAGATTAATTTGAAACTGTGCTTTTATGTATGTCACAAAATGAAGTCTGTGGCCTGGCTTCAAGGTTTCAAACTACAGGGTCTTTATTTTATCTGACAAGCATTGTTTGTCAGTTCCCATCATTACTGTGCTGTGGTTGTGGACAGTCAGCTGAGTGGGCTGGGTTAATGTGATAAACGAGCAGACGGGAAGTGAAACCTGATAGTAGTCAGATATAATAAAGACCCTACAGAGTGATAACTGATTTGTCAGGTAGAATAATGCCCCTGTATAATTCTAACAAAATAGTAAACATCAACAACTACCATCATCTACTGTCAGTTTGTCAAGTTGTGTGACAACTCCAACCAAGTATGGTACTTCCATTACAAGTTTCTCCAGTCGGAAACGACACAATCCTGTTACAAGAAGTGTGAATGCTGGCTGAGGCCAACCGACACCAGTAACTTGAACAACAACTGCTGCAGTACCAACAGTATGCAGTGGGGCATTACCCTGGAATACAAAAACCACAATAAAGAATAGAAATTAAAGAAAGTTTCAAAGAAACTTGAATGTAGGCTTCGCACTGCAAGGCAACAATCAGGTCCTACCTGCCTGATGAAACCACCAATGGCACTGTAGTAGCTTGGCCGGGCATGAAGGTCACTGACCACCACTGCTCCACTTTCCCAGCAATTCTGGGTTTTTATTCCCCATACTGAACATCTACCCAAGCCCAAGGTGAGATTAACACCTCTAAACCTGACTCAGGAGGCAGCAACTTTGGCAGGGTAGGTGCCCCTGGCCCCGGGAGAACCTAACATACAAATGATGCACTACTTGACTAACTCCTCACTTTTGCTAGGCTGTCTCTTTGGAGCACTTGGGACAGTGAACACGGGATGGAGGGCATGTTGCCTTAGGACTACCCAAATAATGACCACATTAAACCTACACTCTACTATATTCTAATATACACATAAAAATGACGTCCACTTTCCAATTAATCTGCTCCTACACTGATATGATCTCTACAGAATGTTCCTACACTTCACCAATTAATTTCCACCCTCTCAACTCAGGAATGCAACTGAAATCCTAGACCTGGAGTCATTACCAAAATTATCCTGTCTGAACTACAAACAACTGGCCAATTTACAACAGACTTTGAACAGTACCGGCCCCACCTTTGAGTAAAACGATGATGTTAACCTTGAGGTTACAACCACCGCTTGTGCAGTTACAATGATCAGCAGAAGCTGACCTTTGCACCTCAGGCTGACCATGGTGGTGCTGATGCATGCTCGGCTACTACAGAATTCAAATCTAAAAACCGTTACGTCAACAAGCATAGCGTCGTCTACCAAGACTGTTTCTGATGTGTCATGTACTAAAAGTTGGGGTTTCTAACTGTACACCTATACATCAGCACCATTACTTCCTCCTTTGTAAGTATTCTTCGTTAAGAGCTCAATACACCAGACTCTGACCATTGTGTGCCTTCCCATTTCATCAAATGTTCACAAGGAAAACTTACATTGCAAATATTTCTCAATCTAGAACATCTCCTCAGCAGTGGCTTGGAATTAAACTTACTTAAACTATTCATAATATTTCTACATATATCCAAAAATTAGTAACTGTATCATTACAGTACCAAAAATTCCTCTCAAGTCTATCTAAGCAAAGAAGACAACCACATGATATGCACTTCTGTTCCCTAAAATGGAAATATTCTGCAGCAGTGTGTTAGAATACAATAGCTGAAACTACTTCTAGGCAGCTTCAGGAACACTGTTGCCTTCTATGACAAGATGATATGACATAACCACGTATCTAAGCACAGGGAGTCATAACACACACCACCACAATATGAATCTGCAACACTGTGAAACAGTTAAATCACACAGCTGTCATTACCTGCCATTGACTTATCACATTTTGCACCTCTTCCATTTTCACTCTGCATCAGGTGCTTGTTACTTACAGATACGTCCAAATGCTGTTCAGGTTCTTTTGGTATAACTCCTATAATGGTGCTGGCCAGTGATCTTTGATTAAGCAGCCGACTCTTTATCATTGCCATACTATAAACAAACAAAAACAAAATTAAAAAAACCTGTTGCCAGAAGTTAATGTAGAACCTTTGATATTGGCAAGTTTGGCAAGTACAGAAGAACACGCTACGTCTTATATAAAGCAAACACACAAGCCAGGACAGTGTCCTCAGCATAGTGATTAAAATAGGCAGTAGATGATCCAGATGAAAATCCTAGAAGGGGCAAGTGATTTTTCTGTCCTCCAACATGTCCAGAGCCCACCCAGCCTCCTACTCACTCGGTATCGGTGCGTAAAGTTGCCAGTGACCCCCATCTAGAGCCCATGTTAACAGTGAGCAAAGCTGCAGCTCTACTCCACCTGTATGCCTTCATGGCACTCACAGGGGCCAATTTAACTTTTTTTAAAGCAAGGAAATTAATTCCATATAACATTTTTAAACATTCATAACAACATTAAGTTTGTGAACCCTCACGCACCGGCTCCGGGGCCGGCCCATCTTCCTATTCAGTGGGTAATGACATCCGTTTCTGGGGGTAAAGACGCCAGGGCTTGAGACTGATGGCACACCTTCATCTAGTGACCAGATTCTGGTGCAGACGTTAAGAATGAGTAGCGCTACACCTGCATTCCCAGTACGTGCCTTTGTGGCGTACATACGTCACACTTACTTTCTTGATTTTGTAACAGGAATTTTCATCGATGATCCTGGAAGAAGTACTTCCTCGTCAACAATAAGTAATGGAATTTGGCGAGGAATACTCATCATTGATGTCATTTTGAAAATAGGGGTCCCCAACTAATTACACAAGGATTATAAACACACACACAAGCTGTCACCATACACGCACAGTCATCATGATTAGCATAAACTGCAACTCAGCTGTACAAGTGCATATAGCGCACTCTGTTGATACAGAATCGTAATTGTCGATAAGTTCATGTTCACAGATCATAAATGTTTGTCGCGGATAACCTGGTGTTTGTCTGTAATTGCGCATACGACAAGGTTTGCGCTTGGAGCAGGCATGTAAAAAAGTTGCAGGTTAAGCTAGATGACCTGTGGGTGCAGCACGGAGTGGGCCGTGTAGATTTGATGGCGGTCATCGTGTGATTATATAAAGTCCACTCTGTGTTGCGATCCATATGTGTTGTTCGCTTCATCAGTTTTAAATCTTAACATCCTATGTATCACAGGTAAGAAATCCAAACTCCAGCCGTGACATCGTATCTCTGTATGTTAGAATGCATAGTTGTTTGATTCATTTCTGTTTGTGCAGAAGGGTTATGTGGTAGATGTAATCCATGGTCTAATGGCTATGAGTCATGCTTCGCATTGTGTGGGTTTCGGGTTCAAATCCCGGCCGGTAGACTGGCTACCGTGATGTGCTTTTTAATTGTTTTTCTCAGCGCCCCCAGGCAAATTCCGGGGTTGTACCTGAATTTCGGCAACTCCTGCTTCCTTGTACACCCTTTTTGAATGTACTGGCGAATATCAGCCCAGCAATGGACACTGTGTAGTTGGAGTTACTGACTGCATTGTTAAAGCATAAGTGAATGTTGTCTATACTGTCATACAGGTGCACTGTTTAGTGCTGGTGCTGCCACTTACCTGAACGAAAACAGGCCTGGAGCTTCCCCCACAGAGCATAATGTTTAAATTCCCATTAGTGGTCCTGAATGTGATACTGGTGTCAAGTGATGCACCTCATTTCCGGCCTGTCTATTATTGCATGCGGAACAGTAATCATGCACATGGCTGTGCAGGCTGAAACATGTAGGAACCAAAAAGTAAAGCATAGTTGTGGCTGATAACTTGTGTACTTTGTTGGTTACACTGTGTTATGTTTGCAGTACAGGGTAAAGAATGCATTATAAAAATTCTATATTTTGTTTAGTGCTTTTCAGCTCTCTGACAAGATTAAGTGTGATACAAGAATCCTGTTTTTCCTTTGTACTAAACAGATACACTAGGTGTGAATTGTTGTGATAGTGGTGAAAACTACACTTTTTGGGTGTTAACAAGAGATCCTTGAACTGTAGAAATGCATGATTCAACCTGAACATATCATAATATAGACTGATGTTTCCCAGGAGTTGTTTGGAAGAGGAACATATTATTCTGCAACCATGTCAGATGCCTGGGAAGAGATTCAGGCCATTAAAAGTAAACGGAACAGCCTCCGAGAGAAGTTACAAAAAAGAAAGAAGGAACGACAGGATATTCTGAACCAGTCTGGTGGAGCATTAGTACCAGGTTCCTAAAATTAATTTCTTTAACCATTTTCATGCCAGTGGACCTAGATTCTGCTGTCACTCAGTGTGGCTGATGACTCTCGAGTGTAATCTGTATACAGGTTAACAGCTGGCTCTGTCTGGCACTTTATTTAATTTCAAACTGCTTTGGCTGTTATCTCAGCTTAAAGGCACATCTGTGGTAAGTGCTACTGAAATGTCTACAAAACAGTACGACATTTCCCCTGTAGCCTCATACCACAAAGCCAAACAGTCCATTGAATGAAAAGTCTTTTCTAGACCTATGTATCAATACTTTATTAATCCATCACGCTGGCAAAACATTAATGGTGCAGGCAGTGCCATGCACTGGCACCACTAAGTTGCTGTCCTGCAACAATATTTCAGATCACATCTACAAACAAAAAAATTTGTACGTTACTGGCCTTGCTAATATGTGAAAACAATGCCACATGCTGAACTTGCAAGACATTGTATGGTATCTTTACATTTTGAAGATTCAAGTCGTCTGGGATATTACACTGTTTCATTAGGCAAGTAGTTCGTCTTGTTTTAAAGGCTGTAGTGCCTTCATCCTCTTGGACTGCTTGACCCGAGAAAATAAGGGAGTACAGCAACGGCGCACCCAAGGAGGTACTACCAGGCTGCAGCCCTTCCCCAGCCCGTGAAAATTGAACTTTAAAAAACACAGGTTTTTAGATATTATTATACAAAACGTTTGACATGACTGCCCCATCAGCTGAAATCAGCCACTGAAATCGGCTAATGACTAGTACATTAGAATATTGTAAAATAAATTGATAAAATTAAAAAGAAAACAAGAGGATAGGATACTGTGACTGATTCATGGAACATGCAGTTATATTCATATGTATATAAAGGCAGTTGCAGAGAGTGTTATGTTGTACTTACAACATGACTTTCATAACATAATTTTTAAAATCAAACGTAAGTTATATATAGCCACACGGTCACCACCCCTCCCTCTGCCCCCCCCCAGGAAAAATTCTGGGTGCGCGCTTGGAATACAGTCCTTTGAAATGTTCAGAACTGCTTTCCTGGCAACACAGTGTAACACCCCAGAAGACCTGAATCTTCAGCAACACTGCTGCAAGAACTTCCAATCACATACTTTGCCTACAACAATTTTTGTAATATATGTAAGTTCTGAACAATCACTTAAAGTTTAAGTTCATGAAATGGAACTATTTGACAAGTGCAGTGACACAAGAATGATTTAGTGGACTCTTACTAATGCCTATTGATGATAGAACTGTGAGCAGTACTGGCTTAGAAGATGTGCTACAAATGTTTATTGAAATGGAAGCAAGGAAAGTTGAAATTCCAGTAAATGGCAATAAGTATCTGTGTGTGTGTGTGCGTGCGTGCATGCACGTGTGTGTGTGTGTGCGGGGGGGGGGTTTGTTAACATCAACACTAATTACATTCCTGGTATGTTATGATGTGTCATTGTTTACTATGACCTGTGCTGCAGGCTCACTTCACTATTTTGCATCAGGAAGCATAATGATCCTGTCTGACCACTGCATCATGCTATTGCAAACTTTTATTTCAGATTCCAGTCCGTCTCTGTCAAAGTCAAAAGTTTTGTCTTCTGAAGGGAGTGCCAGTGGTGTACCGTCTCCAGTAACACAAGCCAAAGGTAAAGAATGTAGCAAGGATGACTGACCCAACTTCTTGTGCATTCAGGGACTTGCATATTCCTTAGGGGATTAGTGATAGAGATTAAGTTGCCATGGTGCTTGCTGACACATTTACTGCCAATGTTGCCAGTTTCTTGTTGAGCTTTAACCTTTTAAAGCCTAGCGGTAACTTTACGTACCACCAGGTTTAACATTAAAAAATTCTACGTGGTGCCCACATTGCGTTTATGTGTTTTGTACGGATCTCAGAACAAACAGCAACTTTTGCCTTATAAAACATTAAGAGACTGGTTTTTATAACCGAAGTGGAGAGTGTTTACAGCGCGGTACACACTGAGTCCTTATATAAAACAGATACGCTTCGTCTTTAAAGGGTTAAAATAATTATCCTTCCAACAGATGGGAGTGAAGTTGTGTTCGTACTGGAAGATCACATTTGGAAACTGCTGATCATTATATGCACTCTATGTACATATTCTCTTGTTGGGCGAGTACTTCCTGATGTGTCAAGGGATTTTAGTGCCTTCACATTCAAGACTAAGCAGTCCACTGCTTGACCATGAAGATGAAGGCACCACACTCCTTTGAAAAGTCAGCAACTACTGACCCATATCTCAGAAGAGTTGAATCCTCGTCAAAATGGCTGTGAGGACATCAAATCTTTCAGTGCACCATTTGGTGTTATGGTTAACATTGTGATTATTGCTTTAGATGAAGCAGAGGAATTGGAGCCAGAAGATGCCATGAAGCCAGACCCAGAAATTGAGAAACAGTTGCTGCGATGTCTCAGTGAAGCATCCCTTACTTTGCCAACAACATCAAGAGAACTTGCAGCTGCCGTTGGGAAGCAGTTGGGGCGCCATATCTTTCACATTGCTGTAGTCAACCTGCTGCAGAAGTTTACAACTCAGCAGCTTATAGTGTGAGTCATGGTACCTCACAGAATGGACAGTGAGTGAACAGAAGTGCTTACAGAGGTTTGTGATTGCCCACTTGAAAGTTAATGTCACTCCTATATCTGGCTGGACATGTCATTATGCAGTCACAGGGGCAAATGTGAATGGCTTGAGTAGGTGTCTTCATGGGTGGGTCATCAGAGCAGTGTGGTCAGTTTAGCCATACTGTAATGATTCTGTTCACTGAGGAGTTGAGTCTCCTGAGATGTGACGCTTTGTTGTTGGGTGAGTGGGTCCCGATATTTCAAAGGATAGTAGTGCCATAAAAACGTTGGGACAGACTGCCTGACAGTGAAGACAAAGGCCCTACAACCCGTCAGAATGTCAGGCAGCACTTACCAAACAACACTGTCATATCCCAGAAGACTCTGATCTTCAGTTGCACTGTTGTGGGAACCTAGAAATTAAAAATTCTGTTCACTGTTCTAGAAGGACTATAATGAACTGGAAGGACTATACAAAACTATAACTTTTTCTGTTGTTTTATGTGCATGTGGAAGTTGGTCTCTCACGTTAAGGGAAGAGCACAGACTGAGGGTGTCTGAGAATAGGGTTCTGAGGAATTTATTTGGGTCCAAGTGGGAGGAAATAACAGGAGACTGGAGAAGACTTCATAATGAGGAGCTTCATTTGGGTAATCAAGCCAAGGAGAAGGAGAGGGGCATGGCGTATGGCATGTATTGGGGAGAAGAGAAATGCATATAAGACATAGGTATAGGTGGGAGGATAATATTAAAAGGGATCTTAAAGAACTGGGATAGGAGGGCATGGACTGCATTAATCAGGTTCAGGATAGGGACAAATGGTGGGCTCTTCTGAACATGGTAATGAACTTTCAGGTAGCTTAAGATGGGGGGCAATTTCTTGACTAGCTAAGACTCTATCAGCTTGTCAATAAGGACTCCTTCCATGGAATTAATTAGTTAATTAATTGAACAGTCAGTGCCAGAAATATATAAATGTGAGAACTGTTGTTGGTATTTGTCATGAGGTGCAAATTATTTTTGAAGCTCTGGGCCATGCTGTATGAAACTGGACTGCAGAAGACATCTGCATAGACTCAGTGCTCTGTAGTCCCAGAACTGTTGAGTAAGTAATGCTGAGTCCAGACTTTCTGTAAGTTTGTACACCTTAAGTAACTGGCCACAGGTGCTGCGTAAATAAAGGTATTCTGTTCAGTTGTGTCTGTGTTTTGAGATTTTTTCTGCCAGGAGTCCTGATGGAATAACATTCCGCATTTATCCTGTCACCAGAAGAAGGAAGCACAACCAGTTTCTGTAACGGTGTTTTCGAAGAAGTGGGGCAATGGATAATATGCAAAATATGAGGGAAGTTCAGTTGGGTTCTTTAATTACCAGTTTCTGTTCCACTATTTTGAATGTTTCATTGAAATAAATGTAAATATTAATTGTGTTACCATCACTCAAATAGCGTGGAACAGATTGTTCATGATGAAACCTGACATTAGAAGAACCTCTACTGCAAGGAGGATGTCAGTTCTAGCAGTGTGAGATTCTGATCATGAGGAACTCTCTTGTGGGCTGTGACAGTGCAGTGTGCTGGAGACTTGCAAGCTGAAGCAGCATAATCCCTTCACATCAGTAAATCTCTACTGCACTGCACAATCTCATATCCCACAAGACATTGTTTTTGGTTCCATTTCATAATAGCACCAAGGAAAGCTTTCCAACCAGAACTCATGAAATAACTTCCCCATTACACAGATTTTTAGTTCTTCTAATCTCCTGCTATTAGTGTTGTTATTTCACTGAATGGTATGTCTGTGAAGAACTTATTACCTAAATAGAGATTCTGTCCATATGAAATCCATCAGCCATAACTTCAAAATTTTGCACCACCATACTCTTTGTAACTGTTGATGTACAAACAGTATTTCAGTATGTAATGTGCAGGTACATTTAAGATGTATATCTGTGAAAGGTATGTGTTTGGTTCCAGCCATTCACTGCTTATGATGATAAAACCAAGAGTTAAATAATATACTTGCATTGATGCCGTGCTGTTAATACTGACTGTGGAAGTTAAAAGTATGGCACAGCAGTGATAAGTTTCGTGAAAATGAGGCACCTGATTTGAAAATTTTCTGGTACGGACACACAGACACACAGAACACATATGCAGGCAGCAGGGAGGCTTCATAAGCTTACTTTCTGTTCTTTGAGAAAAGAAAAGTCAGCCGTATATGTAAGTGCAGTAGAGTCTCATTGATTGTGATTAATTGGGACTGACAGAACCATCACAGGCATTGGAGTCATAAACAGTGGCATCCACTTTCACTGTAAAATGTCTTTTTGTTACAAGAACTTACAAAATACCAGTCATAAAAATATAAAATAACCTCAAAAAGCATGAAAGGCATTAAAGTTATATTTATTAGAATTAAAAACACTTTTGGAAGAATGAACTGCATTAAATGATTGAAGGAAATGGTGGAACTGGGATTGAAGGAGAGTCTTAGTCCATAAAGTGCCAGAGCACTCAACCTTACTTAATGCAACACAGAGACTGACTGAGCTGAGAGTGACCTGCACAACAGCAGAAGAATGGGGAAAGCCAACTTGTCAGCCATGTGGCCTCATCCCTATTTGTCAAAACTGGTCACAAAAGGTCAAACACTGAGACTCTACTATATAGTCTTGCATATATGTGTCATCATTATTGCTGCTGTTAAAAAGTGGCAGCTAGAATTAGTAATGTTGCATGAAACATATTTCTTAGTGTTAAAGATGGGAGTAAAGATGGAAAGACATTCTTGGAAGTGGTGTCTGCTGAACACACAAAGCTAGTGGCGATGGTGAATGAAGTAGAGGCAGACAAAGCAGAGCCAGAAACAGGCGAGGAGCAGCCTGCACATGAGGAAGCCAAGAAGAGGAGAGCAGAAGGAGAAGTAGAGACTGAACCTGCTCCAAAAGCTGCAAAAGTGGTGCCTCCTGACAAAGATGAGAAGAAGAAAGAGAAACGGGACCCAAAGGCAGCAGATATCATGGTATAGAGCATTTTGAGGGATACTGTTTCTGTCGTTTTATGTGAGTGTGTAACTTGGTCTCTTAACATCAAGGGAAGATCATAGGCTGGGCGCGTTTAAGAATAGGGTGCTGAGAAGGATAATTTTTACCCAAGAGGGAAGAAATAACAGGAGACTGGAGACAATTGCATAATGAGGAGCTTCATGAGTTACAGTCCTTACCAGATATAATTAGTTACCATGTGAAGGAGGATGAGGTGGTTGGGGTGTGTGACACACATGGGGGGGAGAAGTATGTACAGGGTTTTGGTGGGGAAACCTGAAGAAGGAGGCCACATGGAAGATGTAGGAATTGATGGAAGGATAATAATAAAATGGTTGTTAAAGAAATACAGTGGAAGGGCATGGACTGGATTAATCTTACTCAGGATAGGGACAAGCGGTAGGCTGTTGGGACAGTAATAAGCCTTTGGTTCCATAAAATGCAGGGAACTTCTTGACCTGCCAAGCAACTGTTGGTATATGAAGCACTGTGCTCCATGGAGGGAGCTAGTTAGTTAATTAGGCGTGCTGGGCGGACACTCTTACCACTCAACAATATTATTTTTATCCAGGAAAGTTAGTGAATTTGTGGTTCTCACAGCAGTGAATATTAAGACCAGTAAAGCAATGGTGTCAGTATTGTAGGCTGTATGGTTAGTATGTTGAACAGAATGTGGAGCAAAGTGGTCATAGTTAATTATAGTTACTATCCTGTAATTATAGTTACCATCTTGTAATAAGAGTTACTGTGCAGTAATTAGAGCTACCATCCTGTATTTTCCACTTAGACCTGAGAAAACCATGAAGAAACCTGTCAGGGTGGTCCGAATTTGAACTGGGCACCTGCTGAATACAGGTTAGAACTGTTACTGCTTTCAGCAGCTTGCTGACTAATAAACAGACTTAGTGATAGGTGGGAACTATAGAGACAGAACAGTGTTCCATGATGACTGACTGAACTGGGTGTCTTTTGTTTACAGTCGTTACTGTCAATGCCATCAATTCGTGAGAAAGAAAACAAGAAAGTTGGTGAAGAGATACTGGATTTACTGAGTAAGCCAACAGCTAAGGAACGATCACTGGCGGAAAGATTTCGGTCACAAGGTGGTGAGAACAAATTCCTATTACATAAAATTAATTTTGACATAAACTGAACAGAACTGATACTGGAGTGCAGCTAATGTCACATGGTCTGGCCGGTAGATACCAGAGTTTCACAGGAACATACTGCCTCCATCTTTGACATTGTACCCTCTGAAATGTTAGTACCAACTACCACGCTACATGATGTAACAGAAAAGCCCATAATGAGAAGCTGAACTTGTCAGTGTACTCTGTGGAACCTGAAGCTCATTATTGTGTCACTATTTGACTGTATCCAGAGACAAATGAGTCCAGTCTGCATCTTCAAATCCTATTTTTTTCTTATCATTCTTCTGTTATCTATCGACAACTACGTCTCCAGAGTGTTTCATCAGGATTTCTGACTAAATTCTGTATGCAGTTTTTTTCCTGACATGTTACATGCTTCACCCGTGTGATGCATGGCTCAAGGTTGTAGCAGTTAGAACCTCTATTTGGGACAGCTGTGACTGTGCTGAGATTTAAGTTTTTCATGGCAGTGACCACGAGGCTTACCGTCATCTAGGATATGATGCTGTGCGGTCTGGTACCTGTGTAGTGCGGTTTCAGAGGAATCAGCTGCCTCCACTGCCACATGGTCCGAAACAGGCATCTTCATCCACACTGAAGTTTTCACAGTCTTCCTCAGTTATTCACAATGCCTGAAATTATACTATAGCTGCAGCCTTCTTCATCCATTCCAATTCATTATTCGCTAAGCAGTCTATAATTCAGTGCTACACACTTTCAACTACTGACACTGTCACTGAATAAACCATAAACAAAATAAATAGCAGTTAAGGTATCCATTCTTCTGGGATGTGACTCTCCATCACTGGCTAAGTGGCTTTGGATGTTTCACAGGAACATGATGCCTTCACTTTCAAGAGTTGAAAGGTCGTAGGAACCCTTGAAGATGAAGGCAGTACGTTCCTTTAAACCATCACAAACTGCGTACCCAGTGATGCAGCATCAAATCCGAGAAGAATAACAACTCAGCTGCATTGCGAAAATTAATGTTTGCTGCACTTGATGTAACAGGTGCACAAGTGATGGAGTTCTGTCCACATGGAACTAAGGTGGAGTGTACCAAAGTGAATTCTGCCGAACCATGTAAAAAACTGCACTTCAAGAAAATAATCCAGAAACACACAGATGAAAGCCTTGGAGACTGCTCCTTCCTTAACACGTGCTTCCACATGGACACATGCAAGTATGTTCTGCTAAATGTCAGGGTATTAGCACGACAAAATAATAACCATTATTTAGGGACAGATGTCTGTTAATGTTTCTAAATTGTGACCAGCTGCTGTGCCCAAGCAGCTGCACCGGCAGACTGTGTTTGACGTGGGGAGAACATTCCTGAATGTAGCAATGAAGGGCAGAAAATATAGGACACAGTAAATGTGCTGCCGAAACTGGCTGTTGAAGATCCCTCCAGCTGTTGATTTTCGTCCTTTTTTAACCACACGTCAGTTTTCTTGATAGATTATAGTATCCATCCTCCCAATATAAAATTTCACAAAAATTTGTCCAGCAGGATTCGAGTTTTCCACACACATGGACGGACACAACAAACTAAATAGTGGCTTTTTGCAATCTTGCAAATGCCCCTAAGAGTGGCATTACTGAAGACTTGTGTTTTTATGAGATTTGATGTTCTCACAGTGCTGTTGCTGAGGATTCATATCTTCTGGGATGTGATGCCTTGTTGTTAGATGAGTGGTTCCGAGTGTTTTTAAGGATCACAGTGCCGTTGCCTTCATCGCCATGGTCTTGGACCGCTTGACCCTGAAGAGAAAGGCAGTATGGTCCTTCAGAACATCCCAGAAGACTTGAAACTACGCCAGTTTTTAACAGTAATGTCAAAAGTCCCTGTCATGTCATTGCACACTGTTCATGCATTAGTCTTATCAATGTAATGTTTGACACTTCTAATTCTTAAAAGCATCATACCTAACCTTGCAGCTACACATACATGTCAGCAGGTCCCTTCTGTTATGCTCTTATTTTATACCTTGTTTGTTGTATACCAAAAACAAACATCCATTCTTGGATGGAAGAAAGATGACAGAAACATAAGGCTGCAATTTGTTGATGATCAGATGAAATACGAGTTCGGTTTAAGAGCAGAGTTCAAAATGAGGCCAAAGCAGATCAGAGATGTCAGTTGAGTGTGGGTTACAGCACCAGTCAGTAGATTAACATTGTTTGTTAATTGCAACCTGTTTAAGATACGTTCACTATGAAGTGGATGGGCCTACCGTGCAGTTTCCAAAAGAAGCTGGTAGCAACAAGGTGGAGAGTGTGGAGGTGAAAGCACTTGGCCGCACACAGCAGGATATGACAATTCTGTACCCTCCCCAGTGGGTGCAGTGTGACCTCCGCTACCTCGACATGACTGTGTTAGGTTAGTGTGGTGAAATTCAAATATTTGGGAACAACTGTAGTCAAAACTGCACGCATGAAAAAATTAAGAGCAGATTAAGTCTGAGGAATACCTGGAACTATGTGGTCCAGAATCTTCCATCTCACTGTATGATATGTGAAAATCTAAGATTACACTACAGTAAACCCTCAGCCACTCAGTCTAACAGGGGTAGAGGGTTGGGTTGGAAAAGTTGAGAAGTTGGTGTTTCAGGGTCCAGTTCCTAGCCTACAGTCACACCTAGAAATGCACATTTGAGAAGCCAAATAATGGAACGTAGGCACTGTTTTAGCATGACAACCACAACAACAACAACAACAACAACAACAACACACAACAACAACAGTATAATTTAGATACAGAGCAAGCAGTTATATTCTTAACGTATTTTCAGGCCTAAATATGTACCAGCAGGTACCAGGAAGTCTTTCCATAGGGTTAAAGCAGTCAGTGCATGGAGCTGACCAGGGATACTTTACCTTCACCTTACAGGGGTGGATTGTAGTGCAAAACCACAGCTATTTCTCACACCTTATGTGACCCTAAATAATCTTAGCATACACTATCATAAAAGAAGCCACCAACCATCTGATCAGAATTGAAGATAGATACGTCACACTGTATTTTGATGGTGTTGTTTCTATTTAATGATGCATATAGAGTTAACATTTATAGTATGAGAATCAGACACAGATGCTGGCAATATTACTGTTATTGAAACAGTATGACCCCTGACAGGCGGACTGCACATACAGCAAGTAGAAGTTAGTAACATTTCACAAAGTTTTCAGGTTTTAACAGTAGTTGTTGATCAGAGGGTGGTCATCTGTTGGGTTTCTGAACCATCCCATGATTCAGGGGTCTGTACTGCCTCCATCTTCAGGGTGACTGGATCAGTTCAATTGGATGCTTAAGTGTTACAGAACTGTGACTGCCTGAACTTGAAACATTTCCTCCCTCCATATCACAACATCCACTTTTAACCAGTTCAGTCACGCTGAAGATGGAGACAGTACATTCCTCTGAAACACTGGAACATTTAACCAGTACATGGTACAGAAATCCAAAAGGCCATCATTTGATTTCATTGGATACTTTCTTCAGGAAAGTTTGCTGTAATTATGGCTGACCCCCCATGGGATATCCACATGGAGCTGCCTTATGGGACCATGTCTGATGATGAGATGCGACAGCTGGGAATCCCAACACTGCAAGATGAGGGCCTGATATTCCTCTGGGTTACGGGCAGGTCAGTTGAAGCTGCAGTGAAATGACTACTTTGTTGTGAAGCACAGGCATTTCTGTAAGCAGACTGACAGTGAGGTGGCAGTTAGTGACAAACACAGACCAAATGTCACAACTGCTGAATCATGTTGCTACACGCAGAGTTCAGATCAGATATTTGTTAGGCCTCTTAGTAATGTGGCTTGCTTAACATTTCAGAGCCATGGAACTGGGTCGGGAATGCCTCAAGCTTTGGGGTTATGAACGTGTGGATGAGATCATATGGGTGAAGACCAATCAGCTGCAGCGAATCATCAGAACAGGTAGAACAGGTCACTGGCTGAACCATGGCAAGGAACATTGCCTTGTGAGTACCATTATAGTTTGTAGTCTCCGTGTGATTGTGTGGGGGTCCCACTGCAGTCTTATGGGACTCTGCGAGTTGCAGGACTGTAGAGGTGTTGGTTTGATTAGTTACAAGCAGTTGCTGGCCACACATTGTTGTGTGTCACCTGTTCTGAACCGTGCCTGCAGTGCGCTATGGCATGGAGACTGGAAACCGTAAGTGTTACGTGTGATGAATATCAAACACTGCCACTGTCAGCAGACTCAAACTGAAGAAATGACATAATGAGCAACATGAACATATTTTCAGAAAGACAAGGTGACACTGCAGCAGGCATATACACTCCCTCTGGATAGCTGCACTATGATCAACACACGCAGGTGCCATACACTGCTGTCTCTATTTAGCGTGCAGCTTATTATCATTATGTTCAGCACATCAAACAGCTGCAAGGCAGGTACCTCAGTCAACATTGTAACTGTGCTGCAGGATGGATGGTGAAAGAACCAGGGCTTCATCTATGATGGGGGGCAGCAGGGGCCTTCATAACATTGGTACCTAACTACAAAACCACACAGCATCACATCCCAGAAGAATGCAATCTTCATATTCATTGCTGTGACCTGTTCACCCAGTGCTATTAGGATTAGCGTCTCTGGCCCCGGCCCAACTGGTTGAGCTCTGCATAGTTTCAATACCAAAACCACGAAGTAATATGATCAGCTGTCCTGCCTATAATCCCGTTCCCAGACAGTAAAGGCCACACAAGAACAATTAAATGGGTAGTGCACAAAATGTGGATGGGGAAAACAAGAAATGCACACAAAATTTGGGTTGAAAGACGTAATGTTATTTGGGAATAAATCAAAATGTATCTCAAAGAAATGGGCTGTGAAGATGTGAAGTGAACTGGCAGATACAGTCCAATCTGAGGGAGGTTTACATTCCAAACGAACAAGAAATTTGGTGACCAACTGCACAAGGACATGACACCATTAGCTGATGGTAATTTTGAAGCTCATACTAACTAATGCACTGTTATTATTAAAGATGTTCTACATTACAAAACTTTGATCCAGCATGTTTCGATCCCTACTGGGATCATCTTCAGGGATACGTTTAAAAACTAAAGTTACACATACAGAATGGTGATATCTTGTTGTTATAAAATGTGTATAAAAATGGATGGTTTCTATGCTGTTCAGATGTAGATGCTTGCTTTTTACTTGCTAATGACATACTTCTTACATTCTGTGTTTAAGCATATCACAAACCATATGAGTGTTTGTGATATGCTTAAACACAGAATGTAAGAAGTATGTCATTAGCAAGTAAAAAGCAAGCATCTACATCTGAACAACATAGAAACCATCCATTTTTATGCACATTTTATAATAACAAGATATCGCCATTCTGTATGTGTAACTTTAGTTTTTAAGCGTATCCCTGAAGATGATCCCAATAGGGGTCGAAACTTGCTGGAATAAAGTCTTGTAATGTAAGGATATTTTCAATAATAACAGTGCATTAGTTGGTATGAACTGGTACTTGCTTAATGATTATGCACGGTATGGATAATATAAAATTTTACCATAGCATATAAATTTGCATTATACTGAAAAGTGTCACTACATATTGGTAGTAGGATAAGATGGTAACATGATAGCAAACTGCCATTTGTATTTTGTCAAAGCACTTAAACTACTTAAGTATGGCAGCTGTCCTAAAATGGTCAATGGTAAAAGTATACCTCCACTCCCCATACACCTTCACAGCGTGCAGAGGAGCAAGTTTGAACCATGATAAAATTTGATTCCTACAAATCATATATTGCTGTTATTTATTATGTCATTTGTATTTGTGTTGCAACACATTGTGTGAGGCGTAACTCCTGTCCATGCAGGTTGGGATGAAGGGCAGTCCAGACAACTTAAACAGAGGTCTAGACTGTGACGTGATAGTGGCAGAAGTGAGGGCAACAAGTCACAAACCAGATGAAATCTACGGTATCATTGAACGTCTCTCACCAGGCACCAGAAAAATAGAATTATTTGGTCGTCCACACAACGTTCAACCAAACTGGTAAGCATCTTTTTTTAGGATTTATGTAACAGTGCTGTCTGGATCTCAAACCATACCTTGTCAAATGGTGTGATTAGTGAATGATGAACTGGAATCCAGGTGGACAGAAGTAGTCATGGCCTAAATTGACATTTGCCTGAAGGCACTGTGGGGAAGCAGAACAGTCAGTGAGCTTCTGAAACTTGAACTGGGTGTTCATGGGTACAAGTTGAAAACTCTCCCACTAGACAGCTTTGTCATATGTTGTATGGAATGTCTGAAAGGTCAGTGTAAAGCAGTTATGGATGACTAATGTTTGTTCTTGTGTTTAGGATAACACTGGGCAATCAGGTGGATGGTGTCAGACTTGTTGATCCTGAATTAATTCAGGCATTTCGGAAGCGTTATCCAGACGGGAACTGTATGACACCACCTAAATCATAAATGCATTATATTTACCAGTGTAAAGCAGAAGACACACTGATGGTTCAGTTAATTAAATGCATTTCTGTTAAACATTTGTCTTGTCTAATGTACACCCCCTTATGCTCCCTACAGACATGACTGTTCTATCATGTGTGCGCTACTGCAGACCCCACACAAATACCTGAAGATATACGTGACATTTACTCTGCATTCTTCCCACTATGTGTAGTAGCCATAGCTGTTACAGAGATGTTGCGGTACAGTTTTTGGATGTGACTGTAATTCTCTTCCACCCTTATTTCAATTGTATGAGTAATATTTTTGATTTCTGCATTTGAGTGTTATTCTTGCATTAAAGTTTAGTCACTGCATATTGTGATTTTAGAATATGCATTTAAATTTAACATTCCAACCAACATTTTATTCACACAGTAATTTATCAAATTTAATGCACTGCTAGACTAAGAGTTTTATAAGCTCACCTGATGGGCATTTGGCTGTACCAAAACAAGCAGCGACATACAAATGTGTGTGCGCGCGTGGATGTGTGTGTGTGTGTGTGAAGAACAATGTATGTGACAGATATAGATAGTGGTTTGTAGGACTTACACTGTAACCAAATAAACAGATGTAAATTGACAGGCTACCATAAACAGCATACTTATGTAGCCCCAACAGAGATGTGGGAAGACACAGAAGTAGATGGCACAGGAAGTACTGAAAACTTCTAGACACAAGAGTGGGCATGTGGCAGCTAACCCTTTCTTGTTGTCTTCCTTCTCTCTGCCTTTTTCCTTCCTCACCCCTTTCTTTCGTCTCTGCTAATCTTTTTGTTCTAGTCTTTTCTCCCATCATCTGTCTGCCTTTTGATTTTCTGTACCTCAGATCTTCCAAGAAAGAGTGACACTTATCCAGAACTCAAGCATTTAATAACTGTTCTCTAACTCTGAGAGGAAGAAAGGCTCACACTAACTCCACCCTAGCCAGTGGCCAGTTTGATCCCAACATCAAATGTTCTCCTGGCTCTCCCCAATGGTCTCAACAGACAAGAAACAAATTCTCCAAAAAAAATGAAACTGAACTTGCAGATTTCTTGAGCTCTCAACTAAAATTCAGGACACTTCTAGGGCCGGTCTGCTTAAGTTCGGACTTAGTTTTATTTACCAATATGACCCAAAGCGCCACCGATTGTACTTGCCACATTAGAATCCCACTTCACTTCTTGCTCCATTGTTTCAATGCCCTTTCCTTGCGACCACTCTGTGGGCATGAAGCTTTCTATCTCCTTCCACTTCTCCTTCAAACACTTGCAAAACTGATCTAAATCCTCCATTCCATCTACACCCAACAGACTTCCCAACTGTACGCAGTCATCTCTGGTAAGGCTATGTAGCCAAGACACCAGCATTTTCCTGCAACAAACTTGCCAAACCCAAATCAGTAACAAGGCCAAACACCTCACAAGTAACAAGCCAATCATCATCATTCTGCCTAAAATAAAGATTATACAAGGAGAAACAAAATCCATTTCCTCAGTCAACTGCAACACTCCCGAATACACACCACACAGTACACTGCCCACTTGTTTGGCACACAACTCTGGAGTACCTGAGGAAAGCCATGCTCCGACAGCAACAGTCTCCCAGTGTACGGTAATTTCCCGGCTGGTGGGGGGATGTTACTCATTGCTCTTGGCAGACTGTTGCGGCCCTTGGTTGACGAGAGTTACCAATGATGATTGAAGCATCTGCCAAAGGATTGATATCAGACAGTTATGGCTGCATGAGGAATTTGTCAGTATTCTTCAATAAGTTTATTTTGACTTTCTGCCTGTTCAAATGGTGAGCTGCAGTGACGGGCCTTCCAGACTGCAACTGGTCACTCACATCCACGTTTCTGCCGCTATTCTTTGAAAGTATCAAACAACAACACAGCACGTATGTCCATAGTATCTTCACCATAAAAGCTAATAAACACCAGCCAATTCTGATGTGCATCAAAAACTCAATAATAACTGCCATTTGATGTGCATCAACACAGCTGAAAATGTGTCATCCATTTTGAGCAGAATAAAACACACCCCACAGCAAACTGAAGCTCACACAACAGCGAACAAGTGTAGACAAGTTCTGCTTCAAGGACACATCACTTGCACAACATACCCTCACCGAGGCACTGCTTTCCAAACATCCCTCACACTCCACAGTTCACCAACTAAACTAACAAGCCTGAAGAATGAAAAGGCTCAATTTAAAACAGCATTAAGAAGGTGCTTAAATACACACACCTTTTACTCTGTTCAGGAATTTCTGATGTCCAACCATGACTCGTATCATCAGTTGCATGCAATGAATTCTCTATAACAGTGGAATACTGTACGCAAAATACTTGTAATACTTTGTGTTGTACATTTTGTATTTTTATTTCACATCTTGCTGTCACCTTCACTAAATTTTAGATCTGTGGAATGCATAACATATGTACAAGAACAAAGATGCGGTAACTGTCCACATGTACTAGTCAGTAGTCAACAGCAACAGCAAAAACAACAACAACAACAACAACAACAACAACAACAACAACAACAACAACAACAACAACTTTACAGTAATACTTTTATTTTGATCATTGTAGAGTAAATAAAAAATAACAATACAGTAAATATTACCATATCTAACTGGTGATAAAGTAATCAAAGTATCAGCTGCCTATCACGTACAGGAATGTTTTAACAACTTGTAAACTGTAAATTCAAAATTTTATCAAGTTCACAAAAGATATTGCTACAAAATTATTTTAATCTAAGAATCTGTTGATTAGAAGACCTTTTGACTTAAAATTCGCGTGCTTCAACCCCATGACTTTTCATAAACTGTTATCAGTTGCAGAAGGTATGCAAAGCGTAATGGTACAGCAACACAATCAGATCCACCATCTTGTTTCATTATAAAGCATACCTTTACAATGCACTTAGGAATAAATCTCTGAACTGCTCTTCAGACTGGCAGTTTCTGTAACCAACATCCACACAATTAGGTAATATACATATAAAGGCAAAATATGATATTATTTACATCATAAATGCTAATAAATTCTAAGTGCTAACAAAATCATAACAAGAGACAGCAGTTTGTTGTTGGATGGAGTCATATAGTTCGTTAGGCACACAATGTCAGCAGTGACCATCACTTATCAAACTGCGTCAGTACAAATCATCCACCAGTCCTTCATTACAGCTCACGCAGTCACAGATGGTACAAAACAATGGCGCTGTCTGCCCCAGTGGGCAGTGTCACACAAATTAAGTACTGTTACATGTAGCTGCATTATGCACACTCCTCTTGGTTTAATATTAAAAAGAACTGCACCCCTTCTTGGTTCTGCCCCCTCATACAAGCTAGGCATGTCACCAGCCTTTAAAATTCCAGTACTACTGCGGTGCATACTGTCCAGACTGCTACCTGTAAGTACTGGACAAGCTTCAGGTTTAAAGTGAAGTAAAATGCAACAAAGTAAAGAATACAGGTAAAAGATTTTAAAGCACATAATACTTTAATATGAAACACAGCCTATCTTAAAATACGTATGTTTACAGCTCACTTGCATTGATATGGTGTGTGAAGAAAACGTGTATGTGTTACTAGCAGACAATCTGTAACAGCTGGCAACCACAGCATTAATTCTGCTGACTGACCTGTGTGACCAGCAGCAAATATTTTACCTCCACGACATAAACTGTTACATGCTGATTTTAACCTTGATCATCCAGGAATACGAGATTTATATCTTCTACTACTACTACTACTACTACTACTACTACTACTACTACTACTGCTGCTGCTGCTGCTGCTGCTGCTGCTGCTGCTGCTGCTGCTGCTGCTGCTGCTGCTGCTGCTGCTGCAGTGGACACCATGATGGATATGTAGCTGTATCAGCTGCAGAATTCTTGTGAAACTGGGTCCATTAATATTCTATGCACATAGGCCAAATACAGGGTCCTTATTATATCTCACAGCTATCATTTGTCACTTCCTGTTGCTAATCTGCCACACATGTGGATGGCTGGCTGAGTGAGATACATTAATACAATGAATAAACCAACAGGAGGTGGTAACTGATATTTCTGAGATAAAATAATCACCATACAATATTATGTTCTAAGATCACAAATGTTCTGCTATTACTATGTATGTGAACCTCAGCACACATCAAAACTTAAAAAATTCTGATGTTTAAATGCTTGACAATGGAATAAGCATGGAAATGTCCGTCTCTTTAATTACAACGTCAATCATGACATGGCATTAACATGGATGTCCAGAACAGGGTTTCCCACTCACAAAGCAGCAAATTTAGCTGATCACTGAACTGGCTGTGACTTTAAGAATACAAATTACACTGCACCACCAGATGTCTCTATACTCCACATTGCAGCTCTTAAGGATGTATTGTGTGAAGTCCATTTTGATGGAATTTGGAAATTGCTGCACTGTACTGCGCAATCTCCATCATACAAGATCTGAAGTGTTCGCAGCAGTGACAGTTCATAGTGTGGTCTTGTGGATAGCCAACATTTTGGACAAACATGCTGAGTCCATCCTCACGATAGAAGTGTCCCTTATATGGTGGTGCATGGTGTCCTCACTCAAAAGAACACAGAATGAATTGCCCATGCTGTGAAAACTTCAGGCTTTATGTACTACTGAATGACAACCATCACTGTTGTGGTTAGAGTCCTTGGTGATGACAATATGATGCTGGAAGCTATGACAGCAGACCGTCAACTGGCAACAGAAGGCAGTGACTTACCCTCATTCATGTCAAGAAATGCTCCATCTGCCAACTGTATTCAAAATGGCCGCCCCTTCATGAAAAGAATAAAAAAAAATCTGTTCGAAACTGTCACCATGTCAATTTCTAAGATACCCTTCCAACTTGCAGATGTTACACTGAGACACAAGCATGAAGTACAAAACATTATTATATCCAACAGCATGTGACACTGTTGGAATTACAGCTTGAACTATACATTCAAGAAACATTTGGAAGAAATTTTTTTCTCTAGATACTTTACGAACTAAGCCCGGTACTTCTACGCTTAAGAGGTTTATCAGACAACATGTGAATGTAATTAAGGAGAAACTCATCCTGAAGGCAATACACTTTCCAAACAAATCCACAATCAAAACAGAGTTTCAACCAACGCTGTGTAACAAATCTGTAGAAGATTTTAGCCAAAAAAAAAAGTTTACGTTCGACAAGGGACACAGGAGGAGAATGTTTCAACAGCAGGGCCAAAACTGCAACAACACAAACGCAGTATCAGAACATTCAATTCTTCTACAATGTCACAGTGTTGTGTTGTTGGGTGAGTCGTTCCCAGTGTTCTCAAGGCACTACCACCATTCAAAACACAGGAATCAGTCACTCAGTGACACACCATCATATCCCAGATGAATCTATGTTTAGCAGTGACTTTTTCTGTGCTGTGTTCAAGATAAGGCAGCTTCCTGTGAAGCGGCAGGATCCACCTGCCAGACAACACAGTATCACTACCCAGACAAATGTAATCCTGATACAGGAGTCCACACATTTTTCAAAAACCTAGCAACCACCTCAGAATGCTAGGTGTCAGACACACAACAAAAAGCCAGAGCCATACTCAGGACCCCACACACATTGGGCACCACCACAAAGAAATTTAGTCATCCACGAAACCTGGCACCCCTGCCCTAATACTCCCTGCCATACGAACCTCAAATCTCATATGGCTAGCTGTACGAGATAAAGAATCTACTGACACTTTACACACTAGTGCTGGCAACTGTTGTGTTCATCCACGCTGCAGCAGCATTCATGTTCTGCAAAATACCATTCTCAGACACATCACAAAGACAACCTTCAGACAGCCTACAAAAGACCAAAGCCATCCCATGCAAAGGCAGCTTGTACTTGGTGCAGTGACATAAAATTACATTTCTGGACACAGAGACATTTAAATTTTTAAGCAGGCCAGTTTACAACATGATTACACAAACATATCATGTTAGATCAATGTACAGTAAAATCTGCAATATCCAGTACTGGATTATCAAAAATCTCTACTAACCAGCAAACTGACAGAGAGTTTTAAGTTAAATAAGGAGTGACTTACTGTGTTACACTGTGCAAATGCCACTGCACCTTGTTACGTGAACAGTGGTGTAAAGACTACAAAGTGCAGCATGGAAAACAGGACAGGATATCAAGTGACAAGTTAAATGGTTAGAACCTACATACTAAGTATAATATTCTGATATCCGGAAAATTGGGATATCCAGCAAACCTTTGGTCCCGGAGGTGCCGGATACTGCAGATTTTACTGTATAATGATCAGTGAATATATTCCTTGTCCAGAAATTCTATTTACCCCAAATCTCACACTTTATGTTCTGTTAACACAACATAACTACTCGTATGTTAACCTGCATGGAGCTTGTAACATGGGAAGGGATCAAATTACTGAAAAATGCCTTTACTGGATGCCCAAAAGTAAGGCAAACAGATCAATGCATTTAATAAGACAGAACACAACTGAAGGCCAATGCCTTCCTAATGATGATGATAATGATGACATACCTTCGGAACACACACAACTTTCTGAGACATTTGTGTCAGACAGGATCATTTCCATGCAGTTCCCACCGCCTTGCATGCACAACAGATTGTGCAGTCCACGCTGAAACATAATACTATGTACATCTCGCATGGAATGTTACAGCCAGCCACAGACAGACACTCTTTTGTCTGCTATGAACTGCGGCAGTAAATATGACATACTTTATTTCTGGTTAACAGCATCCAACGCCTATTGTAAGTACTCCCAGTTGTAAAATACTGCAATAATACTCTATACTTTCCCTTGTAATTTAATTTACAATTAAAATAGCATATACATTTTTGTCTATAAAAATACTCAGTTAATATTTGACATAACAGTCACAATACAACAAGTTGATGCAATTAATTTCAGCTGCAGTCATGAAGACAGACAGACAGACACTCCCCTGCATGCACGAACACTTTTCATAATGGGCGGATTATATCATTCTTAGGCACTGGTAGTTAGCACAGCACACTGCAATGCTAAGCATCTTGACCGCAGACTACAGTCGAACTCCCATTCATTCATACTATGCTCCAGTCACGGTCATCTTAGGCTACTGGCGAATGTCAGCATGTTTTGTCTTGCACAAGAACCGATAAATGGTAGAGAGTCATACACACAAAGCGCGTGAGTATCGAAGGAGGGCCATCTGGTGGGCTATGTGCCACATAATTTCATGAAAATAAATGCCAAGTGGCACAAAATCATTTCACTAACAACATGAGAAGCCACATAAAATAGTTCAATCCGACAGCTGTATGATGCTGTTAAACACCACTGCAATCCCGTTGGTCCTGACAAAACACAAGCTATGTCAGTATTTATTCACCTCATTATCAGGCATCAAACAAACATTTTATCCCTGCACATACAAGTATCCATTAAAAATCCATAACTAGTTTCAACATTGTACTAAACTTTTCTTCCTTTCTCATCTCTACTTGTCATTCTACAAATGAAATAGTGGGAAAATAAGAAAGTCTTTGGTGCATTAACCCTTTGGCACCAGAATTAAATGCCCATAGCAATCTGCAGAAGACTGGAATTTAAATGGGGACTGCATAGTAGCAGACGTAACGTAATTACATAACATCGGCCATTTCGAGCAACGCACCACGCATTACATGTGGATAACGTTCAGCATCAAGCGTTACACCTGCCACCTGCTGATCCTACGTGAGAACTGCTACAAGATACATAACATAAAGATAAAAACCAAAGATGTACAGTCTTCAGATGCAGGTAGGAAGCAGTTAAACTCTCTGGAGCATGTGCACACATGCACCCATGAAGTGTGGCAGTACTGTCTGACATACAAACATAAATTTCATTGTACTTTAGAACACTTATAAGGGAATGAAAGTTTCCTGCAAATGAACTGCCCATTTTTCAAAAACAACTGTAACCCCTAGTCTCCCAGTAGTGTTGATGTAAGGAGGCACATCAGCTTTCCCATACATACGCAAATGTTGAGAGTTCACCAAACTGCACAGCAAATTAGATACACCAAACATGATAACAATCGGCACAGCAACATGCAAAATTTCAAAAAGCTTTAAATGCAACATCTTTCATCACCTGTCACTTCGTCATGTGACCTGCGCTTTGACGTGCAAAGCTTCATATTTTAATTAAAACTTAACACACACATTTGGTTTCATAAGTAAAACTAAAACATATGTCTCAGCATGACTAAAAATACTCATATGAAAGAGGATGTCAGTCTTGCAGCATCTGTTTCTTCCAGAACTGCAAGTTTCTTGTCTTTTCTTAAGTACACTTCCTGCATCTTTCACTACCATGTTTATGTGTACCGTGCTACAACGTACACAAGCTGCGAAATAACCGACCTAATAAAATAAGCATTAAATGGAAGGCAATGCACCACAATTTCTGCAATTAAATTACTATCTTCACTACTGTGACACCATGTGGTTTGGTAGATAGGCACCAGTGTCTTGCAAGATCCTTTTGCCCTCCATCTTACAGGTAGTCCCCTCTTGTACCCTCAAGATGGTGGCAGCAGCTTCCTCTGAACACTGACTGATAGCTATCCAACAACACTACACACTATCACAACACAGAAGAGTGTAATCTTCTTAATCAATACTATCAGAACATCAAATCACACACTTCTAAAATCCTTCATTTAACGCAGATTCATGTACAGATGTTACAGAAACAATACAGCTAGGAAGTCTTTCGTGATTTCATTTGAAAACTAGGTACAAGAAGGCCAGATTCCTTGTCACATCCAACAGATACATAACCACATGTATAACAAGATATGTATCCTGTGAGGCTCTCACGCAACCCTTCACAGGTGAAGCACACCATCACCTTTGTCTGCTGTTCCACTGCCACTAGTCGCCAGGTGCACTGAGGCTGAGTCGTCTAGATTTCCACCTGTGAGATCCACAATCTCATCTTGGTCATATCGATCGTCGTCAGAACCAGTTGTTGCAGCCGAATGGGTGGAGTGATGTGAACCCGATGACAACTGGCTGGTGCGGGAGAATGAGCCTCGACGTGGTGGTGCCAATGTGCGCTGGTTTGCAGGTTTCACTGTGATGATCAAATTGGAGCTGTTTGCTACCATCATATCCGTCACCTATACAACACATTTACAACCGAATCTACAAGATACATTCATTGGAACTACCTCAGCAAGAGTCCTGCTCAAAAATTAACAGTCATTCATACCATCAAGGAGTTCCCTCACCTTTCACGAAACACAAATATTGTTTACCAGAAGGATTCAGTCCATCTGGCACGTGACACTGTGTCGGTGGGTAGCATTTCCCAACATTTCAAACAGAGCAGTTCAAGGAGAAATCTCCTTGGAGTCCGTGACCCTTGAAAATGACGGCACTACATCCCTTCAATACATGCGAAATCAATGACCCAGTGTCACAGTGTCACAACCCAGAAGACCTGTACCATCAAAATGACTGGAGTCCGTGATGCTTGAAAATGATGGCACTACATTCCTTCAATACATGGGAAATCAATGTCACAGTGTCACAACCCAGAACACCTGTACCATCAAAATGACTGTGAAAGTCCCAGAACTCACACCCATAGCCACAGTCACGAGGACTCACTTGCAGTCTTCTGTCCTCAGCCAGATTACTCCACCAAACCTCTCTATCATCAGGATAGTATTATCCTTGCACCTACACCCAGTATCTAAAGTATCTGTCCCCTTCAGCCCCCTGTCCACACTTCTGTATGCATCTGTCTCCACCCCAGGTGTTTCATGCCCAACCCACCTCATCCTTGTTGAGTCGGTCACCTTAATATCACTCAGTGAAGGTCACAAAACATGAAGATCCTCCTTATGTGTCACAGTTTGAATCTTTTCAACTTTTCTCACCCTTCAACTTACAACTAGGTTGCTAACCCTTCTTATATTCACTTGTGCATCTATACAGATATGTAATATTCTTGTTCTTACTGTTTGTTATAAGGTCATTAATTGATATCCCAAATACCACTTTCTTCAGTTCCTTGGCACTTTACTGTTTCATACCATACACTGGATACACAATAATAGTCTGAACACCTTATGGAACAAACCAACTGGGTGGTCCAAGCACATATGAGAGTCACCACATTTACTGGAACAGAGTGTGACCCTGCACATCATATGACCCCTCCCTCAAACTCCTCAATTGTCAGAAAAATACATGAACAAAAAATGTCTAACTTTGAGCACGATTATAAGGCAACCCCCCTCCCCTTTCATATGGCGAATTAGGAAAACATTACTGTTCTTATATTCATGTAAATACAGTACGTATTAATTCACATGTAAATACAGTATGTATTTATTCACGATGTCATTATTTCAAGACTATTTCTGTTCGGTACATGCAACACCTAAACAAAAACTACATGAGAAACACAAATTTTCATAATGCAATGACCCTCCTAACAGATCCATATGGGTGCCAAGAGAAGACCAAAGACAAAAATTACAAACAGCAGCAAGAAAACTTGACAGCAGTAGCTGGATTCAGACTATCTGACAGGATAAGAAGTCCGGGACGTTACAGTGTTGGTTGGTAGACGGTTACCACCTACCAACCAACGATGCATTAACATTTCAGGAAAGCAAAGGCCTCAACTACACAAGACCCGCCTTTTAGCAGATTACACAATGCAGCATGACAGACAGATACGAATGTTTCAGAGGAACATTCTGCCTCCATCTTCACACCACAGAATGCTCACACCTATCTATGAAAGCGCATGGCGTCACATCCCAGAAAACAATGATGTGCAGTCACCAGAGTGTGAACCTCAAATCTCGTAAGAAATGATGACATGAAAATCCTACCAACAGTTAAAAATTTAAATGAAATACTGGAATAACAGACAAACAAATGGTACATACACATACAACACATGGTGTGGCAATGAAATACAAAACACATGGTAGAAGGCTGGGAGAGCCGCCAAACAGACTGAGCCGTAACAGCTCCCTCAGGCAATACGTAAAGGAGAAGAAAATGACTGATGGTTACGGGAATGAGGAGGAAATGAAGATTATGATGAAGAGAGGCAGCAGGAACAGCTGCAGCAGAAAAGGAAGACTGGGCGTGCGCGCCCGCGCGGCCGGTACACATGAGGTTCCCACAGGAGTGACTATGAACAGTCTTCTTATAGAATCTTGTGGCATGTTGAAGTATCACTGTTTCTGAGGGTTCAGCTGCCTCCATCATCAGGGTAGATATCCACCCACCTTGTCTGCGTGTAGCTGGTTAATCTAGCTTGATGACAGAGGCTGCAAGATTGTCCAAACATCAGTACACTGTTACCAACAGCATGATATCACATGTCAGCAGAGAGCAGTCCTCAATAAGAACACAAATTTAGAGCCATTTTCCTTTGTTCTGTTGCAGATGCAATTGCACGTCATTACCTGATCCAGTGTCTTGCCATTCACCTCAATACCATTCACCTCCAAAACTTCATCATTAACTGCAAGCAGTCCTGTACTTTCTGCCAAGCCACCAGGCACCAAGCGTGAAATGAAGATACCAGGCACTTTCTCCAGCCCGGCAGGAGTAACTCGGACAGATGTACCATCTCGGATGTAAAATCCCAGTGGCTTATCTGAGCCATGTTTCAGCAGTCGCACTCGCCGGCATGTCTCAGGCACAATATCAACATCAATTATTGCTGACACCTGTAAAAAAATTATATACTTTACATAAAATTTTTAAACATACTCTATGTTACTATGTGCATGGTGCAGAAAGTAAATCTCCCCCACATTTGTGACTTTCATAAACATGATCAAATAAAGGCCACAGCAGAACACAACACCTGCAACTGATAACCATTAAGTTTCCTGAAATTACAAGACTAACTATAAAGATACACACAAACAGCTTAACCATGATTGCACATTAAAAAGAACTTCTACCGACAGTAAGACACCAGTACCAACTTGCACACCCATGAGTATGCTACTGAAGATTTTGTGGTACTCATTTATTTATTCTGGAAGCGGATAATCAAGATATGAGGCACGTACAAGTGAAACCCATTCAAAGTGTTGCTGTGGCATCGCAGGTGAGGCAGCTGCATGTCTGACTCATTAAACACACTGGCAGACACATGAGCAGCCGAGTGCAGTAGACTGGGTGAGTAACCAGACACAACAGCAGAACTTATGATGGTGTACCAGGCTGTGAATCTGCCCAAACATGACCAGAGGATGGCTATTCAGTTTCTCGGAATGGAAGGATGTCATAGCCAAATGTGTGCCATGCATGGTTCTACATTCTCTTTAACAGCTTAGGGGAGAAGGCAGAAACAAAATCGATCTGAATGTGGGTGTCTGTACATTACACACTACAGCAAAGCATTCTGGTTTGACAGTTGGCATCCCATTGAAGCATTCTGGATTTGATCAAATATGGGATGTGCAGCTATTTTGTAGTAAGAAACACAACTGCAGTCAGGGGGTCTCTGTTCTTCTGGGATGTGGTGCCATGTCACTGAGTGAATGGTGCCCAACACTTTGAAACCACCACTGCCTCAAAACACTGGGCACCATTCACCCAGTGACACCATTCACCCAGTGACATGGTGCCACATCCCAGAACAACAGAGACATCAATTGCGCCGCTGCAAAAGCCTAAAAACTCGCAGAAGCAATTGTCTTACTTGTCTGAAGTCATGTGGATTTGAGATACATAAATGGCTTTTCGGCCGGCCAGGTGTTCCCAAGATGGAGGAGATGAGGTTGCGAGGCTTGTGGCTGCCATAGCCGTTCAACTCTTCCAGACTCTCACCTGCAAGAAAATACTCAGAAGTCACAATATGCACACAGCGAGTGTTCATAAGTTACCACTGCATGCGAACAAACACCAGTCTACTTAGAACGAGCATGTTTCAGTTGACATAACTTTTACAGAGATGATACGTTTCAGTTTTTTTATTCAAAGTCATCTTCAAGTTTGTGGCAGAACAGCATACACAGGAAGCTCCATCACATATAGGATAGTGTAACCTACGCTACAGATGGCTGGAAATAAATAATTCCAAACATGTCTAGTGCTGTTTGTACACAATACAGCAACTGAAGTTGTACCAACTGAAACATAACTAACTCCATGGAGCAGAGGTCTTCTTGAGAAGCTAACAGTTTCTCAGCCAGTCAAGAAATTCCCCGCATTTTATGGAACCCAGAGGTTTATTACCGCATCCACAAGAGCCCGCCACCTGTCCCTATCCTGAGCCAGCTCAAGCCAGTCCATGCCCCTCCCCCATCCCACTTCTTGAAGATACCAACTGAAACATGCTCCTTCTAAGTAATGACTCATACATTGGGGTGTCGTGCAATCTTTCTCCATTGCTCAGAACACAGGTGCTTTATGCACCACCTGCAACATCAGGAACACCTACACTTCGCCCATACCATGCATATGCACAGCCCATGCTTCTCAAAATGAAGTGTTATTTCCCCACAGCATTAACTGATGGTCTTTGTGACAGGCAGTGAATTACTATAAGGAAGGAACTGAACTTCTAATATTTAGCAAATTGCAGGCTCTGAAGGGTTGAAAACAGCAGTATTACTTCCACCCTGAAGAAAGAAGCAGTTTGAGGGGCCGGGCTACGTCGCCGATTTGATCGTAACGCGAAGTCCAAAAAAAGTGTTGTACTTGATCAGAGTGCAAACAGCTGTTTGTACTGCGGCAATATGTAACTGTGCGCGAACAATAGCTGACACACTACTGATACGCACGCCATACGTGGGAGTCCAAACACAGGAACTAGACGCTCGGCAAGATGACCGGGTCTTGATCACAAATATCAGGCATCGATCTCATGATTAACCGACTGCGGAAACGGGGACAGAGTGCCATATTCTACCAGGAATACACACAACTTAATACCGGGCCGGCCCCGATTAGGAAGGCGTATGTATATATTATCCTTACATTCCATCAGATACGCACCACAATGAACAATATCTAACGTATAAGTGTACTTAACCTTTTAAAGCCTAGGAGTAACTTTACGTACCATGCGGTTTAAATTTCAAAAATTCTACGTGGTTCTTACATCGTATTTATGTGTTTTGTACGGATCTCAGTACAAACAGCAACGTTGCTCTTATACAACATTAACCGACTGTTTTTTATAATTGAGATTTAGAGTGTTTACAGCGCGGTACGCACTGAGTCCTTATATAAAACAGACATGTTTCGTCTTCAAAGGGTTAATTGCAGCTCACAAAGACAAATCAATTATGCTGGAGAGCGAAATAATCGCAAATACACAAAACATTTGTGCAGGAAAAATACCGATCTGGGTGAAATTCGGTTCAGGAAATCGTCACCACTGCCGCTGGGCAGTGGTCAAGTTTCCTGGAAATCGTGAAAACACGGGCAGTGAAATACCTGGATTAGCGTGCTGGAATTGTATTCCTTTGTTCTAAAAAAAAAGTTCCGCGAGGGCGGTACCGCGGTGCCGAAACATGTAACAGCTTAATATGGCCACGAATTGTATTTTATTAAGTGCAATATGTTGGTTGATGTATTAACTAATCCATGCACTACGTCACGCAGTACGCCATCTGCAGTCTTATCCAATACACTCGCAGCCCCCCCCCCCCCAAAAAAAACCGCAACGTGAAGACGCGACATGTCGTGGTCACAGGGCCCAGCTTAGCACAGGCTTTCCCTCAGCACGTCTGAGGTAATGCAGTACACTAACCACGAAAATTCTGCCATGCGCATGAACGATTTGAATAATCGATCAGTAATTACAGGCGGCCACAGAAAAATTGCAATAAACTCTTTTTGACGACAACCGACGAAACGTCAAACCAGGGCGCGTCACAGTGCACACTGTTGGGTGTCTGCACTAACAGGAATGCAATAAAAGAAAGAATGTGAGGCCCGGGCGGGGGACGAGCACCATTCATTGCAGCAAGCAGCTGTACCGGACGTCACGTAGGGTGTCCAATCAGATTCGTCGCCTAACTCATTTGCACGCCACAAATTGAACTTCTCCCTTCTACGTACCTGACTGCAGGCCAGACATAGTGAGACGTTAGGACTAACTACTATTTTGTTTGTGTATATGGACCATAAATCCCTTCCACTCTGAAGTCGTTACATGCGGACAGACCGCGCGAGGCTACAGCTCAACTCTCTGTCAGGACTGCCCCCATAATATTTGCTTCCGCTCCTTAGAATAGACACCCCGCAATTCCAACATCACACCTAACAAAGGACTTCTTACAGGACCCTCACACAAACAGTTCGCCCACGTTTCATGAGACTGCCCAACAAGACTTTCCTTGTGAAATACTAATAAACCTGCGAACTCTGCAGACACGGAGCCCAACATGAAAATTTGAAGAAAAAAGTTGTCATATACCAGCAAGCATACCTGAACCACAGAATGTATCTTTTATCGCGTCCCTGAGTACCGCAGCTCTCGCAGGATGTCCCGGCTGGTGCACGCTTTCTATGCGATAAAGCAGCAGCCGTCTTCGGGGACACGATAAAACGGACAAGTTATAGCACGCCACGAGAGTATGATGAGTAACGTGGCTGTGAGTGGCTTGGAACTACCAGCGACCAGCAGAAGACCCACAACTGAGCAGTTTCATACCAACCACCTCCATTAAACTGTTTTTATAACTCCTTTACGACCACATCTAACAATCCATGTCCTTACAGAGCTAAGAGGCTCTCCTTCAACACTGTTACCAAGAGATCCGTGCTGCCCGTAAACACACAGATTTCTGATCATATGCCCCACGACTGAAAAAAAAAGACTGGGCGCCCCTGGTGCACACTGTGAATCACACCTGCCTGCCATCATTCCTTTTGATGACTAAATGTGGTGAGATAGTGTAAGGTCGCCCTCAATCAACTGCTTCACCTTGAAATACTGTCATTATAAGCGGGAACTATGCATAAACGTAAATACGTCGCAATGCTCTAAACCATTTACAAGACGAAAATTAACCTAAATTATATATAAAGATTCAGTCCGTACCGCGCAGTAAACACACTCCGTCTCGGTTATAAAAACCAGCCAGTTAATGCTGTATAGGGAAATAATCGCTGTTTGTTCCGAGATCCACACAAAACACATAAATACACTGTGTGGGCCGAATGTAGAATTACTAAGTGTTAAAACTTGGTGGTAAATAAAGTAACCACTGGGCTTTAGAGGGTACAAGTATGGTGGTAACTATGAACCGCCTGCTACAACAATAATACCAACTGGCGGCCGTGAAGAAGATATGGATTTTGGTTAGAAGACGGTAATTAATAAACCAATGGAGTGAAGCATGTGACATACGGTCCAGACATAAAAACCACCACATTATGCTTGTCAATAAATAAATGTGGCGAAGATTGAAACTGTGTCCCTTTCCACGTCATGTAGACATACACAGGGAGATTAGGAGTAAAGCTCCACTCATTCTTAACCTCAGCGCTAGAATGTGAGTGGTCAACTTAACGCTCCGAACGCTTTTCCCCGGGAAAGAACTCCGGCACCCATTGAATAACAGGACGGATGGAGACAACTTTTTTGCCTCAGCCTGGATTCGAACCCCGGACCGCCCAGCCTGTAGGGTTGTCGCTATCCCCGCTGCCGTTTTGTTTAACTACCTCTCGGTCTCACAAACACCAATGTTCTACCATCCCACCTCCCAGTGCAATGGCCAACAGTCCTGACTTGGACTCCAGCAAGCACCTGGTTTGAACACTGGCACAACAGCCACTTCTGACCTTGCAAAAGAAAAAGGAAAACGCCTGGAAAGAATTTATGGCTCCTGCTACCTTGGAAATGCATTAATCTGTCAGGCAGGACTGGCACAGAAACGTAAATCAACAATTACACCATACAGCGATACATTTCAGTGCACGGTTTACATTAATGGACGCTGCGATGTCATCACGTTTCTTCGATATAACGTCGACGTTTAGCAATGTCACCATGTTTAAAGGCCACCTGGGATAGCTCAGTCAGTGTAGTGACTAGGCTCCAGGCTGGCCGTCAGAGAAAATGCGGTCTGACCCAGCGCTGGGACTCACCCAGCCTACCAGTCAGTGGGTACTGGAGGTTTCTTTCTCCAAGGGTACAGCGGCACGCGGGAGGGTAAAGCTGGCCACTCACCACCATCTAATGCCAAGGTTAAGAATAAGCAGGGCTATACCTCCAACCCACCCCTGATCCCAAATGCCTTCATGGGGCCTACACGGACAATTTAACCTTTACCTTTACCATATCCGTTACACACTACCACTATGTAACATTTCTCTACAGCAAACTCCACAGTCTATACTTCAAAATTTGTACTCTTCCCCAAATTTAAGGAGACAAATAAATGGTGATACATTCAAATTATGTAACATGCAAGAGTGAGATATGAAGTGCATGAATTTTACCTGGAAAATTTTAAGGAAAGATAACATTTGGGAGACATATTACACAGCAACGATAATATCAGAGTGGCTCTTACAGAAAAGAGGTCTTAACTGAATTCAAGTGCCTCACAGTTGGGTCCAGTGGAGACAGGCTGTGTAAACACAGCAATAAAAATATTGGTTCCAAACAGGAAGAGGGTGGGGAAAATGTTTCTTGAACAGCCAAGCAATTACCAGCTTCCTATGATAGACCACACTGCATTTGTGTTCTTGAAATTTTGAAGCCTCCACTTCAGCAAAACAACATAAAATTCTATAACCTCACAGAAAACGCACTGCATCTCCATTACAAACACTAATCCATTAATTCTGTTAAGGGAAATAATGCTTGTTTATGCTGATACACACAGAATAAGAAATACCAGCAAATACACTAACCACAAAGCTGAGTCTCTGCATGTTAAAGCAGATGGTACACACAGTTAACACTGCGCTTTTGAGGGTTCAAAACTCAGGAAACAAAACAGAACAAGCAGAAAAAATTGAATAAAATCCACTGCCATGTACCTGTGTTGAAAAACTCATCAAATAACAAACAATTAATCTCCCTTCTACAGGTTGGGTCAGGCAAAGAAAGAACACATATTCTAATGACCCCACTGCCACCAGTCTCCAACTGCACTTAGACTCTGATTCTGTCTACTGGCCCTCCCTCTTGCACCCTCAGTTTGATTCTGGCAAACACAGAGAAACCAACACTGACAATAAAACGCCTACAACCTCCTCCTTCCTTACACAATGGAATTCAAATACCAAAGTGCTTGTAAATCTGAATATTTAATGGCCACAGCAGCTCACAAATTTCTGAAAAAAACGTACCTTGACACTTGGGAGCATGGTAATCTGGGGGTACAATAGTGGCCTCTGACTACACATTCTGTATTTGATTTCTGGTGTTATTTTTCAGCTCACAGATGGAACCTTTGAATTCTACCAGTGATAAGACTCTTGGAATGTGAGGAATACCAGGAACCACATGAAGCTGTCAACAATCCCTGTCATGACCACCACATGACCATTCCACAGCCAACACTACACAGCATATTTGGAGGCACCACAAACCAACCAACAAACCACACTGTGACTACACTTCCTTTATACTTTGCCCCAAATATTCTACATTCTTACGTTGCAGTTAAATACCAAGGAATTACTTAACAACACCAACTGACTGCTACTAAAACCTGAATATGGCTGACAGTTGCTCTCACCAGCCGACACATTGCTCAACAGACATCTGTCCAGCACAGCTGCAGCAAGCTCAACATGTAACGTTCTTACTAAGTGACTCACACACTCACTAACAAACCTGACGGAGAACAATCCTTCTTGGGAAGCTGCTGGTTTCTCAGCTGACCACAAAATTCCCCTGGATGTTCATTACCATGTTAACACAAGCCTGCCAGTAAGCCCTCTGCCCGAACCCAAGGCAATGTGTGACATTTCATAACACGCTGATTTTTATAGTTAGAAGATGTCAACCCTTCGTCCAACACCCCCCCACCCTTCACTGGATGTCCACCCCTTGCTGAATAACCACAACATTCACAACTACCCTCCTATCCAGACAGCCACCTGCTCCATCTGCAACCCGAGGATGTGAGGGACCATGATGACAGGGACAAGGGCCCACTTAACACAGTACACCTTAATACCACCACAAGTGTTTGTTTTTGTACCATCGGTTTTAAAGAAAAATAAGAACTGGTCAAATATGCCCACAACATTTTGTAAATCAACACTAATGTATCCAACAGAAACAAACTGGACAAAACTTTGGACATATCTTTAATTTTAAGGTTTGTATGTACTCTTGGAGGACACAAGCTTTGGAGAAATTGTGAATTCTAACATGCTGCACACCAAGCAGATGGTTCTCACTGTGCAATCACATATACATATACTGTCACAGCCATTGCGACTATGTCTTGCAGTAACAAAGGAGTGCATGAAAGAAAAAAAGAGGAGTGAAATGACAGACACATAAATGGGAAGGGAAAGGAACGAAGGAAAGGAAGAAAGGACATGGATGTTTGAACGCAATAAAGCAAAGCAAGTATCTGGCAAGATGTGAAGACATGAAAAGAATCACTTCCCCCACAGAAAAACCTGCACATGCACTAAAAGTTCCCACAACGAATGGCCTAGGACTGAACCCAGGCCTATATGGTGAGGTCAGCAACAAACTGCCTGCGTCAAGGCACAGCTACTGAACATACTGGCAGAACTTAACCATGCAGGTACAATATACATTTCCACTTCTTTTTCAGTAGGCTCTGCACTGGCACAGACAGAAATCTCAGTGATGTGCAATGTATCTGCAAATCCATCAACTTAGAAAAAAAGTTTTATAGTGGTCTGGTATCAGAAGGCTGAAAGAATGCCATACAAACAGCTACAAGTCATAAGAATGACAGTCATCATAACCTTCAGCTCTCACACAAGTGGACACATACGCGCGCATGCGCAGTGTGCACAACAATGAAAAAGTGAGGCAATACTGGCCATATATTGACCACAGGCAGACATAAAAAGTGGGGGGCTTTTATTGATACACACCGAATAAAAAAACATAAGAACACGTTCACGTCCCCTACAATTTGCTGCAATGTTTATGTTCCAGTTACGCAATATGAAAACAAACACACACGCACATCATTTTCCTCTCTCCTACTGCAGACATAAGAGAAGACATCTAAAAATATTACAAAACTTACGCCACACTCTTGCCATTATGAAAAGCACTTGCAGCTACAGCTGTAAAGTGATGCGCAAGTACTGCATTTACAGGTTTTGGATGTGATTCAAATGTTCACTACTGCTTGTTCTCCGACTACACAAAACATCAGCTTCTTACTTTGATAGTTATTCCTACTGCAAAGTTTAGGTACTACATACAGTGAAGCAAACATCCTGCAGTGTCTGAGAACAAGCAGTCAGAGCAAGGACAGCAGAATGCAGAAACTGCATAAGCAGCATCATAATTTCTATTCCTCATTCAACATTATTAGCATCACAACAAAACCATGCATTTTAGAATTTGGATCCTCAACTTACTTTTTTGCAATTTTAATCTCAGCCATCAAATGCAGCACTCTGGGAGCAAACACCAGTTCCATCAGAGTCTGCTGGGATATAAATTTCTTTTGTTATCACACTGTTTTGTGTTGCTGCAAATGATGTTAACACCATATGGGCTTTCTGTGTCTCCATTCACTCCACATTTTGTACCATGCTGTAATGCTACTGCATTTCTGAATCACACCAGAGTATACAGTACTCCACAAATTCTGCATATAAAGTCAACCCCCCATACTGCCCACCCCTCCCCCCTGCCCATTTGTCCACCACACTTTCTGGCTTTATGTCCAGGTGGTGGTAATTCAAAATACTGAATCTTTTTTAAAATCACAAAACTTACTTACAGTGATAAGACGACGTTAATCACAAAATAAAACATATTAGGAGAACATTTAATACAGCAGTAGTGTAATGTACTTCCAAATCATCTTCACCCTCACCTTAATAACCTACTTCCTACTGTACCATTTTTTTAACACTTAACTGCCCTATCCACATTGCTAATGCTTGCTCCACTTCTTCATGTTTTGCACCTTTAATTCTTTTATGTTAGCAATCGCTAATTGTTCCACTTATTCTTTTCACTGACTGCAGTATCAACAATACAGTACTGACTGATGGGTTTGTGCCATAATAAGGAAAAATGGTTGGCTACATTCTGCAAAAAAGAACTCTACGGCAAATTGGTCTCTATAAGCACTGACCTCTTTCTTCTTAACACTGCCATTTTCCTCACACTTCAACAGCAGAATGACGGCTCCAGACAATTAAAAATTGTATAGTGATGTTATGTTCATCTGCCAGTAACTCAACGGCCATCTTACCCCCTTGGCATACTCTTTGACACTGAAATTCCCCAGACTGTAAGATTCAAGTCTTCTGGGCTGATATGGTACTTCCTTGGGTAGACAGTTCCTGACATTTCAAAGCAGTGTATTGCCTTCAAGCAGGACTGTTTGACGCTGAAGATGACGGCACTATGATCCATCAATATGTCACGAGCGACATAACCAATGACATAATATAACAGCCCAGAAGATCTGAATCTTAGAACACAAAATTGTTTCAGTGTGTTAATACATGTACAACCATATTCAGGTAAACACAATGACAGACGCCACTGGCTCTCATACTGTGTGCTTGCTCTGTACTTGAACTGATACTATCACCGGCCAAAAATCAGACAACTTTAATAACACACTGTCCACTGACACAGCAAAGTAAGCGTTTGCTCCAAATGAGACTGCTTTCAATTTTTTTGACAGCTTTCAACTGTGTCAACAAACATTCATGACTGAACAAACTGATTAGTCATTAGTCAGACAAATTAATTTCCATCTGCTGAACAGCCTTCATATGTAAATGGTAAAGGCAAAGTTGTCCCTGTGAAAGCGATGTAGGCATATGTGTCGCACTGACGTATGGTTCCACACATTCTTAACCTCAGCACCTGTTTAAGGTGAGCAGTCAACCTCATGCCCTGGCTGCATTACCCCAGGAAAAGAGCCCCACAGTATCCTCTAAATAGGAAGCAGCATGGGCCACAGGACCATTCTGGACATTTTGGAGAAGAGAAAAACAATGCCCTGTCCCCATCGCAAATCAAACCCCCTGACAGTTCAGACCATGACCTGGTCATTCTTCAAAACTCTGATAAACTTTGGCATCAGAATGTGCATTTCGTTATCAATTAAAAAGGAGTTTCAAATCTAATCACAGCCAGAGTTAGAGCAGACTGTGCAATTTGAGGTGCGTAAAAATAACTACAAGCCACAAATGGATTAAAATGTAACATTTTCAATCAATTCACTTATCAGATTTCACTAAAATCTAAAGCAGCTGGTTGGTTTGACAACTACTTTCCTCAATTATGATGACACGAAATAACTCATTCACCATACTTTATTTTGTAAATGAAGCCCAACCTCAGTGTCAGCAAGTCCTTTGTTTCATTACTGAGTACACTGTACCTTTCCTCTGCACTATGATCCGAAGAAGAGGACGTGCTGTAAGCAATGCACGACCAAGGTTGTCATCATTATTGATGGGCAAGAGGTCTCCATCACGAGGATCCGTATACGAGATGAGGAAGGGTACATCAGCCAAATGGTGGAGTCTCTCAATCAGCCCCCTGAATTCTTCATACTTGCCAGCATCTTGCCGTGAAACAGAGAACCGGCGGAACTCTGCATCAAACTGGAAGAAATTATAATCATTATTTTTGCTTATTTTTATTCCACATTTATTTTTTATTCAATGTCTGTCTGTCTGTCTCTCGCTCTCTCTCTCCCCCTCTGAAGTATGCATCACTGAAAAATGTTGCAAAACTGTTGTAAACAATATCTTGTGTCAACAGTGCCATGTACAAGAACAATATACACAACAGTGGAAAACTTCTGAATAACACATTCAGTGCCAGACGAAAATAAAGACACAAACGTCCATGTTCTTCTCAGATGAAGTATTATTCATAGTAGGGAAATAAGCAACAAAAGTAAGAGCTACAGGTGTTCCAAAAATCCATATGCAGTTCATGAATTCAGCATGACAAAGTCTGAAGTGCAGTGAATGTGCACAAAATCATGTGATTCTTCTTTCTCAGTGAAACGATAATGTATGACCACCACGTTCAGTTACTTCTTCGGCAAATTTACAAAGAAGAGAAAATGTACAATTACTTCACCGAGGACAAGTGGCACACATCAATATCTCAGTGATTGCACTACAAGAGATATTCACTGAATATCAGATAACTTGCAGACTGCAGCCTCCTCCACCTCTAGAATTGAACTGGAGTGATCATTACTTATAGGGCAATAATAAAAGTATGAGTTTGTGTGAAAAATTCAGATTCTCTGCAAGAAATTATATACAACATTCTAAGACAAACCACTAATATTTTTAAAAAAGAATTCCATCCTGTATTAAGACATATTTTCAGGTGTCAGACCTCCTGAGAAGGTGAAGTTTTGCACTTCTAGACTATCTATGAAATAAGCAAAGCTGGACAGTAGGGAAAATACCTACACTCTCGCAATTCAAGGCAAAGGCAAGCTTCCTATGTAAAATGCCAACAACTGTCATGCTCAGAGGCATGATGAAAAATCCCCTTTACAAAACAGTGGCATAACTTGAAAAGTTAAAAAACTAAAATTCACCCTAGAACACGCCATGAAGGCCCAGAGGGGGAGCAGACATATACCTCTACTCTTTCTTTAACCTTGGCACTAGAGGGGGGTGGGTGGCTAACACCATGGCAAGGCCTTTTTCCCATGGGAAAGAGAGCCGGCACCCTTTGTACATAAGGCTGGGTGGGCCCCAGGGCTGGTCTGAATGGGTGGAAAGAATCTTGCCCCACCAGGATTCGACCCCCTGACATCCAACCTGTAGCGAGTCACTATACTATGTTACCCCAGCCCAAGCCATAACTTGTATGTTGCACATGAAACACAGTCAGCAGTCATTCTGAATTATGGATCCATGGACAGTATGTATGTATGTATGTATGTATGTATGTATGTATGTATGTATGTATGTATGTATGTATGTATGTATATAAGTAATGTGTATCAGAGTTAAGCTCTCAGTTGTGGAGCGGTGCACACAACTCGGGGACCAGGTGCCCAGGCAACTAAATTTTGTACCATGCACACTCAATATTTGTCGGTCTTCAGTATGGCACTTTATTCGCATCTAGCGCCTAGAATTTTCAAGCAGTTCAAACATTTTTGGAAAATTTGTGCAAACCTGCAGTAGTGGCTATTATGAAAACTGTCTTCTGGTATGTGATGCCATTGCTCTGGTAGATCTGACATTTTTGCGGTTATGTTCTGGCCCCAACAGGACAGACTAGCTGGTGGATAGTGGTCGCAGCAGGTTCCTCTGACACCTGCATTCTTATCTACCGACTACACAGTGTAAAATCTTGAACACCAGCGATCTTCAACCAAAATTATGGTTCTTTACATTTTAATTGTTTACCTTTTCCGACAAGTGGGAAGACAGAACTCTTCAGAGAGTAAGTGCCAAATCAAAGGTCACACTTTAACGTCACCCCTTTAAATGTGGTCAAATGAAAAGGCCAGTGTTTACAGTTTCTCTATTAGTACACGCCAAAAATCACGAAATTTCACTTAAGATGCACAAAATGTGATAAAAGACATAAGCAGTAACTACTGCTGAGCTATAAAAACAAACCACAAATTACCACTAGTTACATGGTACACTCCATTAAAGGTAATTTACCCTTCGTGTCTCACCTTGCTTTTCACCTCCACCGTACCACTGTCAAATTTAAGTTGACTTTTAGAGCTCTTCGACATAGCGAAAACATCTACAACTTCACCCCCCACTTACACGGAACGTCAGTAACATAATAACTGAACAAAACGGCACACGCACAAACACACTCATATAAGTAAAATTATTCACATTATCGCTCCATCTTCTGCTCACTAACACCAGCCATGACACCAGTCATATGACGTCATACACACCTGCTCCGCGATGTAGTCTCGACACCAAAGTTGGACTAGTTATTATATATATATTCTCAAACGAAAATCAAAGTGAAGGTTCAATATCATTAACAATGTTTATTGGTTTTTCATTATTATAAATTGTACTACACATTCATCAATGAATGCGATTCAAAACTCCACCTGCGCTCCCAACACGTGCACTTCGTCGTTGATTATCAATGACAAGCTGGTTCCACCCCACGGATGTGTGCGCATTGAACAGTCCCTACCATGGGTTACGCGTCCACCTGTGACTACGCAATTGCGCTGTTGGATAAAATACGCCAAGTGCAACGTGTCTACGGAAGTCGGTAGAGACCTGTAGTAGATGAACAGTGGTGCAAACCACCAAGTTTCCCCACTCCCCAACCCACTCGTTAAAGTAAGGCAAGTAGCACACGAAATGAATACAATTTATAATACATTTAAATCTCGTAGATATTGTAACGGTAATTAAACTACGCAGATTGCAGTGTTAGGGAAGTACCAACACATCTTCGGGGTACCATGAAGACGGAGGCAACAATTTCTTCCCAAACGGCATCACACCCCGAACGACGTAATTTTCAGATACAACTACAGCATGTTACTCAGATCATTAATAAATATGCAAAAGACTAAGCACACCACATTTACCAGGTCACAGACATGGCAAACTTTTTATTGGCAGACCATGTAAGAGAAGAGCTGAAGACCTGCTTAAATTAAGTAGGCATCAACTAAAAGTGACAGTTGCGGTCCTCACGGGACATGCTTCTGTGAGGAGGCACCTGTATATTATGGGCCTGTTTGATGGGGATCCAGGAGGATGGAGACTGAAACAGTGCAGCATATTATTTGCTGCTGCGAGGCGTTGGCTTGGGAGCGCTATAATGTCTTTGGGAAGCTGTTTGCTGAACCGAAAGATATAAGCACAGCTTCAGTAAGGGGCCTTTGCCTCGTTATAAGGGGCATAGGGTTACTGAACCTGTGCTGAACGGAGTGTTTAGGGCTGCACGATAAGCCTAAGGCTGAGGTGCATCTGGAGCATCTGCTGATGGGCCCTGAAGAAGAAGCACACCACACATGGGACATGTGATGCCATGTGTCCACAACACTGTGTACTTCACATACCGGATTACATAGTAACCCCAAAGACACCAACAAGGTTATGACAAAACAGTATATACCACCACATGCAGAGAAGCGTACCCCATTAATGTCTTGTGCATCGCATAATGCACAGGCACCGAATTTGGTGTGACATGATAATGCAATCTGCAGGAAGAACATTACAGCTGCTTTCAGAAGCATCACATCAATGGTTTAAATGGTACCACCAACTCATTTACACATTTAATAGAAACTTCTCACGCACAGGACAGTGCTAAGACCTACTGTTCATCAAATTGTTCCAATTAGACAGGCATTCTTCAACTGCCCATACTGCATAAGCACTTCTGTGTCAACTGTAAGCTGTAATAATATTTATGAACATAATAACTAAATACTCCAACAACTCAACAACTACGCTGCAGCTTGTAATGCACTAGGCACATCTCTACTACTGTTATAGATACAATGGCCATGGTGAACAACTACTACTGAGACTGAAGACTCGCTTTAACTAGGGGACCACAGAGAGTAGCTTTTGTCCACCCTTCTACTGGAAGATGGAGACAGAACCATTTTCCCAAAAGATTACAACATATTATCACTACCTGAATGGTTCAATGAAACTTCATTACTCAAACAACACTGTGAAGAAACCACAAGGAACACTTGAATGAAACATAACGTTATGTTACCAACAGTCTGTGGAATACAGTGATCATGAAGCTCACTTTCAGGTTAAATGAGGGATGGGATATACACACTGATAAAAATAACCCATTTGTGACTGCACTCACAAACCTAGGATTTATATGATATACAATGACATACAATGTCCTTATAAAGCAAGCACAGGCAATATACCAATTGGTCTACCTAGAGTTAAAATATGGAGTATAGTTCTTACCATGCATACACTCAAGATTAAATTTGCATAAACACATAGTTCCATTTTCTATAATCTGTGTTACCAGTGACTTGCCACTGTATGTTCACATGCAGGCTGAAATTATAAAAAACTGATGTCTCTGAATTCATTTCCATAAGTAAATTTTTACATATGTGTGTAGACTAATTTTTTTGTCTCCAATGTACATTTAACAAGATAAGAACCAATATATCCATATTACACTTAAATTTAACAAATCTGTATGATAACTTAAGGGCAAAATGCATGCCCACTATTACAGCCATGTCTCGCTTATGCACAATGTCTGTCTGAGGTGAAACATAGACACAAATGTTACTGAAAATCGAAGGTGCCCATGTGCCATGGCATAAAGGCATATGACTGGCAATATAAAATGCAACAGAGGATCTAGATAAAAGTCAGTAATCACCTTCATAATTACTTTACCCCTGAGAAAGAGTTCCCAGTTACCAGCAAACTGAAATCTGGTCGGATTATTAAAAATAAGGTGGAATGTAAAGTTGGCCCTGTCCATGCACTAAAGGCATACAGGGGAAGCAGAGGTAGGGCTTCACTCATTCTTCATGTTGGCATTAGACGGAGGTGAATGGTCACCTTGATACCCCAGCCACTTTCCACCCAGTGAAACCGCCCCTGGTATCCACAGAACAGGATGCTGGGTGGGCCCCAGCGCCGAACTGGACATTCTGGAGAAGAGAAACATCTTTTATCCCTGCCAGGAAGTGAACCATGGATTGTCCAGCCCACAGCCTGGCCATTACACTAGCTATGACATCCTGGTTCTGTTACAGATAAAGAAGGAAGGAAAAACGTCACTGCTGCTACCAAGAATCAGCCCCATTACTTTGGGATTAAGAAGGAAGAAGGGTAGTCCCTGTCTGTTTTACAGGTATTTTAAGTCTGATGCAACCAACACACAATAAAACTGTAACAAATTATGCATCCAAGGTAACATGTATGCAGGACCTCCATATGTGGGTAACCAATATCTTGCTGTGCCCATTACAACATGTGTAACTGCAGCAGCAGGAACTTCACCTGCTTGCTGCTTGTTACGAATGTGAAAAATTTCTTAAGACTTTTAACCAAAATACTTATGCCCAAGTTGGCCACAACAAAAAGATCAGAATGCATTCATGTAATGTGTCTGCATGTAGTCACGTCTGAACAAAATTATGCTATGGTATAAATCACACCTGTTATCTCTAGCATGTGCCTCGGAGACACTCTGCTCAATGTAATTATTTTTCTATGGTTAAGTCATTTCAGATATAACAACCTATTATCTTCATTCATCACCAACTTCCACTTACAATCAAATATTTAAGTTCTGTGAGATATACAGTACAAACAAAACATTTATATCAAATCATTCAAATATTCAAGGCTTGTACAACTTGTACAGGAACATCCCTCTACTTAGCAAGATTACAGTCTTTTGGAATGTGATGTCGGGCAGGTACAGCACAGTCTCAAAGTCTGCAAACCTCAATGTTTGATGATCTTTCATGGTCACTCATTTTAACCCCTGTTTTGACCTTTTGTAACTGGTTCCAACAAATCAGGATGGGACCATGTGATTGGTGATTTGGTTTCCTCAACTCTCCTGTGATTCTGCACACCACTATAAGCCCAGACAAGCTGTTTCATTACATAAAGTTGACTGCCTTTGTGCTTTCTGGAATGAGACTCCATCTTAGCAATTTCATGAAGTTTCCAAAGTGTCCACATTTTATTAAAAATCAACTTGCATGCTATTTAAGGACATTTTGATACTTCCAGTATTGCCACTTCACAAGTTGTTGGAACAAAACAGGCATTTTACATTGCAAGCAGATCTGGATATTCAATACAATTTTATCAGTCCCAATTAATCATGAACATTGAGACTATACTGTACCAACAGTTAGGAGGAATCCACTGCTCCCATCTTCACTGTACAATATCACAATTTTCATTTTTACCACAGCAAGAACATAAAATCTAATATCTCACATGTAACTCACATGCAATAGACAAGGTAAGAAGAAAAGTTTACATAACACAACAGAAGGAAAACAGGAGTGTGGAACAGACAAACTGGAAGTTCAGTCCATACACACTTGCACAAAAATCCTTCCATAACACTGTCATATCTCAGCAAATCTGTCACAATTCATCTTTAATTTATTGTGCCATGGTACCCTCATCATTCGGTGATACACATTATGTGTAGTTCAAACAGAACGCTTCACTTCATAATCACCATGTCCTGTATGCATACTTTGCTACTAAACAGTGTTCCAGTCCCTCAGAATTTCATTCCTTTTTGAACTTTTTTGACTGATTTGGCTGCACTTATTCTGATCCGTAAGCTCACCAGAGTTCATCTGACTACTTTTTTTTTTAATCGACGTCTCTGATAAGATGACCGCTTACTTTTTAAACGCTGTTCCCGTTCCTCAGGAGTTTCATGTTTCACTCGCCGGGCTTGATATAATCGCTGTTTCTCCAAACGTAACGCTCGTTTCTCAGCAGATTCACTTCCTAATCGTTGTGTTTCGTACATTCGTTTTTCTTTCAAGCGAACTGCTCGCTCTTCTTCAGTTTCCTTAAGTCTTCTTTTTTTTGCATTTTCCCTTATTTTTTTTAAACGTTCCTCTCGTTCAGCCGGGGTCTCATTTACCCTTCGCTTGAAATAGTAGGACCTTTGTTTTGCTAACCTTTGTTCTCGTTCCTCTGCAGTTTCTTTCTTGTGATAAATCTGTCATGGAATTAACAGTAATTGGTGGATTATATCTAACTCAAAACAAGTGGTAAGGATTAGAACATAAAGATACAGGGACTGAATGGAAAAATGTGTGTGTGTGTAAACCCACAGTATTAAAGCAAGTACATTACTAACATAGTGTCCAAGTGTGTATAAATGAGGTATGGCTATCAAATAAGGAGATAAGTTTGAAAAAGCACTTTATTAATGAAATTATCCATTTCCACATTATCCTCTTCAAGGTACTTTCCAATGGAAGCTACACACTGCTCCACGGCCTCCCCTGAGTCATTTTGTGAGAGTGCTCTAACTCTGCCGTCTTTTCCATACACATAACAAATTAGAGGCTTTGGTGGCAGGTCCTTTCAATTTCACCATTTTTTTTTTCCATCAAGCATTATGGCAGCGCATAAAGGAAACAGTTTATAAAAAACTGAATTACTTTACACTATGTGAATGTCACACAGAATGATTTTGCATGTGACCAGGGCAATATACAGTGGAAACCAGCAGCTATATATTTACTGTGGCAATCAGCAGCCTGGAGACACACACACAGTCTTGTTTAATAGCCACACCTCATGAAGATCATTAAATGAGATGGGATACTGTTAACGGTGAATGGGTAAGAGTTCAGAAATAGGCAATTGTGGTCCACATGAAAAAACTGGGAAAACATGAAAAAGGTTGTTAAATATACAGGGTGTGAAATATACAGCAAATGGCTATGCAGACAGACAAGACTTCTAACCTACTGACTGCTGCCTGCCTGACACATTCAAATACCTTAAAAAATAATGTTTCTGCAAGACTTTGTACTTCCTTTGCTAGTCTTTCATTTTAAAAAATACAATAAAATCAACAACAATACACCTCTAAGTTGAGAGTGAGCATATGTCAACACTTGCTTCAAGACAGCTAAGGTAGCTTAAATCACATGATGGCCAGTATAATTTGTGATGTATAAAAAGTTGCTGAAAACTTACCTTCCTCTTTCGTGGTCGCTTAACACGCACTGCCTTATCTGAATGTGTAGGATATGCACTGGCCTGCAAAATGACAACTGAATTTCAATAAATGCAACACAAACAAGATCTCTCTGGACACATATCTGGCTCTTGCATGTGCAAGCATATTAATAAAAATGAAAGAGCAATATATGAGTTTTTATGACCAACCACTGCACAACAATCACTGCAAAATTACAAGCATTTAACACTGAACACAGATCCCGATTTTCCTACCTGTCCAATCGGTCTCAATTAACCATGAACATCGACACCCTGCTGCACGCAACTTTCCTCAACCAACAACCTTTCTCACTCTAGCCCACCAACATTAGCGACAGCAGCACTAAAACCCTGTAAGCGTAACTCATCACTATTGACAGTCGGTTAGCACATGAACTAAAATCATATGTTTATAAATATACCCAGCACCTTACCATATCACCCACTTAACTGTACCTACTAATACCTCACCTCATGACCACTCTCCTTAATGCAGGGAGACCCACGCACTCTATGACCCAAGAGGCAAATGTCTGCATTACTGCCTGACGTCTCTGAACACAGCGAGTCTGAAGTCAGCTGCAGAAAGAACATCCAAATATGAAGCACAAGCACATGTCACATGTGACCAAGCAAAATACACATCAGAAGCTTTCACATTATTTTTTAGACAGAATAGCAAACTGGAAGCAAAAGTAAAGCTTACTGACTTGGCTAGTCAAGAACATCCCTGCATTTTATGGAACCTGAATGTTCATTACCACATTCACAAAAGCTGGTGAGTGGAGCCTATCCTATGCCAGATGAACCCAGTTCACAGTATCACACCGCTTCCTCATGATGAACTTCAATATTATGTCCCTGTGCATGCCTGTCCTTCAGATTTTACAACTACAAACTTGTGTACATTTCTCACTCTGTCATGCATCTTATATGCTCCACTTCATACTTGTGTTCACCCCAGTAATATGTCGTGAAAGGTACAGATTATCCCTTTACAAGGTGATCCATCACCTCATCACCATGGGAGGGCACAGTATAGGCCTACACAATATCCAGATCACTAACCTGCCAACAGCTCAGAAAGCTTCCATTTAACAGCTGTAAAGAAGGCTGCTTCTACAAGGGACACACCAGCAGAGATGCTTCTGACCAGTTTTATGCTAAACGTCTACAGCGATGTTCAGGCACTTGATGTAAATGGGACAGTACCTTAACTTGAGCCAAAATAAGGGCAGTTTCTGGCTCATTACTCACTGTGTGTTCAGCTAGAGGTGTAATGTGGAAAGTAACTGTGAAGTAGTGATGTAGGAACAGGACTTATTTTAAGGAATATCACACCAACAAGCAACTGTGGCACCTCTCCATGTGCAACCTGCCTGTGCAAAACTGTGGCACCTCTCCATGTGCAACCTGCCTGTGCAAAACTGTGGCACCTCTCCATGTGCAACTTGCCTATGTAAAACTCAAGCCTCAAACCAAAATGTAAGATCAAGAAGCTGGAAATTTGGAAACTTCTGGAACTTCATCATATATTTAGGCAACAGGGACATTTGCTGCATTTTTAACACAGGCTGAAACATCTCCATTTTATTTCCCACAAATGCCATTATTGTAATAATTTTATCTTTCCTTGCTCAAATAACATTCATGTTTTTCATAAATCAAGAGCTAAAATTTAAATATCGCAGCAACAAAACTCCACAGGGATGACAGTTTTGATTAGTTTACAGCCCATCGCTTAAAAGTCCATCCTTATATCAATTAATTTCACAGGACTCTCTTCCACAGGCAGTTACATTGCTGAAGTTTCCTACACACTCATTATACGAACATTAATCTTTACGTGTAAATCAGTAAATTCACTGACACATTGAATCCCCTACAATTTACTTCCTGTCTGCATGCATTCTGACAGTGCTGCCACCTGTTCTTGTTTTTAAGTGCCAATACAGGTTCCCTACAGCATGCCAAGGCAAAATCGGCTTCTTCATTTCACACTGTTTCCACTTCAACCCTCTCGGGCCGAAATTAAATCCCCCGGCGCAGGGACAGCAGCCGGAGTTTCTTCTACCGGGCATTTAATTTTTATGCTTGCTCTTAGATAAAAAATCATATTTCATAGACTTTTCGTTCAAACTTAAAGCCGCAAAATTTAGCCATGTGTTTATGAATTGCTTAATTTGGGAAAAAATATTAATCAATTTTTATAATAAATTTAGGCCCGTGAATTGCATGCATTATACAAAATGTGGTGTAAGTACTGTATTACTCACATAATTCTGGTTGCTGCAGAAGATCCATGGCACCTTGCATCACTGTTCTATCACCACACACACACACACTATTAACACAAATTCACTTTTGTGTGATATTCAGCAAAACAAGGTACCACACACGACCCAACATTGCACTGGGCACACTTGTATACTGTGCCTCTTCGCTGTCCGCGAGCTGAACAAGCACGGCACCGGGCTTTGTTTGACTTAGCTAGCCAGTGCTTGTTGTAGCGACTGTCTAGTCACATAAAATTTGTGTCAGTCGCACTTGGCCTTCCAACTAGACTGGGGGTGGGACGATCTGGATTTCTTCCAGCTTCTTCGATCAAATTCCTCACCAGGAGGAATCTGAAATCTCGGTGCGTATATTTGGCTCCGCACGAAGATAACAGAATCCAACTGTTGAGTACTGTCAGATCCAGAAAGTGGAAAAATAATTTCGTGGTCCATTTGAAAGTACGCCAGCACATGGAATAAGTGTTTGCCATGCGATCCGAATGGTCAATGTACCCCATGTGTCGAATGTACCGTGCCACGATGTGAGGTTTCACAGGGTGTTTGTTTTGACGTAATTACACGCGTGTGAAAGCAGTACTGACTCACCAACATTGTTCGTGCGGTCTGAGCACAGCTGCAGAAACCTAAACTCAGCTGGTGTGAAATCTTACACCGATCTATTTTTAGAAAGGAATGTTGAGTTGCTCTCTGGGCGAAACCCTCTGTCCCACATCCCACGACTGACCTGGTTCTTTTTTTTTGGCGCCACTGTTCGCTGAACTTCTGGTCTATCTACTACAAACACTGTTCTGTATTGCTCTGCGGTCATAAATCTGATGCCCCAAGTAATGGGCACCTTACTTGATGAGAGCAAAACAGATCTAAGGCTGCGATGTGAGTGTTTGTAGAATTCCTAGTATTTGAGGGTGCAGAGGACTTTTTAGTATGTTTGACGGCTGTGTGTCGCACATTACTGCCCCCAAACCCCTACAGAGAGCCCCACAACTACAAAGGGCATGTCTGTCAGACCTTGTGTACATGCAAACATCCATTTTTGTGGATATCTCCAGCTTTTGTGTATTAGTTTGTTCCGGACAATACGTGTCACATACGCAACTGAAGACCATTGTGCTGGCCAATTAGTGTTTGTTACATAGCCCACTGTTCATATTCAACACACACACACGACTCCAATATCAGCTGTAAAAACAGAGGCTTGCTTTGTCTGGAAGTGTTACTCAGCTCTCAACTGCGTATTTATCCAACTCGAAGACGACTGAATCATCGATGTTGGGGGGCCTTAGAGGGGCAAAGGAGGAAAAATTACGACTGCAAAAGGCAGTCCTGACCTTCAGGGACGTACAGCATAGCAGAGCTTAACTGTTTTTGGTGCAGGGGTGAAACAAATTGCTTGCAAATTTGACACAACATTCGCAGCCCCTTTATGGGACGTTCGGCAGGTTTAAATGCTCACACGGAGTCCCCGATCGGGGACCTTCGGCGTTTAAAGGTTAACTGATCCCACAACACGCTGTACAAATATCTTACAAAAAAAGAGATAAATTTTGGTTTTACTACAACAGACTATGCAACACAGCCCAAATAACTTCACTATGTAATGGCTTGGGGAATCTGGCAAAGCTCAGACAGTGACAGGGTTCAATTACTGGCAGGAGCAACAGATTTTACTGTTGTTCACAAAGCCCACACTGGCTCTGGGGCCTACCCCAACCTCCTATTCAATGGGTAATGGGGGCTCTTTCCCTGGGGTAAAGTGGCTGGGGTGTGAAGCTGACCACTCACCTGCACCCAGTGAGCTGTTAAGAATGAGTACCTGTACCTCCACTCCTCCATACGCCTTCATAATGTGCACAGGGACAACTTCACCATCACCTTTACAAAACCTTGTTGTAAGAATTATAAAAATTTTGTTCCAAAAACATTCCACAACTACCTACCTCCTCGTTACTCTCAAACTGGATATTTTCTTCCTTAATATATACAGTCTCAAGTGTTCTGTGTTCACTGCCGTAGTCACTGCTGTCAGTACATGAACTGGCTATTTCCTGTAGAAAGAAAACTTAAAATATTTCAACGTTCTTCACACTGTACTAGCAGACATGAAATATACAATGAAATTTGGCATAGGGTCCTGTAAACTTCTAATAACCTTGTACACCAATAATTTCATCATCTGTCTTTGCATTCTACATTTCTTCCCCCAACCCACATTTAATTAAGGACACATACCACATATATGATAAACACAATCAGTAGCATGAATTTTACAAATTACTAAACAGTGCATGAGAGTTTTGGTCCTCACAGCAATGAATATTCACAATGCAGTCTTCTGAGATGCAGACCCTTCCATAAGACTCAAGTCCCTAGGGATGTGATGCCATGTCACTGGGCAAGTAGTTCCTAACCTCTAAGGTGACGGCACTATGACCCTTCCAAACAGCAGCAACCACATGCCCGACACAGCGTCACATCCCACATGGCTTGAATCTCCAGCAACACCACTGTGAGAACCTCAAAAGTTGCAAGACACCATGTGGCGTGATACGCTATAAGATGTAGACAGGCGGTTACTCTGAAATGTCGGTGCCAATCTGCCACACCACACGGTATAACATCCTAAAGACCACGGTCTGAATGATACAATACTAAGCTAACTTCATTTGCTTCTGCCTTTACACAACATTCATAGCATTCTACACTATTTACTTACCAGACCGGTCCTTTTGCTGTGCTGCCACTGTCACAGCTGACTACATCTGACAACTGATGATGGTAAATGTTGAGAATATGAATATGTTACAGAGACTGTCTACACTGTATCAAAATTATTTTCACATGGCCTGTGTAAACTGTATGTGTTCTGCTAGTACTGATACAAGAATGTGCACATTCAGATTTCAACTTCACAAACTTCAGATTTCAGAACTTTTTTGTGATGTTATAAGCATAACCCTGTATGCTACATGTCTGTGGAATTTCACAGTCCAACTTCTGTATGACTACTCACCTCATTAGTTCTCTCATCTTCCAGAACTTCCTCCTTAATAAACACAGACTCAATCGCACCACATGCAGATTCATGATCTGCTTCATCGTGCGAGTCCACTTCCGTTTTAATTACACTTACAGCGTCCTGTTAAAAATAAAATTTGGTGTAGAGGAATACTAACAATCTCGCCACAAACTTGAACTTTCACAAGAGACAAAACCTTTCTGAAGTCCATTTGCTCAAAAGCTTCAGTCTGGCACAATTATTTAGTGTAACTTAGCACTGCATTACAGGGGACATATGTTACTGTGACACTGCCATCGTGACACTAACCACACTCTTGCTCTTAGTATTATGCCTACAGTACAGCACCAATGTTTGTCTGTGGCTGAAACCATAATATCCTACTGACCACAGTGCTGTTTCACTCCAGTCAAAACACTTTGATGACTGGACACACAACAGGAATGTTACGACTACTGTACCACTCTATTAGGCCTTCAGCTATCACTGCATTTTTGGAGGCCAATGCCACTATCCCATTACGTTCAGCAGCAATAGGTCCTCCCTGTGCTACGTTCTTGGACTGTACTAACCGGGGGACATGTTTTCTGTTTAGAGGCAAAGTGCCTATGGCATCGACCCCACTCTCTCTAAACAGACTACACAGAGATAATGTGACCATCCGCAAAGTGTAGCCTAGGTTGGCATGGGGCTCTAAAAGTGTTGCCTAGGTTGACATGGGGCTCTAGAAGTGTTCCCTAGGTTGGCATGGAGCTCTAGAAGTGTAGCCCATGTTGACACAGTGCTCTAAAAGTGCAGCCTAGGTTAAGTGGCTCTAAAAGTGTAGCCTTGGTTGACACGGGGCTCAAAAGTGTCGCCTAGGTTGACATGGGCTTCTAAAAGTGTAGCCTAGGTTGACACGGGGCTCTAAAAGTCAGAAAATAATCATCGAGCTCTGTAGACTAAGATGGCACATCGATATAATGACCTGCTACATGACAAACAATGGAATTCCACAAACATCTACTGAAGGATTCACAATTCACACAGCTCAGAAGTTTGTATGCCAAATTTTGTGGCTGTTAGCCAAATGTACTGTTTACATATTCAGACAGCTGTTCCATAAGTTGAGGGACTTATCAACACTTACCCTGTGTGGGCAGAAGCGCTTTGGAAAAATACATTTAGCACTTCGAATAGATAATAAATTTTGAAAATTTTCTTTGCTTCTGTTTAGGTGCCTACTGTATGTTGCCACCAAAATGTAAGAATATCACTTCATATCTGTCCTGTGCCACAGTCTGCAGAAATATCAGTGCCTATACAAATGCACCCCTGCTGAAATAAGATTTTCAGGTCAACTTCTCCACTATACCCGTTAGCATTACTGGACCAATGGCGACATATATTTCATTTACTTGTCACTGGCTGCCAGCTCCACATCTTTTAATGAAGACCTGCCAACACACTAAGCTGCATGCCTGTGCGTCTCAACAACACTGTAGAACATTTTAACACACACCATATCGACGCTGAAAATGACAGTGAGACACACTCACAAATATCCCTAGATGTCTTTAGAACAATCAAGTTAGCAACACAGTCGACTACCAATATCTCCACAAAACTAAAGCTATCACAACATTCACAATGGCCACCTAGTTTTCCCTACACGACCATTCAAGTAGTCCGTTGCAAGAGCAGTTCATGTAGTGACGGTTAACCCTTCCATGCTGACGGGTTTAAATTCCAACTATCATCCATAAGAGACTAGTTTAAAGCACCCTAAAATGCACTCACTGCAGCATGAGTTGAAGGGTTACACCAACATCGGATACAGATCACTTGGTCACAATATTTCAGTGGGCACACTGAAGTTCACACAGAAGTATTAAGTCACTCTGCGAAACACAGCACAGTATGAACTCTAGTCACAATAGCATTTACCTGCTGTTCCATAATGTGCATCTGATGTTCAGTTTTGTGTTCAGCAGCACAATCTTGTTCAGACTCAGATTCACAAAAATGTGAATGTATTTCTGACAGCTAATGTGTCTCAGGCTCACAGGTAAGTTTCCTTTCCAGTGTATGTGGACATGCTAAAGTTTCACATTCCTTTTCTTCTTGAAACTGACAAGAAAATGTCAAGTCTGCAGCATCAGCGTCAATCCGATACTCACACAACTCATTTCTTCCCTTGTGTTTGACTCTCTCTGCTTTTGTGTGATATGACAAACAGTTTGTTCTCATTATACCTACAAAAAAATAATCATAAACAGAATCTCAATAATCAATTTTAATAACAAAAAATCTATGAAAATACAATGCAGCCAATGGACTGAAAACCATAAAACTCCACCACCCCCTTCATTGCTAACACATTCCCTACTACAAGGGTATGAAAATTCTCCAAAAATCTAGGAGTCATGAAGTGACATTTGTAAAGTACACCCTCTTACACACTGCAATAAAATCCAGACACACCAGCATGGGATCATACAGAGTACACATGACAGTCCAAGACAGAGACTATTACTCACCCAGGTACGATAACAGATTTCATCACAACTTCAAAATTAATATTCAATCGTCTAACACACACTTCAGCACTATGTTAGAAATGCATGCCGGTTCAGTAGCAATTCAGTTTGAAACTAGTTTACAGTTTTCCTTAAATAAGAATCAAAATGTAGCAGCTTTATTGGTTTACGTGGTATGTTTATTTACTCACCATGTTCATAAAAATCAAAGGGATTGATAAATTTACTGCCATATTATACTGTTCCACATATTTCATTAATTCATAAAAAATCTGTATAACAAATTTTAAGTAGCCTTTAGGGGCACCAATACTCCCTCCTTCGTCACCCTTACAGGTAACAATTCCCTCTTCCTTGCCAATTTACCTCCTTCACCATACAACTTTGCTAAAACTAAGGGCACAGGAAACACGAGTTTCTAAGGTTTTCATTCCCCCCCAAGTACATGGAAGGCAAAGTTTTGAGACATTCAAGCCCTACTAATCACACCACTCATTACAGTTATACAACCATAACTTTGAATGAGTAATGTCCGTCTTACAGCCAACAAATTCTTTATTAAAATAAAGGTTAAAAAAGTTAAAAGTTGTATATGCATATACAACTTTTATACAAAAGTTAAAAGTTGTATATGCATATACAACTTTTAACTTTTTTAACCTTTATTTTAATAAAGAATTTGTTGGCTGTAAGACGGACATTACTCATTCAAAGTACTATACAAGCCAACGGAGATGACAAACATCAAAATAATATACAACCATAACATTTGTGGTTCCTGCTGTGGAGAAAATTGAGATCGTGGTATTTTTCATGACAACCAGATGATCGCAAACTTAATACCTGCCACTCTTCAGGAACAAGGGAGCAGAGAGCTAAAAGTAAGGCCCGTATCACAGCAAACAACTGATTAACAATTCACAGTCATCATAAGCTTCATACGAGCATGCGAGGTGCAGCTACAGAAGAAAATAACAAATACAAAAACGCACTTCGGCCTGCATTACACTCTTCAACCACACTCACCGATTTGTCGTTCGTGTATACACCCGAATAACCGCTGATGCGAATAACTATGTGCATGATAGACATGCCGGAATTCGTAACTCCCACGGATTCGCATAACAGTCCTATTTTACAGATGCTGTAAATAAGCAACAACAGTTCACTTACATAGTTGCTACAATCACGTGACTACAACGCATTTTTAATATTATTTGTTCTGCTGAGGACGGGCTCATTAATGCCCGTACTCCTTTAGAACGTGGTACAGTATGGCGGCGCATTCTTATTCCGCGTCCTTCTATTAGCATGGATCTTTGACCAGCACGGATTAACCTCTAGCACCGATTGCTTGCTAATGATGAAGGTACTAACAGCCATGTGGTTCATGTACAAAGCAAGATATTCATGGTGGTTTATGAGTTGTGTCACACCATTAACCCTTTAAAGACGAAGCGTATATGTTTTATATAAGGACTCAGTGCGTACCGGGCTGTAAACACTCTCCACTTCGGTTATAAAAACCAATCTCTTAATGTTTTATAAGGCAAAAGTTGCTGTTTGTTCTGAGATACGTACGTACAAAACACATAAACTCAATGTGAGCACCACGTAGAATTTTTTAATGTTAAAGCTGGTCGTATGTAAAGTTACCGCCAGGCTTTAAAAGGTTAAGCCTGCACATTAATAAACTGAATTTAGTTATAGGTTTATATACTTACTTATGCTGTTATTCATTTATTTAATTTAATTAGCTAATTATTTACATATTAATGATTTGATATATGAAGTTATTTACCTAATTATTCATTTAGTTAGTAAATTACATAGGTAATGTTTTAATTAATTTATTTAAATACCCACAGTCACAATTTCACTAGGTAGCATTCCCCATTCCAGACAAGTTTAAGCTTCTGCTGGTCACAAGGACAAGGTTTGACTATGTGAAATAGCTGTTCTGTAAAGTTTTCCAGATGCCAAATAGCCTGACAGCACAAGTACTGCAGTTCAAAGCAGATCAGCCCATACACTGAAACATGTATTTTATACAACGGTATAAACAGGACCTGTTATTTTATTTCAGTATTTACATACAAAATATTTATTTACATTTCACCTTCATACATTTTAAAAGACATCACGCTACTTCAGCCATTTGCAAGAAAGGACAAAAGGGTAGCTTGAATTTCAGTCTTCAGATCTGTGAACATTTCTAAAGAAAAATAATCAAAATCCAGTGTAAAGTTTTCTTACAAAATGGTTAATACCAGTAATACATACTACCTCAAATGATATCTACATAAGGCAGTATGTCAACACTGACAGAGCAGGATGTGGATATGGCACTAAATGAACCTGTAACTTGTGGCAGAGTTGTTAGTAGTTACAGAAAAGATTGGAAAATGGCAGCAAAGGTAAATGACAATGGAGAGTATGTTACAGTCAGTACAGTGCCCACCCTGCCAGAATGAAGTTCATCGAGTTCCACTAGATTGCAGCACCAGACACTGCATACTCTTATTCTATCAAGTTTCGTATTACTATAGTACAAATGCACATTTCTTTTAATTGAGAAGTCTTCCTGAGCTTACAAAATGGCTCTGGGAAATAAAAGGCACAAGTTTGAATGAGAAAATGTTGAAAAGATTCTTACAGCTGTGTCTAATTTGGGTGTCAAAAAATGGCACTTGATATTGCCTGAGCATCCAGTTTGTTATGCAGTGTGGACAGGCAAGACCAAAGTGCATGTGTTGAATAAGTGGCTCACATGAATAGCCATGTTGTGTAACACACAGATGTACAAAACATTATCACAAAATGTGGAATTCAGGCACAACTGACTGTTGATGGTCCCTTATGAGGGGAGCTCCAGGGGTCAAGCACTAAGCATCCAAAGCATAAAGAAACAAGACTGCAAGTCATGTACTCAATAATGCAGTACACAGACTTTACCAAGGTGTTTTTTACTTTCTAAAATATCATGCAGTTTCGCAATGCACATGGAAATATAGTCTCATTTACACCCATAAGCAAAGTATTGACTTCCCTGTGCTGATTTTCATAAAACTCACAAATGCTCAACAGCATTATGTGCAGATTTCTTGCACTGAATTTCACCCAAATCAGGCAATAAATTTGGAAGGTATAGATAGAAATTAAATTATGCCTTTCAGCACAGTAAGGCATTTATTGCGCCATTTTCCACAAAACCCATGATCACTCCATAAATGTTTGTGGACGTCTGTACCAAATTTTATCCAAGTTGGATAAAAATGCAGAAAATAACTGCAACATTTCATTTATACCCCCAAGGTAAAAAATTATGCCTTTAACTATCTGAATCATTATCCAACTCAGAACTGCTGAATGGCATTATGTGGAGATCTGCTACATCAAATTTTATGAAAATCTGATAAACAGTTCAGTGTTGATGCTAGGACATGGACACATGGACTTGGTCTCCACACAAGGAGTTCTTTTTCTCATGTCATAAAGAACGCCAAGTTTATGAACTTAGTTTTAAAGACACTTCTGTAATACTTGTATGTATATGTTCTTGGTATATAAAAACTTCCATTACACTAGCCACAAAAATTGTCAGCGAGGTGAACTGAAGCTCATGTTCACGTTTGGCACATTTCAACTGACCAATATCATCCACAACATTATCATATAAGGGAGCAGAGGAACAATTTTGAATGGTGTGTTTATAAACTTCACAACCACTTACTTCCTCTGTCAGTGTGACTCTTCGCTCACAGGATGGTAAGATACGCAACACGACGTGAGTTACGACACTCACCGGGATGAAGGAGAGGGCACAATGCATGGGACAATCAAAATTTTCGAAGTGTTTTCCAAACCAACAATTTCTATGAGTCTACAACCTACAGCTTTTGTTCAGATGTGACATCATGTAATACGCTAGACAGATGCCAATGCACTGGAGGTACCTGCCAACTCCATTTTCAGGGTAGAAGTGCCTACACTCAAAATACAGGCATCCAGTTCTTCCAAAATTTTGGTAACTATCTAAAAGATGACATGAAGTCATAATGATGATGCACTTCAACATGTTGTAAGGCTTTGACATCAATTATACGAACATACACTCACCAACTCATGCCTTTTATCATAAGTATCATACATTTATGACTGATGCCTTCTACAGAACGCAAGGGTGTTTGTCACACATATATGATATTTGTGATGAAAGGCCTGAGATGCTGAATTAACATGTACAATAGGGTCAAACCCCAGGTGCATGTAATCCTCACATTCACTACTGTCGGAACATTGTACTGCACAAGAGTTTAGTTCAGAAAGCCTGAAGAAGACAGCAGAATGTACAGCAGATTACTCTGCATCACGTTGCCGCCACCTACAGGTGTTTACTTTATGAAATGTGGGAGCTGGGAGTTAGCTGGGAGTTAGTACGCTACACTACACCCTTTGCAGCACGTCACTGGCAGTGCAGTACACAGGGCACCTGTTAAAAGTGTTCCCTGCATAAAAGACTGTGCTGTCAGGATGATGAGTGTAGAGGGAGGCAGGACAGCATACTCAGTACAGCTGTTAGGCCACAGGCTAAATGACATAGGGCTGAATTCCTGGCAGAGGCGAGAGTTTTTTCTCTTGTTCATAACATCCAGACTGGTCATGAGGCCCACCACCCACTGTATCCAAAACATACTGCGGGGTCTTCCTGTGGGTTAAGCGGCTGGGGCATGAATTTTACCACTCGTCTCCATTTACTGCCAAGGCCCAGAATGTTGGTGCTATACTGCTTCTCCCCCTACATGCCTTCATGGTATGCAGAGAAACGACTTTACCTTTGCTTTAACAGTAAGTATAGCAACAACACACCAGTAAACTGTAATGTCATTAGTACATCTTTGGATGTAATCACATCACAGGTCCACCCTTAACCAGATTCAATGCACAACCCATACAAGTATATATATCAACATTTCAAACAAATCAGTACACATACTTATATCCAATACAGTGCATCCTCAACATCCATCCTTAATTTGCTCGTTAACAGTGGCATGGATTAGGAAACGACAGATGCAGAGCAGTAAACCTGTATGTTATAATAAGAAGTTGTTTGAAGAGTCACAAATTTGGCACCAAACTCATTTTTTGGGACAATAAATGCCAGTAAGGGAAGTTTGATTTAAACATACAATGTGTATGTAAGTTCACTCCGTGTGGGGCGAACAAAATAACAGAAATAAAGTAAAATAAGACACCAACTTGGCAGATAACCAGCTTGAAAACCTCTAACTATGAGTGCTCCTGGTAGGCTTAACACTTCTGAGCAATAGAAGTGATGTACAGGTGGTGAAATGATAACAGACAAAAGAACAAATGACATACACCATAATGATACCATTAAATGGTCGACCATATATATGAGAAGCAACAAACTGGGAAATCAATATATGCCCACAGAGCATAACACTTTTGGCATAGTTGCTTTATTATGTTCCCTAGGTTTTAAGTTCATAAATAGTTTCAGGAAGAATGCTGAAGATGCAAGTATCTCAAATGTGCCTTTCCACAGCACACACTACAAAACTTTATCCAGATCTTAGCAACAGATTTACAACCAGTACGTTTCTTTGTTTTTCAAATGAGAAATGTTTTCTCTCTATCATACTGACAGAGTGTAATCAGTTATGATTCTGTTATGTTTTAATTGGCTTGTACCTCACAGAGAACACAGCCTGTCTCTATTTGAAGGGCATCCATGATGATGTTCATGGAAGATGTGTTACTTTGTCCAATTTTAACCTGAACTGTAAGGTGGCAAGAAATTTTAGTGAAGACCCCAAATATTAAACTTCACAAAAATCCATCCAGTGGGAATGATCCTGACACATGCAGACACACCCACATGATGAAGGTACAAGTTGATGTTTGCATTCGAATGTGCCTACAAATGTAGCAAGTACAAATGTTCTGTTTCCTGTTTCATACGTTACACCTAATACGGAACACCCAAAGGTGTGAAATTTACTCTGTGATGTTGCCAATGCCTACAGTAGCCAAAGCTGTTGAAGCAATGTGAAAAGTCTGAAGTACAGTTTTTTAGTGTGCTCCAAACTCTCATTTTAAACCTTGGTTTTTTTTAATTACATGAGGTCACTCAAGTTTCTCAATCTGAGTGTTGCATTTTCAGCTACTGTATCCTGAGACACTGAAAATAAATACAACTGTATCCTCGGGAAAGAATAAGTATTTCTTCCAGTCCCCATAGTGACTAGGCTGTGGGGTGTAAAACAGGGAATGGGGGTCATATTTCTAGTGAGGGCAGGGATTTTTCTCTGCTCTACAGCATGCAGACCAGTTCTGGGAACAAGCCAGCCTCCTATCCTGTGGCTACTCACATTCTTTCACTTGGGGTAAAGCAGCAGGAGCATGAAGCTGACCATTCATCTCCATCTTCTAGTACTAAGTTGAGAATGCATGGAGTTATACCCTTCCCTCCTACATCTCCATGGTGTAGTGTTTAACTATCATATAACTCACAGATTCCAAGAAATACGTTTGGTTTCGAAACACAAAATGAGAGAGTATGTATAGATTACGTTCAGCAAACCAGGACACATTAGAGACAATTACAGACCTAAGAGCAGGTTTCTTCGAACAGTATCACAACTTTGTTTCGTGTAGATCTCGTCTCACATACCCACGATACGGCCGAAGTCTCACAGCACGAAGATGATGTGATGGCACGTTGCAGCTGTGGTGAGGCGTTTCATCACCAGAATCAACATCACCTGAAACAAAACAGACATACAAGGCAATCAAAGGCAGTGTGTAATGTACTAAGTATATGAAGAACGCAACTAATAACTGGAAGCCTAGAAGATCTATACTGAAAATAAAATCCTTCTATATACTGGGCCACCACTTGCTATTCCAATAACATAAATGTTCGAAAGTACCTACGCTATGAGTAGAATATAGCTGCAATAAATGAGTTTTCCAGTGCTGACACAAGTCACAGACAGGAGCAGAACATTGCGGCATTATGCTATATTCAGTATCACAATTGCAGCACCATTTCAATAATAATAATAATAATAATAATATTGGGCACAGCTCAGATACTTCAGAAAGTGCTGATGTAGAGGCACAAAAGAGTTTAATATTGAAGACAGTGTTATATACACCATTAACAATATGCGCAGAATAGCTGCGACACAGTAAACCCTAGAAACGGTTTGTTTCAGGTATATAAGTGTGAATACCCTGCATAAAGGGGATGATGTAGTAGTAGTAGTAGTAATAGTAGTAGTAATAATAACAACAACAACCAAACACATATATACAGATGCAAAAAGCGGTAATTCTTGGCACATGTTCAATTGTAAGAAATTTCCTAAATTACAAATAAGACCACCGAGCCTAATCCTGTTGATGATACATCCCAGGATAGGTGAATATTTCCCAGCTATAGCTGAGAAGTGAGAAATTCTGGTAATAATAATAATAATAATAATAATAATAATACCCTGAAAAACCAAAGAACTACAGACATGTAACTTGTCTGCCTTACAGTAGAAATACAGCGCAAGTGGAATGTAAAAACAAAGGTGATGCCAGTAATAATAGGAACAATTGGAACCATTTCGAAGTCCTTCAGAAAATACTTGAGCAGCGTACCGGGACAGCACGATATCAAGGAACTGCAGAAAACAGCTGTACTGGGCACAGCACACACACAGCAGAAAGTATTAATGTGGAAGCACAAAGAGTTTCAATATTGAAGACAGCATTACGTGCACCATAAATAGTAAGCGAGGAATAGCTGCGACACTGTATACCCTAGAAACATGGTTTGTTTCAGGTACATAAGTGTGAATACCCTGCATAAAGGAGGTAATGTAGTGATGATGATGATGATAACTACATAAAGTTTTGCATTTTAGTACAAATAAATACATACAATAAATAAATACCTCTCCAGAGCTTTTCTCAAATTATCCGGGTTGGGAATCCTTAATAAAGTTTGTTTCTAACAATTTTCCAGAGAAATTTGATGGACTTTGTTAGTTGGTAATAGTAGTTTTCTATTCATAGATCAAAATTTCCACCAAAAAAAAAACCAAAAACGGATGTAGTTCATTACAGCAAAATGGATGAGGAAATAAAGCGTTTGACAATAACAGCATATCTGAACCAGTGCAATATTTGCATGCTGCCACACAGCCCTGCCTCAGCTAAATCAATCCACTTCAAACTGCTACACCCTGTTTTCTGTGACCCATTTTAATATTCTTCCACTTACATCTATGCTTCTTGTGTGACCTCTTTCCTTCCGGTTTACCAACGTATTGGTAGAAAATATTACATTACTAGCATAAAACCCACTGGAGTTTCAATGTGTAGTTCAACTAATGTGGTTATCAATATTATTATTGAATACGGAGCACAAAGCTATTTAGACAACAATTTGTGCACATTAATGATTTTTTGCTATAGAAACAAACTTTGCATGCACATGCGGGCAGTTGACCGAGCGTGCTATGTTAATATAAGTCAGCCAAATGATGCGACAGACACTTGTCAGATAAAGAAACATGACCATAGTAAAAACATGCACACTGCAGTGCTGCTATGTATGCTGTAAATTTCCTCTTTTGGTAAATGTGGCCCCGTATTACCAAGTAAAGCATACCTTCACTTGCAGTTTATTGCTGTCATCCTCTGCTCACATCTGTAACTACCACCAACTTTGATTGCTAACATACATATCAGTGTAAGTCATGACAACCTACCATCACTTGAATTTGTGGATGCCACAAAATGTTCTGAACGTATGGCCTTCCTTGATTTTGGTCTTCGATAATATCTGAACTCTCGAGGTAGTGTATATGACCTTGGAAGTGAGATCTGAGAGTCCATGTCTGATGGAATGCGATATGATTTGTACATAAGCATGGCTTGCTGTTGGTGAGCACCATTGGAATGCGAGTCACTGCTCCGTGCCAGTAGGTCATTCTTGCCACCTCTTCCTGCCTCAGAATAATTGGAGCCATGTTCACTGCTGCAGTCCCTGGACCATGACAAATGAAACTTCACACATTGCCAAACAACAGGCCTGTAAAATACTTCAGGAATTAACATTATGTTTGGGAGGCAGTATTTACAGGCATCAAAACAGATTTACTGCAAATGCACTGTGTCAATGCGCAAGTAGTTTCTAATGATTCAAATGATAACAGTGCCTTCGTCTCCAGGGTCGGGATGTCCAAGCAGATGGAAGCACAGTTCTCCTTCGAAACATCAGGAGCAACCCACCCAGTAACACAACATTGCATGCCAGAAGATTTTAACCCCTACCTATTCCAATACTTCTTATGGGAATATCATTTTTGATTTAAGCCTTTTTGATTTACGCACACTTTTTCAAGAACAAAACTAGGGCATAAAACAAGGGCTTGGCGTATAATGCTACTGCCTAATGATTCCTGCAACATCCTTTGAGACCAACATTCATAATCATTCTTTACACTACACCATCATGAATAGTCACACAGCTGAGTTCAGTGAGTACCAGGAATGCAGAACTGATAAGGAAAGACCAGTACTCCTTAATCACGTATATTAACCTTTTAAAGCCTAGCGGTAACTTTACACAAGACCAGGTTTAACATTAAAAAATTCTACGTGGTGCCCACATTGTGTGTATGTGTTTTGTACGGATCTCAGAACAAACAGCAACTTTTGCCTTATAACACATTAAGAGATTGGTTTTTATAGCCCAAGTGTTTACAGCGCGGTATGCACTGAGTCCTTATATGAAACAGATACACTTCTTCTTTAAAGGGTTAATATCAACAGGTGTCTGTTTTACAAAATAAAATTCATTTTAAAGTGAATGTTCTGTAATGAAATTATAATTGCATAACAGCAATCAACATGTAGCATGCCACAGACATATCATGACCGTAGCATTAAAACAATGCCCCTTCCTTCAATCAGCAAGCTCATGGTGTTATATTTTCCAGTTTCATGTCCCAAAATATATGTGCCACAGAAAGATGTGCAAGCCATATGCATGGCAAGCAAGCATGGCATGCAAGCCATGTGCCTGCATATGCAGTCACACAAATTTAGAAGTAACCTTTATTTACACTTCACAAAATTAGCAGACAGAAAGAAATTCAAGGTTCCACTGATAATGTAAAGACATTCTGAATTCCTAGTAAACAGCAGGAAAGTAAGGCACAATAAGACACAGTTGCACACACCTGTCGACAGCTTCATCATCTGAAAGTCTGTATGGAGACCTCTCATGTTCCCACTCATAATATAATCCACTATTCTCAAGATAGTGTGGAGCCAACAGAATTTCTGGCGTTTTAGACCGATGTTTTGCCCTTGGTGGTGGCGGCAGGTGGTAGGCATAAGGTGGAGGTAGAGCACGTGAGATTGGGGGTGAGGGAGGGGGCCAGCCTCCTTGGTTATGCCTCTTAGCACAAGGGATTGGCTGTCGAGGCAGAGAACCCAAGTCTTCTCCTGTCCCAGAGGGTGCTCCACCTGACCCACCAGGACGCTGGATCTTGCCCTGCTTGATCTCTTCCTCTATGACTCGCAATTCAGCAAGCTGTTTCTGCTTCTTCTCTTGAAGCTTCTGCTGAATATTCACCCTTGAGCCCACACTGCTTGCTTCGTTCTCACTTGAACCACCCTGAAACAAGGTCCAACTCTAAATTTTTCTTGTCATAATCTACACAAATGCATTGTTTTAACAACATCAGAAGCCAAAAAAGGACAAATTTAAATGAAATGATATACATTCCTGAATAAAAACATTCTCAGAAGGTGCAGTTATGGGTGAAGGCAGAGAACATATGAGGTGTGGCTACTAACCCTTCAACGCTCGCCTCAGTGCTCTGTTAGGACCTTTACTTCTTCACCCAATGCCAGCCATGATGCAGCGTACAGTCTCAGATGCAGCTAATGGCACTATAAATTTAAAACCCCTCCATCTTGAGCAGTAGATGGAATTTATGCCCCACTGTCTTTGAACAGTTAAATAACATGACCCATTTCAAAAAAATATCTTTATTAATGGAATTACACGTTATCCTGCTTACAACAATTTCTATCAGAAGCTACAGACTGCATCATACAACACAGCGCCACATGCTAGAAGATTTGCACCATCAAGAGTTCTCATATTATACACCTCGTAACAGTTCACAGTGCAAACAATGAACAAACCTGGTGGTTATGTTGGTTGGGCAATGGACGTCTCCAGAATGGTACAGCATTCTGCATCTGTAGGGCAATATTGCTACTGAAAGCATCCTGCATCAAATTTTCATGCTGCTGCTGCTGCTGCTGCTGTTGCAGTGCGATACCCACTGGTGGAAGTGTCGTGACGACAGGCGGTGGCACAAAACTGGTTGGCTTCTTCTTTTTACGTTTTGTTGCAGCTGCAGATGCTACAGGATTACTAAATCGACAGTTGAATACACCCGGGATACCACCATGATGGTACGGATGGTAACCATTGTTGTGGTGCTGGTAACAGCTGCCTCCACCAAGCTTGCCATTACATTCCACATCCTGACACACATCAGCATATTAGAGACAACAGCATACCACTGGATGTCAAAATACACAGCTGCACAATCTATGAATACCTCAGAAATTTCTACATCACAAGAGTTAAGCTTCTCACAGCAGTGTTTGTGCATATTCAAGTCTTATGGGGTGTTATGCTGCATTGACAAGTAAACACATATTGATGTTTCTGAAGGGCATATTGTCCCCACCATTAGGGTCAAGCACTCTTCCTGGACTGCTTATCTCTGACAATGGAGGCACTATGCTCCTCTGAAACATCAACACTTGTTTACCACTCAACACATCATAACATCGCATATTTGAATTTTCATTCCTATTTTTTGTTCCTGCAATACAAAAAAGCTGTAAAAGACATTTTACAACCAAACATCATGGTCAAGTGCAGAGTCCTCCTGCTTCATATTCAGGAGGTCCTCGATTCAAATCTCAGCTGACAGACTGTCAATCCTAAGGATTATCATGGTCGTTCTCAAGCCACCAGGCAACTGCTGGGACACAACATGACCATGGCCTCCAACCACTTCCCTTCATATTATTCACCACATGAGGCCGCATAACAAACTCCTACACATCGACAGCCTCTACACATTGCTCTAGCTGTTATGCCTCCCTCTTCAGCGTACTTCCATACCTTTACCTCCACTTGGCCAGTAGTCATTGTCTTCACATGAACATTTGTACTGATAACCACATGATAAGCTTTTATAGATATAAATGCTGCAGGCTGTTTCATATGGGTTGCAGGAGAATACAACAGGCAACATAGAGACACATGTCTCAAATACCACTAACCCCACCATCCACGGTATTTCTTTCGTGACCTCAGTATAATCACCTACTGTTCAATGCCACATATTCTGGGATATTGTCACGGTCATTAAATAGATCTTAATACAAATAAATAAATAAATACATCAAAGTTATAACCAGCCACTTACAATTACTGCGACTGAGAAATCACTTCAATTCTGTTACAAAGATTAAAAAACTTCTAAGTACACAGAACAAGCTACTTCAAAATTATTTACCTCATCAAAAAATTACAAATATTCACATTAATGTCTCTTTAGTGTACTCAGTTGCAAACCTTTCAATATTTGGCCCAACACGTGTGTTTTGGTGTTACAACTTCTCTGTCTTCTTTCTCGCATATGAACAGAATCATTCTCTCTCAAAAGATGGCTAAATGGAACTGATACCTGATTTTTTGTTACTGTAAGTGGATCATCCAATTTGGTGCCCTGCTGAATTTCTCCATAGCTGTTCCCAGATAAACGCTGAGTTGAATCACAATTATTGTTGTACGAAATTGGTCGACCACCCGCCTCGTAACGCAGCCTGAAACCGAAACACCAATCCATTACATCCTGTGTTTGACAGACCAGCTCACACACATGCAGTTAGTTTCTGGTGCAGTTTAAGCTGTCACGTCAACTTTCAACATACATAAATCCGAAGACACTAAATCAAAACACATTTCTGAATACTGTGGATCAGTACTGTCAGATCTGAAATGAATGCAGTTGCTATCATATTGGAATTTAGATAAAGAATGTGCATTTAGTGCATACAGCAAATTCACATGTGGTAAACTGGATGCAACACTGTACAAAAGTACAGGCAAGAAAGTGTCAGTGCCGTACCCGCTCTACTGCACTCTACTCTCTATCCCACACTGTCAAGTGACCAATTTGTGACCTAAAATTATGCAGGCAGCTTCAAATTAAATGGGAACCTCCTTCAAGCAGTGGGGAAGGTGTGAAAAGGTCCCACAGTAAACACTACAATACTACATTATACAAACCTCCTAACATGAAAGTACCGGTAGTAGAGCAGCATGAAAGCTATTCCTGTAGAAAATGACAAGAAGACGACAATAGGAACAGAATTTCTGTACCAGGGGGCTTCACCCCATACCCCAACAAGCCATGCCACAACCAGCAAAGCATTTTCCAGGAACATCACCACATAAAATGTTGCCATTTTTTGTCGTGGATTCAATTCCTATAAAAAGAAAACAATTTTGCATGTTAGTTACTTTCATTGGTGGCCAACAAGATAATCATTATAATGTGGAACCTGAAAATTTCACCCGATTATTAGCTAAATGCAGAGACTTTCCACATACATACACTAAACAAATACCAAAAACAGCCTGGTACCCATTCTACAGAGTGCATCTTTTATTGCTTGACACATTCTTAATCTAGGCATTATGTGGAAAACAGCCAATGAAAAGTGGCTTATTCTACAAAATAACTACAAACACAAAAAAGTTGCATAAACTTGTCACCATAACACATTAGTAACTGAACTTTCATTTGGTGACACACCATCAGCAACATGTCAAATTTACACACAACAGCAGCTCACCAATAACAATGGCCTTTACCTGAAGGTTGATGTACGAGAAGATATAGACAATGGCAATGAGCGCTGAGAATGCTGCCTTACGCCGCCTGGAGATTCTTTCGCCATGGAACACATTCTTTGGGGAGATCAGCCAAAGGAACATAGAAATCCAGTGGAGGCCAATTACAAGAAAAACCCAATGTCCATAAAGAGTTGCATACACAGTTAGAGTTGTCACACGTGCCGAAACTGTCCCAAGTCTCCAGAGAAATTGAAATATTACACCAAGCCACGTTAGAACTAACCGATGCACATTCTGAAGTCGTACATTCTTGCTGAATGATGCCAGTGCCCAGCAAACACTGAAGAGTGATAGAACAGTCGATACAATATTAAGATCACTAAATTCCTTCGGTGAGCTCTCCTGCCACAATAGATACAGTTGAACTAGTAACATTGGGGCTGCTTCGCAGAACGCATGGAATAAACGCAACATGCACAGGTCTCGTACTTCGTGTTTGACATAACGAAGATCCACGGGGATGAATAATTTGAAATAACGCCAAAGAATACCACACTGCATAACATGCAGTGCTGCCACTAGCCATTGCATACACTGTTCACTACCAATACAAGAATTTGTTGCAACTTCAGTTTTGCTCTTTGATTTCTCTTTCATCCGTCTACGAGTCTCACTTGCATGAATATACCATTTGAGGGAGATAATTTGGCTTATGACAAGAGAAGTGGTAACAAAAGTCATTGATACAGCAAACCAAACAACGCGACCCCTCTCAAAAAGTGCATAGCTCATCACGACATCGAACACGACGTCACAAAAATATGAGGCTAAGGAGATGATATTGAACAACACATCACATAAGGGAAGAAATTCGTGGTGAGCCATAATGATTTTGACTGCTTCACCTTATGTATCAGTGGCATTCTTATGCAAAATTACCATATTCGGGTCACACATTAATCATTCTTATTGACATTTACAGGACTCAAATTCAAAATATTGTTGTAGACACTGAGTGTTTCTCTTTGCGTTTCACGATATGCCGCGCGATCCGTAACCTTCTACGAACACGTCTCCGAATTCTTGAGAATTTACTTCCATTCTTGCTCTGGAATGCCAGGAATGTCATCTAAATACACTCGATCTCACCTCATACTCTCACAGTATTGCATGCTTATCCACTTACTATAGTGCTAATCTAACCGGCAACATTTTTTTGTATACTCTCACGATACATTTCCAACATAAATTGTAAAAGTTGTAAATACTTTTCACTTCGCAAACTCCCCACACGCCATTATTACTTGTTCTTACATACCGCTATCTAACGGCAAAAATGTAAACCACTACGGACGGATACGTACGGACATTGATGACAGTACGGATCATGCATGTTGTAGACCGAGCGGTGCCGTAATCGCGTATCTGTTGGCTTGACGACGAAAACGACCCGGATGGAGGGGACAAGGGCAAAACTAACGTGGGTGGGCAGTAGTTTGATATGTATCATTTCCTGAGCTATAAAATTTATTGCGTAGGAGGGATGTTAACAGGTCGAAATGGTACAGAAGCACACAAAGGATTTTAACACAGGATAGGCAAGTTATTTCGCCCATTTCCAATCTGCATAAAGCATAGAATAATTTTTGGGTGCAATACGATGGAAAACACAGGGGCAGTACAAAAGAAAGTTGTGGTAGGTGTTAGTGTTTTAGACCTCATTTTAATGTTTGTGAAAGGAACAGGGTCAGTGTGGGCAAATAATTGCATAAACAGTATAACTGAAATGCCAGTGTAAATTGGCTGCCCATTGGTAACAGTTGCACATCAGTTCTTTCAGGGTCATCACACACAATATCTGCCACTTCACTAAATACTCCTTAGAACAAGATGCACTGGTCATGGGGTTTAAAATACCTGTCTTCAAAGTGTCATATCAAGCTGTACAAACCCAAAGCTAAGTCTCTTGGCTATCTCTGATCCACCTACCATTACCACCAAACCTATTCAGAAAATAAATCATTAGTTTTAATACAGTGAAAATACCCAGCATGACTGGGCCACTGTATCAGATTTAATGCATGTGTGTGAAAAAAAAGTTTAAACCAATTAATAGCCAGTTTTCTTAGCATTAACATTGTTAAGACAGTAATTATTAAGTACTGTGTTTCAGTTTCAAGAATATGGTATATTGCATCATTTTGTTTGTGGATACATGTATTTGTTTTCATTTCCAAACAAATTTCTCTCTCCACAATTTTACTTCAGTTTTAGATATTCTAAGCTCGAAACAGAAGTTTCAGTGCACATGATTGGGACTGCTACCTTGAAACAGTACTTTTATACATTGAGAGGATTATACCAGAGAAAATATTTCATTTATGACACATCCCATCTCATATATTAGTGACAGTTCTATTGTACATTAGTTTTTACTGTACATATATTAATGTTTTTAAGAAGCAGACTCACAACCAAATACTGCCATCTTCTGGGATATGATACCATGCCTTAGGGTGTTCAGAAGGATCATGGCGCCTTCATCTTCAGAGTGGGTCAAGCAGCACATGAGGACTGCTTAACCCTTGGATGATGCAGGTGCCATGGCCCTTCCAAATGTCAGAAACTTTGTGCCCAGTGACACAGTGTCACTTCTCACAGGACATGAATCTTCAGCAACATCATTGCAAGAACCTCACATCATGCGCAGGCTGATGTTCTTTGGATATGATGTAGCTACAGGCTTGGCAATACTGTGTGAGACCACAACACTGGCATCCACCTACCAGACTTACTTGTCGGTGCTGTAGAACCTCAAAACTGAAATTCACTGTGGCTCATTTGTAATGAGGTCCAAGTCTGATGACGTTATGGACAAGTGAAAAGCACCATGATTGTAACTACTACACTTTGGAACTGAAGACAGACATGCCATAGTGAGTTTCCAGTGCCTATTAATAAGAATAATATATATGAAGATTGTTCAAATTCCATCCAAAATCTTCATTATTTCTCATGAACAATGACATGCACTAATGTCATTTTTCCAGTGGCATTTCATTTATTCCTGTTCTGTACATGCACTTAGTCATGCCGGAAGATCATGTCTGTACGTGTGAAGTGGAGCAGTGGTGCGTAATAACATACTGGGCAACATAAGACCCAGAGCCAGCTGATACTCAGCAAAGGTTTAAGAGTGTCATTTGGAGATGATGCACCACACTGCACTCAATGACAGCCACGACAGACTGAGCAATGTCCCCATTGGCTGTAAACACCAGACAGTCACACAAACTGTTGCCAGTGAACCACAGTGCTGAGACCGAGAAGAGAATCATTCATGAGGACCATCAATTTAAAAAATGTATGCACAGTGTGTTCCAAAGACGCTGGCTAAAGTGTAAACCACTATCACACCTTTGTTACATCCCTCCATCATAGACCAAAATATATTGTCTTTTGTCACTTAATCAGTATTGAAAAACATATATTCATGTGGCTTTGTATATTATGTTGTACCAATATGACCCAAACCCAAGGCATATGAAAAAGCTAAATTAAAATGAATGCATTATTTAAAAAATGTTAAACATTTTTGCAGCTTTCTGACGTAAAAACGTAAAACCTGTCTTTCAGTCTTCTTTCCTTGACAAAGTCAATCCAGCAAAGGTGTTCATGAGACAGAAGCTGTCTGTGTTGTCATATCCTGTAGTCTTCAAGATTCAAACCTTTTGGGATGTGATGCTGCCTTGTTGGGTGAGTAGTGCCTGATGCTGCAGAGGATTATGGCTCCATCTTCTTCAGGGTCAGTCAAACAGCCCATTCCTTCAGCAGTTCATTCTTCTTGTACCTCTCGACCCTTGAAGATAAAGGCAATATGGTCCTTTGAAATGTAAGGACCTACTCATCCAATGACGCAGCCCCACATCCCAGGAAGTTTGTATCTTCAGTGAGACTACTGTGAGAACCTCAAATCTTGCCACTGTATTCAGGGTTGAAGCAGGATACTCCTTCAAAAAAGTGGTATCCGTTGATAAAGACCACGTTGCATCACAACACCGCAGTCCCTCACCAGAAGGATCACTGCTTTGGCAACTTCAGATCTTACCTTCACAAAACAGTTCTCTCATTGCACATAATGATTTTAATGCGCATTATATATATGAAATGTAAACAACTACAGCTGAAAAGAAGTTAGCAAGTATTCTGCAAGAACCAGTGAATGAATGCACCCCGATACAACCAGGAAATCAGCGGTTGGAACCTTTCCTGCCCCATGCCCTCAGCATGGCCAGAGCCTTGTTAAGCTGCATACACCACAGCAGACGATCTTCACGTGTGTCTGCTGATAGCAGGTGCCTGTAAAACAGAAACATTCATCCAAAACTCTGAAAGATTAAAACCAATAACTGGAAAATTGTCTACTTTAATGTTTTAAAGCCTAGCGGTAACTTTACATACGACCAGGTTTAACATTAAAAAATTCTACATGATGCCCACCTTGTGTTTATGTGTTTTGTACGGATCTCAGAACAAACAGCAACTTTTGCCTTACAAAATATCAAGAGATTGGTTTTTATAACTGAAGCGCAGAGTGCTTACAGCACAGTACGCACTGAGTCCTTACATAAAACAGATACATTCCATATTTAAAGGGTTAATTTCATTTTAATCCAGTCAACTGATTTGTGAGAGATGTGTCCAAACAGACAGCCATGCCACATCTTCGGACAGTTTTCAGGTTTTCACTTTTACTTCAACATACATCTAATCTAACTGCAGACACATAGTATAAATTTAGTTGCAGTGTGTTTTTCATCTTATGTCTCAGCCTGCAACTGCCAAAGTGGTCCCTAGACCACTTTGAGGCAAAAAACTTTGGATCAATTTAGGAGGTGAAAAATATAGCCCAGCAATTGAGTTGCCTCCAACTGAAAGATTTGAAAGCAGACAAAAACATTCGCAACACTGGAATAACTTAATTGTGAAGGGTGAAAGGAACCTGGAAGAGTGACAGCAGCATCAGTTGTAGGAGGGGAGATCCAGTCAAAGTCCTTCTTGAGAAGCTAAGAGTTCTTCAGCTAATCAGGAAATTCCCAACATTTTATGGAACACGGATGTTCATTACTGTGTTCACAACAGCCCACCACTTGTCCCTGTCCTGAACCGTATCAGTCTGGTCCATGCCCTTGTGTCCTGTTCCTTTATTTTAATCTGATCTGCCCATCTAGTTTTAGGTCTTCTAAGTGGCTTCTTTCCCCGCCAAAATTCCGTATGCATTTCTCTTCTCCCTTTTGCATGCCACATGTCCTCTCCATTTCAATTCTCATTGATTTTATCACCCTAATAATATTTGGCAGGAGTACAAATCATGAAGATCCGCACTGGGCAGTTTGCTCCGTGCTTGTGCTGTCTCCTCCATCTTAGGCCCAAATATCTTCATCGACACCGTCTTTCCAAACACCCTCAGCTTGCGTTCTTCCCTTAATGTTAGAGACCAAGTTTCACACCCATATAAAACAAGAGGAAATATTTGATCTTTGTACTCTCATATGGAAACGAGGACAACACACCTGCCACGCACACCAGAGCAATTATATTTACCGAGTTGTAGTGTGTGTGCCATGTCGTACTAGGACCAGAGAATTCTCATCTTCAGGCTGTGATGGCCGCGTAGTCTCCAACAAAAATGTATGTGGTCGTGCACATATATCACGTGACACCAGACCCACTGTGTCTGTAGTACACATATTCAAGTCTATCTGTCCAATTGGTACCTGAAAAAAAAAAAAAAAAATGCAAACTCATGCACAGTAAAACCCCTTACAAGACCTTCATAAGAAAACTCTGGGTTCCAACAAAGTACAATATTCGTGATTTCAGGCTTCTGCTGCAGTGTAAACAAGATCTTCACTCTTCTGGGAAGAGGGAAGATCTCGAAGTACAATACGCTCATCTGAACTCAATAAAATCTTGTAGGGCTGACAGCAGTCACGAGATAACCAGCTGATGTTTCAAAAGACCGTTCGGGCAATACACAGACTACTGATGACTGTAGTGACGACAGAGCCCCCGACTGGAAGTTCAGTAACAGGTGCCACGCTATCTTAAAACACTGTTGCAGGAAAACATGAACAACCAAGCAACCAAGGAGCACATGATCCAGATTCATTCTCATGTATCTAGAGATCGCAAGAAAGTTACCAAAAGTATTCTATTATCAACCATTTTCTTCAGTAAAAATTTGTGACTTCTTTGGAAAATACAAAACTGTGTGACATGTCACAAAGATTTGGCTTGGAGAATGACTAGCATAGATCTGTTAGTTAACATAACACCAAATGTCACAACCATTGGTTAAAAAGCTGTCATGTCATGCAGTGGTTCGTCAAGAACTACCACTACAACGTGTACTGCAAGATATCCTACAGCTTCTTATATATTATATTTTGAACCTTCCCTGGATACAAAGTTTTCAAACTCAGCCTAAAACTCAGCACATTCAAATTCATTAAAAACACCTATTTGTTTATTGTTGTTGACAGTATGTTAATAGCACTTTAAAACAGAAAACACCCAGACACACACACACACACACACACACAATCATGGTTTTAAAATTACAGTAAGTCCTTGTTTAACATTGGGATTACATCCCTGAAAATCGCAATGTACAGCAAAACAATGTGGAACAGAAAATTTTTCCCACTAGAATTAATTGATGTACCTGTGATTGTGGTTGTTGAAGATCCTGCCAGCTGCCAGTGGAAACAACAGTCTTGACTGCAGGCAACATTAATTGAACCTTTCGTCACTAAGATTTGTCACCAATGAAGTGAATTTTTCGGGGCAATGTTAAGGAAGGACTGCCTGTGCTGGACACTGCAGATGATACTCATACAGAGGGAAAACAGTCATTTAATGCAGACTGTCTAAATGGTGAGAAGTAACCATAAAAGAGAAATTCGACATTTTGTTAAGTGTGTGGTGTCTGTGATGTAACTCTGATAGCTTGTTGAAGAATAAATTGTAATGCAAAAACTTTTACCTAACTGGAAATGCAATGGGCCAGTGGCTTCCAATCAACGTACCTTCTTTTTCTCATCATCTGGATATTTCCAGTATGAAAGAGTTGCACCTTCAAGCAGACACCATCTCCGATGCCATGCTCCAAAGCCAGACACATCCTCAAACATGGTAAGAAATCCCCTTTCCCTTACATCCAACTGAAGCTCTGAGCTCAGCTGCAGATGGATGTTACCTTCCAGTGGAGAAGAATATGCCACCTGTGATCAGAACACAGCACACACTTTTACTCTCCATTATTTTTGTTTTCACATTTTCCATACTCAACAATTACACTTCAGACATTTAAGTACTTAATTCTACTTTTATTTACATATTTTTAAAATGCCACATATAACATGCTACTTATTTCTAGTGAGTATGAAGGCGCCAATCCCAGTGGCTGCACAGTCTAGGGTGTAGGTCTGTGGCTGAGTGCTTGTTGGGATCACGGGTTCGAATCCCACCAGGGGCATGGATGTTTGTCTCTTGTGAGTGTTTGTGTTGTCAGGTCTCTGCAACGGGTCAATCCCTTGTCCAGAGTAGTCCTACCAACTGTGGTGTGTGTCTGAGTGTGATCAAGTGAAAATAAACAAACAACCTCAACACCTACCATGAGTAGGTAGAAGAGGTGAGGACTACGAAATAAGGACTACGAGTATGAAGGCCAACAAGGGATGGAATTTGCATGTAACAAAATCATGATGTAGGTAGATATTCTGTAGTTTCCACAATCGCTCCTGGGATATGCCAGCACATGACAGTCATTTCTTCATGAGCCAGAAACGTACGACACTTTCATTTTTCCTGTCATTTTACTTCAAGCCCTGAAGCATCATATAACCATGGCAGTATTAAAGTAAACAATATTAAGAAGAATCAAGTCTCCTGGGATGTGACATGGTGTCTCTGGGCGAGTAACTACTGATGATTCAGAGGATCGTAAGTTCCTCATCATGAGGTTCAAGCACTCCAAGTAGAATAGTCATACCAGGGAAAAAAGGCACGTTGTAAATTTATAGTTGTTGAAGGTAGCAGAATGACAGAGTGTGGCAAGCTAATAGAGTGAAGTAGTGGGAAAGGCCTCCATGTAAACAATAATAACTTACCTTATTGAGAGTGAACTGGCTGCGTCTTAGTTCTCGTAGTGAAAATACTACATAGCCTGACATCTGGAAAGATGGCGAGCGGACAGCAGATGGTCCAGCTGGTGAGTGTATGGATGGCATCAACAGACGAGACTCTTGTTTCAGCAACTTCTTGGGAGTGAGGCGCAGTTTATTACCACTTCCATCCTGCACACAAATTTCATCTTTTAGTAATATGTTACAATTACACAGTTACCTCTACATATGTTTCAGCATTGCAAATTTTGTGCAACTGGACAATTGACCCACCAGCAATACTGTTTTATGAAAATTCAAGTTTCTGGGGTTACACCATGTCAGTATTAGTTGGCGGCAACAAATGTAAAATTCACTCTGAGGCAATAAGTTCTGGACACGCGTTTGTAATAAGCAGGGGAAAATATATTTACACATTTTAAAAAACACGCTCAGAAATTATGACATGACCTAAAACACCTACAAATGTAACATTAAACAGAAAATTCAATACCTCTGAACATTCCAAAATACATTTCTTAAGGGGCCTAAACATAGATGAAAATTGATGCAGAGGAGTGACCACTAGTATGAACTACAGCATAGAGTGTGTTGGATTTTGGGATTTTGACCTGTTGTGATCACCCATTTTAATACAATTGCTTTGAACTTTAGTGACCAGTTCTGAGAAATTCGGTAAAATCACATAGCTGTTGAGTCAGAATCCCCCAGTCTCCTGCAATTGTGTGGATCACTCTCAGCTAAGTCAAGATCTCTCTTTCATTAAGCAAAGTTGATTGCTTTCATGCTTTGTGGAATGGGACTCTCCTTCACTAATTTACTGCATTTTATTCTTGGGAGAAACATTCACATTTTATGAAAAATAAACTTTCATGCTTTTGGAGATTATTTTATATTTTCATTAGTGGTATTTCGTATGTTCTTGGAACCAAATAGGCATCTTAGATCATAAATGGATTCTGATATCCATGACAGTACTATCAGTCCCAATTCATCACAAATGTCAAGACCCTGCAGTACTGAGTACTGACCTTCCTGCCCGAGATATGATACTTGATGTCGTGAGGAAGTACTTCTCTGTTCGTCTGCAGGCTGTATATCTCAAGTGTCACTTTGAAGTCACTGTAAAGCCCATCAAGTCTCAGTGAACCAGGAAACACTAAGGCTGCACCTCCCCCTTGACGCAGGTTCTCACTTGTGGCAGCAACAACTGGTGAAGCCACCACCTGTTCCTGGGTGTGCACCATGCACACAAAATGGTGGCACTGTTCACCTGCAGCAACCACAAAAATTACAGTAAAGCCTTTAATATGCAACCGTGACATATGAGGCTTGGGTTCGATAACATCTGCTACGCTACAGCATGCCAGTGGTTTGACTGTGGCAAAGCAATATTCCATTAATATTTATTATAACCTCTTCAATACACTGACTGCTATATGTATCAAAGCTTTCAACGCTACAGAATTCAGTAAAATGTTTGTGGGCTGACAGCCACAGTAAGTGGTGCTAGTTAACTGATGTTTCAGAGACTGACTTTGTCTCCATCATCAGGGTTGCGATACGGCTTCACACTCAGCCTGCCCAGACGGACTATATGCCTGCACCAGACCTGAGCTTGTGATATGATGCAAGCCAGTACTGTTGGTGGCTGGAGTCCAAGAGGTCTTCACTTTAACTCCACTAATCTGCTCTAGGAGAATGGAGGGCACAGCAATCTTTGGACTCCAACCACCAGCACTACTGGCTTATACCCTACCACAAACTCTGGCCTGATGCACACATGTAATCTGGGTAGGCAGGGTGTTAAGTTACATCTCAACAGTGATAATGGTGACAGGGTCAGTCTCTGAAATGTCAGTTGCTTTCAAACACATGACATGGCTCTAAGGGTCACTGTGTTAAGCCCATACAGGGATATGCCCAAACTTTCTGGACTGAGTTATAACAAATGATACACTTAACTTTGTTATTGGTAGTTGGTGTCCCATTCAAAGTAGTCACCTTCCAAATTTATGCAGTGCCCAATCAGAAAATGAGAAACAGATAATATGGATTTGTTTAATCACATTTGGCATTTTATGACTTCAGCATTTTGTTGAATAAAGTTTTATTACACAAATAAAAGAATTTCTGGTAAATTTGTCCTGGTGCATTCCATGAAGGCATATGGGGGGAATAGTGAAAGTATATTTCCACTCATCCATGCCGCAGCCACTTGACCCCAGGAGGAAAGAAACTCCAGTACCCATCATACACAAGGTTGGGTGGGCCCCAGAGGAGGTCTGCACATTTTGGAGAATACATAAATCTGCTGCCCCTGTCAAAAATCAAACAAAATTCCTTGGACACGTACCCTGTTGCCTAGTCACTGTACTGACTACAGCAATCTCACTCCTATGTGGACAAAAACAAATCATAAGCATCACAATATATATGACATCTTTCATTCATCCAGGAAAATCACCTGCAGCCATTGTTCGCAGATAGTCCTTCTTGAGTGGTAATGTTATGTTTGTGATGATAAGTGACCCCTGCTCTGTCAATTCAGAGCTGTACCCTGCCGGCCTCACGCTGCCCTCCACCTTCAAACGTTGTATCTCATGCAAGGCAGCCTGCCGACGATGGGCTGTGAACACATATGGATGCTATACAAACTTACTGTGCAGCATGGCCAAGGATCTAAAACCTCAGAAAACATGTGAATTATAAATGGAGATTCCACTTGCACCTTTATATGTAAGCAGACTGTCCTCACTCACAGCTATGTCAAATTTCCTGCCCTCTCTTTTACGGGCAGCTTGAATTACAGTAGCAGCAGTCTCTTTCTTGCTGCAGATATGTCCATGATGGACACCCACAGTTCCCAAGGCAAACCAGCATTGTCCTGTTTCAGATCTGCACATTTCACTACAGTATGCTGACACTACTTGAAACAATTTTTTAAACAAAAATGTATTCTTCTTCAACCACTTGACTGTGAAGAAGAAGGCACCCGACTCCTTGAAATGTCAGGAAATACCCAGTGACACATTGTCACATCCCAAAAGATTAGAACCTTCAGGAACATGGGTGTGAGAACCTCAATCTCACAAAAAATTCTTACGGTCTTTCTTACTTAAAAGGCATGCAGCACCCCTTAAATTTCGAAAGGATGAGCTCCAGTGAGGCTTTTATTTGCAGCTGTTTATGTTCTTAAGAGGTATAATGACCCTCCAAGTACCGGTTACTGCAGCAACTGTCCCAGCTCACTGAGTCCTTCAGTTCAGACAAAGAAAGCATGATACTTACTCGCAACTAGTAACAATCGCTCTCCTTCAACCTGCTCTGCTGAGCCTGAAAACTCGACTGTCGAACAGCACAAATTAAGTGCCTGACTTGCTTGTGATATCACTGTCTGCTGTTTTGACACCTACACAACACACAAAACACCATCACGCTTGTCAATTTAATTCAATTAAACACTTCTTCATACACAGAATTTTATATTCTTCTGACCTGACTATGACACCAGTTGTAAATTACTGGCTACAGGAATGCCAGGACGAACAAAAACTGGGTGACATTTAGAAGACGCAGCAATTATGGAACTAATGAGCTGCAATGGATGGAAGGCAGAATCATGACTAAGTGCAGGTTCTCATGTCTTCTTATTGTCAGATAAATGATTTTGCTTTGGAAAAGACATGTAACTTATCTTTGGTTCAGCAAATCTTTTATGCAAATGTTCTGTGTAATGAACACATTCCTGTCCCTTAATTATGACTGGCTAATGATAAAGTCATTACTAGTAGCTGGTTTTCAATAAGTGGAATTAATGTATGGTTCTAACAGTGAGGATGGTTGATGAAAGAGCACCCCGAATGCCATGGTTACCACCAGGCTGCAGAACAACCTGGTTACAGTAAAGCTAGAACTCCACATCCACATTGCAGATCGACAATATTCAAGTAGAAGGAAGCCTGTCAGGGCAAGACACAGTAGCAGTGGTCACTTAAAAGTGCATACAGATATTGGAGTTGGGCTTGGGCAGGTGATCCAACATCCGTGCCTCCATGAATGTAGATGGTATTATAAGCCCAAGCCCAAAAAACACAGACCATGGCTTCAAAGAGACACTTGTCGAGCATACTTGAAGCCACCTGTACACAGCCCAGAACAGTCATGCCCCATTCCACAAGCATGAACAGTCCAGGTGTACATTACAGCAGCCAAGAACCATAAAAATCAGTGGCGAATAGATCTACTGTGAAGCTAGGGCAGGTTCAGGAAGGCAACTGTGAATTTTGAACTTGCTTTCGATAAAAAGTCTAGCTTCAGAAGAAAATACACCTATGGAAACCTGTACTTGGCCAAAAGGTTACTCTTGGATGATAAAGTTAATCTTACCTCATCCACAAGCTCTGCTATTTTGTTCCTCACAGCTCCCTCATCAGGTTCCACTTGGACCTTATCCAACACATTTTCTGTTTCAAGCTCAGGTTGTCTAACTATCTGACGGACTGGGGTCCCCTTCACAGTCTGGTATCAGAAGAAACACATGTGCATTTTAGTCTGCATTTAAAACAAAACAGGACACAATGTAGACAAAATTACAATCCATGACACCAAATTATAAATATATGTTGCACATCTTCAGCATATCATTTGGTGAACAAATTCGCTACTGTCACCAGAAAAATTAATGACTGTACCAGAACAGCAGTCTGAAAAGTGTCACTGATTAGAATGGATAACTGCAAATATCTGTGGTATTACAACGAAACACAAACCCCAAACCAGAATACACTTACTCAACCTTATAACTCACACAATACAACAGCAACTAAATTTTACAATGCATCAAAAATAAACTTCCAACAGGCTCATGCCATTCTTAACTAAGTATTTCTTGGAAAGCTGTTTGTTCCTCAGCTATTCAAGAAATTCCCTCAATTTTATGGAACCCAAAGGTTCATTACCATGTTCACAACACCCCACCACTTGTTCCTGTCCTTATCCAGATAAATCCAGACCGTACCCATCCAGACTCTTTCTGTAAGATCTATTCTAATGTTATCCCCACACCTAAGCATAGGTCTTCCAATTGATCTTGTTTCTTCAGTCTTTCCTACAAAAACCATATATGCGCCACATCATTACAAAGATTAGTCACCCAGCATTAACTAGCTAAGAGACTACACACATCCAACATACGACACAGCAAACACTGCAACCATAAAAACCATCAATGACATCCCATCAATATTACCTTACAACAGACAGGCCACTACAGATCTCAAATGAGAGTATCTTTATATATATATATATATATAAATAAATAAATAAAAAAAAAAAAAAAACCAAAACTACGCACAGAGTACTGCATGACACAAAATGTTCAGTCTTTGATTTCTTTGTTTGAGTTTTACAATTTCTGTATTCTTATCCAGCAAATTCTATATGTCTAACCTCAACACCAAAAGCTCAGATCAGTGCATGGACATGTGAGACCCATGATTCCAGTTCCTTCTATTGGGTTGTGGGTGTTTGCACCTCAGCACATACACGGGGTCCAAAGACATTACTGTACTTCCCACGTAACCTTCAAAGTACAGGTTAAGACAAGAGGCTTGTGACCCATCACTTGCAAACAGCTAAACAGTGAATAAGCCACAGAAGCTGAACAGACTTAAATTAAGGTGATCTCAAGGATGGGCATATAAGGTACAAACTGTTAAATAAAACATTTCAGCAAATAACTAAGAAATTATAGAACATAAAGCTGGGATTGAAAGAGAAGAATATCCATATTTATCTTATTGAGGGCTCTTACATAACAAGACTGCAACTGGTGCAACCTGTGATGCAGTATCGACTGTACCAAGATGTTCTTTACTGTCAAAGATGTCATATAGTTTCACAGTAAACATATCAATAAAATGGCATTTATGCCCAAAACAGAGGTATCATCTTCGATGGGCAGATTTTCATGAAACTGAAAAATGCTCAACACCATTACATGCTGCTCTCTTGTGCCATACTGCAGCCAAACTGAACAAGAAATGTGGCACATAGGTAGGAAAATTCATTCATGCCACAAACTAAAGTATGGCTTTCAGCATACTGATTCTCGTACAGCCAACGTATTCCTTCAGATATTTCCTGCACCAAATTTTATCCAAACTGACTGCAAAACACAGAAAATATGAGCAAAATTCCATTCACACCTTTAGGCATGGCCATCACTATACCACTGTTATGGAAATCATCACTTATCAAGGACATTTATATGAAGCTCTGTGCTGAATTTCATCCAAACCAGTAAGGAAATAAGGTGCATAATGGGTAGAAATTCATTCAGGCCCTTGAGTAAAGTACGATGGTCCCTGAGCCAATTTTCATGAAATTCACATTTGGTTGGCAACTTTTTGTAAAGGGCTCCTATACCAAAATTAATCAAAATCCACCACAGTCACTGATGCTAGGTCACTCACAAAGATGGTCTTCACATACGGCACTCTCTTTGTTCTGACTTTGTAAGTGGTGCCTAAAACACATACAGTCATCTTATTTCTGATCAACACTCTTCCCTTTTTCACAGTAAAGCTGTAAAATATGACCACCACACCTACCATATTCTGCTGCCGACGATAGAAGCTGACAGTGTGCATCAATGGAACCTGTTCGTTGCCCTCAACAACAAAAGTAGGAATGTGTTGATCTTCCTTCAACACTGAGTCAGGTTCCGCTTCATGAACTGATGGACCTTTGGAATATTTGAAACTGTGTGACTGAGATGTGGATGGAGTAGAATAAAGCTGTTTCTTTGCTTTGTCATTGCAGCCTCTCTGGGAGAAGAAAAAAAAGAAATGGTTTGTGTTAAATGATATTATTCCGTCAGTTCTGGTTGTTAGTTAGATCTATGGAATAACCTTTTGAACATTTCTGACCATATATAAAAGTGCGGGACTTCACTCAGATCCCACCAAACTATAAGCAAAATAAGCCAATGTTCTAGGAGAAGGTAGCCAAATTCTGACAGTAAAAACACTGGACACTCATATTTGCCTCCTATCATCCTCTGCCATGTGACACTGTGTCATTCACTGAGTGGTTCCTAATATTTCAAAGGACTGTAGAGCTTTCCTCTTCACAGCCAAACAGTCCAATATCCGCCTGATCATAAAGCTAAAGGGGTTACAGTCCTTCGAGAGTCTGAAACATCCTACCCAAAAATACACCACTGTATCACAGAAGACTTAAAACTTCAACAACAATGCTGCAAGAACCTAAAACCTAGCATCAACATTTTTGTATTTATTTTGAGACTAAAAAAATGACAGCATTATTTACGGTGTTTCACGGCACAAAAAAAATAACCCCATAAAGCCATATTTATTGAAAAGCTGGTAGTTGCTGAAGTAGTCACGAAATTTGACCCTTTGTAACCAGAGTGAAGGTACACTTTCATGCCTGCAGAAGCCCTCCACTGGTAATTTTTAAGTATCAGTGCCCAGTAAACAAGACTAATACATAAATATGCATAATATTTTACACTGTATACTCATTTACAGTTGCAAAAATATGCATAATATTTTACACTGTATACTCATTTACAGTTGCAAATGTAATGCTGCAGCAGCAAATACACTTTCCGATTAAAAGTACAAAATATTCAGTCTAAACACAACTGTTTATTCTCAAAAAAATCGGCTTCACATTCCAGCTAAAACATACAGCCATCATCTGGTTGATTACAAAAGCAAAAAGGAAAAATTCACACCTGCATGGGTTTGAGATCTCAGCTGTGAATTTTTTCTTTTGTTTTCATAATCAACTAATGATGGCTATATGTTTTAGCAGAAACATGTAGCTGGTTTCCTTGAGAAATAAACAGTTGTGTTTAGGCTGAATATTTTGTACTTTAACTGTACTGTAAACACAACAGGGATGAATCTTAAGAAAAAAAATACCACTTTTGTTTAGACCAAGTAGAAAGTCACATATGAATTCTACAGAATTGAGCTGATGCATAATTTAAAAGAAACACAACTGTTCCTGTGTACCTGTGGAGACCGATGGTTATCCTTGGTTTTCTTTGCTGGTGATGGTGATGCCTCCAAATCAGAGTCAGCACCTAACGCTTCGTCCAAGAAATCATCGATGTCTTCCAGCACAGCAGATTCATCATCACTGCTACCAGAAAAGGATGCCTGTCCTTGCTTTATAACATTGGCTGGCCTGTGTATACCTGCTGCCTTCAGGATTTCATGCCCAAAGCTTGAATTACCCATATTCTCACTATTCTCACTGCTCGAATTCATATCAGAAATGCTGGAAGAAAGAGTAGTCATCTCTTTCAAGTTTATGGAGTATAGGCATTCACAAACATTGAAAATTATAACTTCCACTAATTTAAAATGAATGTGACAACACACGAATTTGTGAAATTAGTTTAAGTAGTGAAGACTTATCTGGCACTCGAGGAGAGCAGTACCAAGACCAAAGTTTTGCCGACCCTACCTTCCGGCAACCTTACTGATTCCAAGTCTTTATCTTGAGTTATTTGGATGTTATGACACTAGCACCTTTCTCTCCAGGCAGCATAAATTAGTATTGTGCCACACCCTGGTGGCTCCACACGCAACTAGCACCACTTGCTTGGCATTACTGTGAATTCTATGTTCAGTGTGTAATATGCGGCACATGTTACTCTTTGTTCAAGCTATTATAATAGCTTCAAAAGACCAAAAAATGAGAAAAGAACATACTGCTGGCAAAAAAGAAACACATAAATTTAACAATTCTTTAGAAATGTGAAATAATTAGGAGGCCTGAAAGTGGGGAAAATCAAAGAGAGGTTATAGCTTCATAGAACATGGGATCATCAACTGTACAGAGGTAACAAAAAATACTCGCTAAAACTTAAGTCAGTACAGGTACCATCTGATAGTACAGAATATCTGATAATCCCGCAAATGTTCAATCCCATGTGTGCTGGATTAACGGAATTTTACAGTACACCAAGAAAACCTGTCTCAGCATCAATCTATCCACTACAGATCCATCACAAAATGACCTGGGAACAAATCCAGCCTCTGTGGTGAGACGCAGGTGACCAACAGCCTGAGCCGTGGCATGGCCAGAAGTAAAAAACTACTGAAGTCAAAATAAAATAATAAAAATGTTCAGTTATGCGATCTCTCTTGACAAGGCACCTGTTGTGTCAATCAGGACATGTCACAAATGTAAGAAGTTCAGGCCTAAATTTGCACTATGACTAGATCATGACAATACAAATCAAATTCCACCTTTCATCTGGCACCTCACTCTCCGTCTCCGTTGTTGCTTCAATATCAGACAGGCAAGGATAGAGACAACCAGGTTTAGGTGGGCTGACCTTGATTCGTTTCATATCTGTTAATTCTGCATACTGCTGGCGAAGATTTCCAGCTGAAAAATTGAAACATTACATGCGCTGTACATTTTGACTGAAAGTCTCCATCAGCAAAATTACCTCACAAGTCAAAGAGCACAAATAATGAAATGATCCAAACCTTTATGTCTCTTGTCTGGAGAAGATGAGTTTCTGATATTGGAGCATTCCAGTGGTGACTGCTTCAAAGGTGACATATGAGAATCTTGGCTTGTCTTTGGCGGTGAAATATGTGAGGCACTTTCGTTTCTTTGTGTTGGCAATAAATTTGTGAGTGTTGGTAATGGAGGAGGAATGGGAGGTCCAGATGACTCCTGTTAATAACAACACTGCTACATCAACAATACAGCGTAATGCTAACATTAAACAGTTGCTGTTTGTGGTTTTGTCAATGCAGAAACAGAAACTGAGTGCATAAAAATCCTATGGATACACATATAACAAGACTGCACATGCTGTACTCCATGATAGTACACAGACTCTACCAAGGCTTTCTTTTATTTCAAAATGTCATACAGTTTCACAGTATGCACGTACATGTAACTTCCTTATGCCCAAAAATGTCCGCCCTTGCCTGGGCAGACCAATGCTCAACAGCATTATATGCAGCACTCTTACATAAAATTTCAACGAACTGACTTGCATGAAACTCACAGAATTCTGTGAGTTTTTGTGGAAATCTTCTGTACAGAACTGCATCCAAATCAGACCAAATATGTTGAAAATACATAACAAATCTTATTGCCCTTAGATAAAATATGACTTTCCTTCATGTTTCCTCCCAAAACTTCTCTTCTACCCATACACGCAACAGGCCCCACCCACCTCATCCTCCTTGATTTCATCACATGAGTAGTGTGATGAGGAGCACAAATCATGAAACTCCTTGTGCTCAGCAATAAACAAAGGACACACCACTCCGCCTTAAAAACACTACATATCATGCACATTTCTACCTAACATGAATACTTTCAATACTGCGATGTCCCCACACATTTACTTTTTGTACCTTAACCTTACGCACGTAATACTCAAGACAGCAGTAATACGTTACATGTTCCAGGTGCGTATCTGGTACAGCAGGCCTGTTGCTTGCAGTGTCCACAGTCACACTGCGGTCTCCTGACGACGCACACTGTTTGTTCTTGTTCCAACGGTTCAGAAGCATTTCTATCTCCTTTTGACGTTCTGACTGCATACTTTTAATGCTGGCTTTATCTGCTGTGATAGCACCACCATGTTCAAACATCTGAGCCAAGGCCTTACTGGATCTTGCTGGCAAGCCTGGAAATTTATGTCCCATGAGATGTGAGGTTCTCACAACAGTCAATATTAAGATAAGTCTTCTGGGATGTGGCATCATGCGCAGGATGGCCAAGAAGTCACTGTACCCCTAACTCACCATATGAGTCTCTATGTGAATGGCACATGCCACGTACAGTGTACAAAACGCACAGCTTGCATACACTGATGGTAAAAGTATTGCCACCCACCGCCTTAGTTCATGACCCCACGGCACACAGCCCCACACAACAGGCAAGTAGAATTATGACAGATTCACCACCATGTAGCTTGGTAGATGGCAAAAAGACCCTCACATAAGCTTCAGACAGAGACAGCAAGTTCTGCTGGCACGTCAGTACGTATGCACTATACAGCGTGCTCACATCAGAACAAAATGTCACAACACCACAACCACAGTGACTGTTTTCGTTGCAACTGTCGCCCGACTTACTGACATGATGACTCGTCAAAGATGCAGTCAGGTCTTTTTTGCTACAGTGTGAATATTGTTACTGCTGCAATGAGAGACACAGTCAATGAGTTTTCATAGTCAAATATCTGACAAGAAAGAATAACCACAAGAATAAGAATTCTCTCAATTTGTAATGAGGTCAACAAAAAGTGGCAGATCACAAGTTTAATTTGACAAGAACAGAATCCAAGAAACATATACTTGCTTAGAAGAAAGTGTGAGATGTTCACACAAAGATGGAAATCAGTCATCACAAGCCTTCAAGACGTTCGGCAAAAGTGGCACTTTTCTTGGCTCTGCATTCACCACCACAAAACTAAACACAAATTTCACCCTCATAAAACAATAATTTCCATAAACTGAAGCAGCCAGGTGATGCAGCACACATTCACACTGCAATTGGTTGCTACATGGTGTGCCAAGGTTGTGCTGCACGTACACAGCAAATCACTGACCAAATCCTATCTTCAACAAACTGTGAAATTAGATGGGAATGTGAATGACATACTGAATCCCTTCTTCAATACATCAACAGCCAAAGAAAATCAATGTTGATATTTCCAGCAAGACAATGCTACAGCCTGTATGTGTTGGGGAATGATAGGAAATGTATACATGAACAAGTTTTGTACACACAAAGCTCCCCACAACACTGCACAGTAGACTTGCAGAAAAGTAAATTGCTGTTTTGTGAACACAACAAAACACATTTTACTTTACCTGTTTCTGGCTATTTGCGTATCTGCTCCCCCTTCATTAGCCCAGGTAATCAGGATTCTACTGTAGTACAGTAGAAATTTCTACACACTGCATGACATCACATCCCAGGGTACAGCTACAAAAACTGCACTCTACCTTTTAAGTCCCATATGCATAGGCCAAAGAACAATAATTCAAACCACATTTTACAAAACAACATTCATACCATCAGCAGAAACTGCTGATGAAGGGGCTACTGCTGTAACATTCGATCTGTCAGCCTGCTTCCCTGTGCAGCCACTTCCCTTTCCAGACGGTGAGATTTTCTTGGGGTTATTGTCAGCTGTCACAGACCCCTGTAACTGTGTCCCTGTGCTGCCCACTGTCCTGTTCCCCTTCACAGGAGACACAACTTTATTCGACATGTTTCTTTGTCCATCATTACGATCTGCAAGATATTTGGCTGGCACAGGCATTGAGAATGCAGCCTTAGGAATCAAAGCTTGCCCATCCTTGCGTTCAAACATTGCACGTCTTTCTGACATTGGCAGCTCAGCTGGGTCTTTTCCAGTCTTCTTTGTTGGACTTGATTCAAAGAGAGCAGCCTTGTGAAGTACCGAGCCAGTTTTTGGAGATGAATCTCCTCGATGAGGACTACCAACACGAAGACCCATCTGTGGCATATTTGGTATACGTGGACTACCAGTTGACTTCAAAAGAGCACTTCTCTTATCTGGAGAACAGCTTAACTTGCTGCTTGAGCTACTATGAAGGCTCTTCATTCCCATCACTGGAGTTTGAGGGCTCTGGAGTAAAAGAAATCAGTAAAATAAATTGCTATTTTAAACTTCCCTTTGAGTAAAAACTACAAGAAGTAAAAATAATATATACATCTGAGGCAAAATTGCAACTGTAATAAGCAAGAAATATGAGATGGCATTTGGGGTTGTGACAGTGATGCTGCTGAAGATTCAATATTCTGGAATGTGACTCTGGGTCAGAGTGCCTTCATAATGTTTGGAACTACCGCCCAGTGACACAGCATTACATACCAGAAGACATGACCATTCAAGAAACGAGTTTATGTACTCATTCTCAAAAGAGCAAATCTTTTCTTCAACATTGCAGGGACCAGGCTACTTGCTAGTTAAACTCCGACAGTGTGCATAGCTGCAGTCAGAACACCATGGCCGCTGCTAGCATTCTCCTCAGAACAGCCCAGCAGTGTTATACCTCTTTCAAAAACACTTACTATTGAGCGTAAATACATAGCTTCAGTCACTGTGAAAGTTTTTGCAATTGACACAAAACACTGGCGACATGAGTGCACTTCTTCCCTTCTTCACCCCTTCAGCCACAACTAGCAAGCAGTCAGGCCACTACTGTACGCTGCACAAATAAAAGACACTTTTCGCAAGCATACTAGCAAAAGACCAAAAGTCACAACAACTCTGTACTTGAGATATTAAGACCATGATCTTCTGGCATGCAAGGCCACATTACAATACAACCGGTTATGTTGGTAGGACATGAGAATAGTAATAACTGGTGGGACATGTACAGCGTGCTTCTCTGGTGTGAAAGAATACTGGCACTGCTCACGATCCTTACAGCTTCCAGCCATACCTCCCCTGCAGCACTCCTATAGCTTTCCCCACTCCTGGTACCCCAAAGGGCAGCACCACGACAAACCACACAGTACGTGCCTTTCCCAAGTCTGCATCCATAGCCTCACCCAGTGGCGAGTTGTGACACTCAAGACCCTTCTACTCAAGGATTAAGGTCTTTAGCATGTACCATCGTATGAATGAAGAAGTTCCTGACGTTTCAACAGACCACACTGCTTTCATCTTCAGGGTCAAGCACCCTTGGCCCTGATGAGGAACACTATGATCGTTTGAAATGTCAGGAAACAATGCATCAATGAGTGTCACATTCTAGAAGATTTGAATTATCAGCAACATTGTTGTGAGAATCTCAAATTCTGCAACCGTCTTCATGTTGGCAGGGGAGCAACCAGTTCACTATGAATATGCTGGCATTTGTTACACTCTCCAATCACCATCACCAAACACCTGACCACTCTTACTGTTATTCACCACTGTCAGATCTTCACATCAAATATGAATATGCATTGTGAATAACAATCATATCCACTAGAACAGTCCAGGTAATTATGCCCACTAGCACTTTAATGTTAATGAAAGCCTAAATTCATACGTGTGAAAATTAAAACAGACACTAAAACCATAAGATACGAGGTATCAGTCAATGTTTCCTCTAAGAAGCGATCAGTCACTGCCAACACATCGGCATGTTAGCAGTGACTGATTGCCCCTCAGAGGAAACAGAGACTTATTCCCTGTATTCATATGCCAACTGGGATATTTAATATATATAAAAAAAACACAAGATACAGTAAATGCTAGAAGCGAAGTGTTATTCCATACGGCATGAACGAAATCAATGAAACTTAATGAAAGACAAAAACGATACTGAAATCAGTAGCCATGAGATACTGCATTCCCAAACATAAGGACCCTAAAGTACACTCCAATTGGTTAGCAATTAAAATGCTGACATACTAACAGAAGCATCTCCTGCCACATTCTCTACCTGAATTGGCAATAACTTCACTGCATCATCCGGTGTCACAGATATATCACTTTGCACAGTCACCAGCTTGTCTTCATGTTTGCTGGATGAAGATGGAGCAGCAATGCTGCACGTCTTAACTGGCAATACATCACCATTACCGTTGCCCTGTGAAGAATGTTTTGAATAATCATACACAAGTCTTGATTTAGACTGGGTGCGTGAGAATCCTTGTGCTTCCTGTAAATAAAGCGAGAAACAAAGCAAATCTAGTCCAAGACTTATTCTGTCATCCCAGACCTGTCTTCTGCATTAATCAGAACATCTTGATTTGTTTGCACATAAACAACAAAGTCACATTTCACCTAATTCAGCACAATCAGAACCATCTAACTCCAAAGTGCACAGACGTTTTTAACAAGCTGCCAATTCCTCGACTAGTCAAGAAGTTCTCCACATTTTATGGAACCCAAAACTTCATTGCTGTGTTCAAAATAGCCCACCACTGGTCCTCATCCTCAGCCAGACTAATTCAGTCCATGCCATCCAGTCCTATTTCTATATGATCCACTTTAATATTATCCTCCCATAGATGCCTAAGTCTCTACAAGTGGCCTATTTACTTCAGGTTTCCCCACCAAAAAACCCTGTATGTAGCTCTTCCCTCCCATACATGCCACATGCCCCAACCATCTCATCCTCCTTCAGTTTATCAACCAAATACCAGGACTACAAGTCAAGAAGCTCCTGATTATGCAATTTCCTCTGGCCTCTTGTTACTCTGTCCTCCTTACTCCCCAGTACCTTCTTCAGCACCCTATTCTCAAACATCCCAGCCTATATTTGTCCCTTGAAGTACACAATAAGAAATGCAGCCTGAAATTTCTGAAGTAGCACAGGATTCCAAACATCTCTTTTAGCACATGGTCAGTTGGCATTATTATTTTTGAAATACTCAGGTAGCAATGGAAGACTCCGCTAGGCAGTGAAAAGTTATCGTCGCTGTCAGATACGCAAGATGTACTATGTCAGCAGCATGTCACCAGAGGCACATACTGCAAGGGAAAATACAATTTCCCTTCAACAACAGCAATACAGCAGCTGATGAAAATAAAAGTCTAATCCAAAAAGATGGGGAAGGCGGAACCAAGAATACGTTTTCATCAATATTATCTTAGGAAATAACTGTTGAAGCAGCAGTTGTACTTGCAGGCTTGGTTGCTGAAGTTAGTATGATCCAGTAAGTACTGCAACTGTGTTTTTCAGGGTGGGCCTACTATTTTATGTGACAATTGTCGTTTATCACCTCCCACTGCCACTCTGCTCCACATTTGTGCTGTCTGCCAAGTGGGCTATGTTAATACAACAAATAAGCCAACAGGAAGTGGCAACCAATAGCTCAGACAAAATAATGACTTCATATTTCGTTTTTAGTACATACAAGTGTTGCAACGATGCTGTCATCCAACATAAATTTCTTGATTTTAGGCACTTCTTGTGTGACTGTCGAAGACCGCTGGTCATGATTCAATTTGCTCAGTATTTTGGAATTTTCAGCACCTGAACTGTGATCATGAACAGGGCTTCCTGTATTTGGACTTTGACTCTGTAAGGCAAAATAAGTGCATGCTCAAAAAACAAACGCTGTCACACGTCAAAATACACTGACTTTCACTGCTGTTCAGGTTTTAGGATAGATAATTTGTGACAATTTCACCCCACAGTAAAGCCTGCTAATCAGAACTGTGTTAATTTGGATACCACACAAGCCTGTCAGTCCTAGTTCAGTCATTCTCCTGCACCCACAGTTGTAACATTACTTACATAAGCAGAATATCTTCTCAAGCACACTGTAAAATGAGTCACCAAAATGACAGTCAAGTCTTCAAGTACAACAGAACCTCAGTCAGTGAGTGATTGGGACCAATAAAACTGTCACAAATATCAGAATCCATTTTTAAAGTAAAATGACTATGTGGTTCCAAGAATTCATGAAATACAAGCAATAACAGCGCAAAATATCACTCAGCAGCATACAGGTCATAGAAGTTTATTTTCAGTGAAATACTATCTCCCTTCAGAAGCATAAAATACATTAAAATATTGCAGCAGTTTCATTCATAGAGCACAAAACAATCAACTTCCATTGACGAACCACACAGCTTTACTGAGCTACGAGTAATATCTGCAATAGCAGAAGAGTGGGGAAAACTGAACTACCAGCCACTTGGTCTCATGACATTTTTTCAGAACCAATCACACAAGACAGAAAGAGTGGGATTAAAATGTGTATCATGACACATCAAAATCCTGTACATAAAGCTTCACAAAATTCAAGGCTCCACTGTAATGCAATTATTAGCAATTTATGATTATCATTCCAGCAGTGCAAATTAATGCCTAATCCACAACCCTTCTCCACATGAACAGTCAGTGCAGATTATGTTTTTCTGTCAGTTCCATTTCATGACAGCATAACATTATTTAACACAGTTACAAGTCAGATCATTAGATTTCACAAGGTCCTTAAACTGTCCACAGCTCCTGTTCCAGGTTTACGTACGTCATGCGAAACCACATCAGCACGACGGCTCAGATCATCCTCCCAGTGTCTGATGTTTTCAGCAAGCACTGCCAACCTGGCCAGCCGTGCTCCTGATTTCCCCACCTTCAAATGTGTTGCCTCTGCATCTTCTTGACTCTCCATTTCATTTTGCTCTGCACTGAAATGTCCCTCTGTTTGATGTATTGGTGATGACAGCTGTGAATCTGTGTCACACAATGGCATATCAGACTAGTACAAAGCAAAACATCCATTTCACAACTAGAAACTGAAATATAAGACTGCAAGTGTTCAGGATTGAGACTGATCCTCTCAGCTGCAACACTCAGCAGTAAGGTAGGATACGGATGTTCTGGAGGAACATGCTCCATAAATGAGCAGAACGTTGCGAGCCTTCAGGTTTTCACAGTGGCATAATCAAGGATTCGAGTCGTCTGGCTTGTGGTGCAGCA
>BLKM01000110.1:0-20745 GCA_013340265.1 Coptotermes formosanus
ATGTATGTATGTATGCATGTATGTATGTATGCATGTATGTATGTATGTATGCATGCATGCATGTATGTATGCATGTATGTATGTATGTGTGTATGTATGTATGCATGTATGTATGTATGTATGTATGTATGTATGTATGTATGTATGTATGTATGTATGTATGCATGTATGTATGTCTGTATGTATGTATGCATGCATGCATGTATGTATGTATGTATGTATGTATGTATGTATGTATGCATGCATGCATGCATGTATGTATGTATGTATGTATGTATGTATGTATGTGTGTATGTATGTATGTGTGTATGTATGTATGTATGTATGTATGTATACATGGGTGGATGTAACTTAATGGTCATATACGTATGTCAGAATGTAGAACTGACGAACTCCATGGAGCAGAGCCTTTCCTTAGAAGCCAACAGGTCCTCTGTTAGTCAAGTAATTTCCTGCATTTAATGGAACCCAGAGGTTCATTACCACATTCACAAGAACCCGCCACCTGTCCTTATCCTGAGCCAGATGAATCCAGTCCGTACCCCATCCCACTTCTTAAATATCCATTTTAGTACTTTCTTCCCATCTACGCCTAGATCTTCCAGGTTGTCTGTTTCCTCACCAAAACCCTGTACGTATCTCTCACCCATACATGCCACCTGCCCCGCCCATCTCATTCTGCGTGATTTGATCACCCGAATAATATTTAGTAAGGAGCACAGACCATAAAGCTCGTCTTTATATCAGAATGTAGGACGGAATCAAAGAGTAAACATAGAACAATATGAGCTTGGCAAAGTGACAGACAGAAAGCGCATTCGCTATTGTAGTAATATAAGATTGCATTCTGTGAATGGTTGCCATCAATTGTTCCATAATATTTGCCTGAAACCCCGAACTTAGAAATCTAAAAATAAAACAAGTAAACGTATAATATATTTTTACTTTACGAGTATCACACCTTTATCGGAAAGATAGATTGAGGTTACAAACGTTCAGGGTATCAAAGCAGGCTCTGGTCATAGTGTGGTCTTCAAGGTTTTGACACTTTGTAGGTTGACACCGATGTTTTGACGGAACATCTTTCACTGTCTTCAGGGTTAAAGGAATTGAAGTGATTCGGATGAGGATGTCCTTTGATTGCGTAGGCGGTTTTTAAGAAATATGACAATCCGCACGTCTCCCCTTCTTTTCCTTCTGACTGGCCACATTCCTGGCTTCCCTCTTGTATAGTGGAAGGACGTCGTCATCCTGAACACTTCGAGTGCCAATCTGAACCCAAATCCTTGCACCCTAAAGATGGTGGCACATATTCCACGTTAGTGTCAACCTGTAGAACTAGTGGTGCCAAAACCCATAATACGTGTCTGAAACACTGATGTGTGACAATAGGGGAGTTAGTGAACTGGATTAACTCTCTCAAGATAGGGCATCGCGGCGAAAATGTTACAAACACGAAAATGAGCATTCGAATTTCATAATATTTAGGGAAGTCTATTGCAATAAGAAATATGGAGTAATTATTTTATGTACCCAAATGGATACTCAATTCCCGTTGCGTCTGTTATGTTATAAGCACAGTCCCACTTACGGCCGTGTCTCACGCTGCTTACTGGAGAGTTTATGAGGGCTCTTTAGTGCGCCATCCGGATTTCGTATGATACGTACCCTGAGTACAGTTGCTGCAGGAATTGTCGTGTGAATTAGGACAATTTACAAACGCATGAAACGTTTTTGAGCAACAGGTTCTGTTCTATGTAGTAAATGAACTTGCAGAAAATGCCTGTGAAACCAGAGTGAATTTTATGAACTGGCTGCTTGTTGGGTTGCGTGATGGAGAAATAACCCCTACACTCGTTCTGTTTGGCAGTGAATCTTAGTTCGATCTCAGTGTACACGTGAATTCTCCGAATAACAGGTTTTCCATGATACTCAACGAAGCGCCATTACATGATTCTCAGGCTCGTATGTGGTATGCTGCTGTCAGAGTAACATGTTGCCTGTGATACTAAATGAAGCGCCAGTACGTGGCGTTCAGCCCCGTATGTGGTCTGCTGCGAATGCAGCTACAATTGTTTAGCCTATTTTTCTATCAAGCCGTAAATTTGCACCGATATGTAAGAGATATTCTGACACCAGCCTTTGGACACCTCTCCGATTGCGAAAGAATCTGTGTCTTTTTAAGCAAGGGAGGTCTGCAACTCACGTCACGTTTTTGAATGTGTTCATTATTTATTACATGTTTCATTTTTAATTAAATTACGAATAGACCGTCATATTGGAACATTTTATTTAATTAAAATCATACCGTCACGTAACGTACTGTATTATTTAATTATATATTCTATCATCATAGCACAGAATTGATTTTGAATACTCCCCTTCTCATCGTCTTCAGTGCGGGTTTGTTACTATGCACAGTTCCTTTAACATGTCCCAAGCGTAAAAACTGGTCTACGGTTATTGGGCCCATTTTTTGCTGGGACCGTAAATTCGCACCGATATGTTACATATATACTGACAAAATTTTTTGGCGCGTGCGCGAAATTGCAAAAAGCGACTATTAGCTTCGTCATGTCTGTCCGTCTGTCCGCATGGAACATTTCGGCTCCCACTGGACGGGTTTTCATGAAATTTGATACTTGAGTATTTTTCTAAAATCTGTAAAGAAAAGGTCATGTTTTATTAAACTCTGACAAGAATAACGGGTACTTCACGTGAAGACGTATGTACATTCATGATAAAATCTCGCTCCTCTTTTCTTAGAATAAGAAACAGTTCAGAGAGAAGTTGTAGAGAAAGTCAAAGCACACATTTTACGTTCCGTAACTTCTTCCCGAATATCGTGACACTTATGAGGTAATGTTGAAAAATATGGTAGAGCCAGACAGGCCACAGATGAAAATACAATACGGCACGTGCGGTTTGCCTGCTGGATAAATAGGCTACAGACACACACTAGGAATGTGTAATGCTTATTGCATTTCCATGGCAGCAATGGTTGCGCGTATATGCTAAATACTGCGTTATACTCACTCGTACATTGCCTGTCATGTTGTTATAATGGTCTGATTTTTAATTAAATTCGTTGCTTGTTTATGGAGTGTTTGTGTTGGCAGAATAATAGGGGGGACTGTGCCCTCCGTGTTCGCCACATCTGAACCCGTACGATTTTTAGGACTTTAATTGTAGAGTGTATTAAAGGAGAAGGTGTGTAGTCCTCGAAATTTCAGAATACAGGGCCTTTTAATTTCACCAGCATCAACTTCGAAATAAAATAAACAGCGTTTGTTAGGTGTGAAACGTGTCTGTGAGCGGAAGGAAACAATTTCTACCATTGTTCTTATCGTAAATGTGGTGAGTGAAAATCTAGTATTGATGGCCATACATTGAACTAAAAGCGTAGACCACACTCACAGCAAAACGAAACAGCGGCGATGGCCGCGCTACTTGCCGTCACGAGAAACGGACTGAGTGCGGTGTGATGCGGAGTCCATTTAAATATTGACCCTGTGTAATGAATCCCGGAAGGTATTTTTGGAGATGAAAAATATGGAGAGGATAGGAGGAAAGACGTTAGCTCCTCATTACTCTCATCAGCTTCAGAAACTTTGTGGAAGATACTTCTTTGAGAGCGAAATTTACATGGAATGACAATATTAAAGTGGATGTTAGAGAATGAAAATTTGAATCTGATTTAGCTGGCTCAGGGTAGAGCACATAATGTTTTGTTGTAAGAATTAATATTCGGTTATGGGTACAACCGAAGAATAAATATGTAGTGATTTGGTTTATTTATGCCATTTAATAAATGAAAGTACCTACTGCGCAAGAAGAACCACGTAGCATGGAACGACAACGACGACGATGACCACAACAGCTACTAAAACAAATCACCGTATAGCTGAGTCAGTGTAGTGACTAGGCTAGGGGCTGGACGAACGAGGTTCGATTCCTGACAGGAAGTAGTAATTTATCACTTTGCCACAAAGGTTGCATTCACCCATGATTACCAAGTGCCCTTTTTCCGAGATATCACTGTAGCCACTTTGCTCCATGAAGTGCATAGGTCAAAAATGCGATAATATATACCCTGCACACACCCTCAAGCACTTTCATGTCGTGTGGTTAATTATAATTGATGGCTATTAAGCGCAGGGATTATGTGATCAAGCAGATGCCTGCGTTGCAGCTCGTAGTGGGTCGGTAATGCTGACGTAACGCCTTGGACAGTATCAGTGCTTACGTCACCGTCACTGACAACCCGAAGAAACAGAGAGCCTAACGTTACGTCGTTTGTTACGAGGCTGTCCAAATATACGGCGTTGCCTTCTAGTAAACCCCCATAGTATGAACCGAGTTTTACTAATTATCATAAAAGCAAACTTGAGTTCTCCGTACCCAGGTTTGCCGAGACGTTCTTCTTCATCCGTCGAAATTAACCAGCAAGCAAAGTGATGGCGAATGATTGGCACTGACTGAAATATCGTCTAGCAACATTGATTATAAGTTTTGTTTGGTGTTAACGTCTGGAGATAGTTGATAGTTTAGTAACTAACCAGGCCACAATTATTTTTGTAAGATACATTTTTCCGTTGTTATATTTTTCCACCTCGAATACCGAAAAATATGGTTACTCATAAAAATAGGTTCCTTATGTTGATTATTTTGAACCATGAAGTATATAAATTCAAGTTGAAGAAGCTGTCGCTCAAACGCAACTAGTGCTGTTTTTGTCACTCTCAAAACCACCCACGATTCAAAAACAGAACTGTCTCTGCTGTAACAAATACCTCATTGAGCTCACCAGCTGGCAGTAGAGTGCAGACGACTGCTGGCAACGCTTCTTGTTTATAACTCATTTCTGATGTAAACCTGGCACTGGGCAGCAAGAAGGTTAGTCATCTCTGACTCAGGTACCAGAATCTCCACTTTGAGGTCGGTCTTCTTAGCAAAAGAGTGTGGAGGCGTGCTTAAGAACAGAGGTTTCTTCGCCATGACAACTACTATGCAAAGATGTAAAGGTATTGTTGGCTAGGCAAGCCAGAAATTAAAAAAAAAAAAATCTGTCATTGAACGTCAAGGTTTGGTGATAAACACTCCTGAATCGTATTCCGGAAACATCTGGTTTGAATCTCGGTCGGATTGTCCGTCATCATATTGGTTTTCGCGATGTTCTGTAGTCCCACAAGGCAAATGTTGGATAGTGTTTAAAACAGGCCACTGTCATTTCCTTCTACGGCACTTACTAATTAAACAAAGCGAGAATGAATTAACTCACTGTTGCAAATCACTGCGTTTAGTGCGGGAGTATGTAACGTGACTGGCAGTATCAGAATGCGTGTGAATATTTGATGCTAACAGACAGGACCAGGGATCACACGACAGCTTTAATTGCAGTATGTCCTGGTAACTCAGCGCGGTGGTTAAGTGTCGGACAACCGAATTTCAATTCCAAGTAGCGTCGAAATTTGTTTCTTTGCAGTCAGGTCCAGATGGCTTGCGGAGTCCAGCACTGCCTCCTTTTCAATTAGTACTGATAAATCTTTTCCTCGGTTAAAGAGGTCGGAGCTTTACACCGATTAACAACCTAGAGTCTTGCTGAGACTGAAAATATATATAATCATACCAACTCGTGCACAATTAGAAGTAAACAAACTTAGATTTTAAATTATCCCGACATGTTTTGGCGCTCCAAGGCACCATCATCAGGAGTAAACATAAAAAGTAAAAACACTGAGCAATAGAACAGTAGATGATAAAACACGGTTCTGGTTGAACTAACGTCGTGTCAATTTCTGGACGCCTCGTGATGAATAGTACATGATGCCTTGAGGGTTTAGGTGAAAGCAGCCCAGGATATTTTATGGCAGTTAAAATGCTTCTGATTAATTTGAACCGATAAACCGCTACGAGCATCGGAATCACGTGCTCAGTGTACTGCTTGTTTCCAAGAAGGTATGAAATAACAGCGATAAAACATAAAATAACACCGAAAAACATAAAAAAGTGTGAGTTTATTTTCAACAAATTACCAACGATTGAAGCAGAGTCTCGTTCTATAAAGCACAGAGGCAGTAAGTATTTTGTTTCTGAGATGTTACGCTGTGTCATTGGGCGAATAGTTTCGGAGGTTCTGAACGATCCTAATACCGTGTTCGTGCAGTAAAAGAAGAAACTTTGGCCACTTGGCGCTGAAGGTGAAGGAAGGTAGTACGATTCTTCAGAACGTCGGCAATTACTCGCCTGACGAAACAACATAACATCCCAGAAGACTTAAACTTCAGCAACAGCGCTGTGAGAAACTCGAATCCCGCAAAAGCAATATCCTCTCTTAATGAACAGCACAGCTTGGCTGAGCTGAGGGCAGTGCGGGCAGTAACAGGAAAGCAGGGAGAGCCGACTCGCCGGCCACGTGGTTTTATCGTGATTCGTTGGTACCAGTCACTAAAAGCCGAAAGGTGGCTTTAAAATGGGCGATGATTACAGGATGAAATTGCATGCATCGGGGTTCACGAACATTGAGAATCGATTGTACTTTTATCTAATACTGACTTTGCTTGCTTTCGCTTAATTTCATCTCGAAAAATGCTCACTGAACGGGTTTATTGAATGTAAAATATGATTTTCATTCCTCCTATGAACGTGACTTTTTAGGATATTGTCAGTGAGTTGTGTTTTTTAAAAAACAGATATTTTTCAAGTTGTATCTGTTTCCAATACCAGGTACAAAGATTCTTCCTCCGTTAAGACCGTTAAAATTGTGGACAATGCCGAAAATAACACCCATGTTTATTGTAATACAGCGTCCTCAGGAAATTTTAGATTTTTCTCTGTGCATGTTTGAAATGTTTTTCGCTTCGATGAATGTTTACCGAGTTGCGCCCGATACGTGCTCAGAAACGCGGTAGGTCAAGCGTCTCAAACACGCGGCCAGCCGGTTCATTTGATGTGTCTCGCGCACTGAACTGTATTTAATTACAGCATTCGGCATGCCACACAATAATTTATTTGAATAATTTGCCCATAGTTTGATTTTATTTGAGTTAAAAGCAAGAGCTTTGGGTACGCGTTTTAAATTACCTGTTGTTAAACTGTTGTTGAGTGGGTTGGTAAAATCTTCTAAATTTTCGAGACCGGTACGTTTAGGGTGACACAGTAAGGGGGATTACTTCATTGGCATCAAATATAGGCTTTAAAACTATCTAACTGCCCGATGTTCCTGCATTCAGTTGCTCCATGCGTGGGGAAGATTGTATTCTTTCGTACGACTTTATTGCACCGCCGTTTAGGAGGTGGTCACACTACTCAGGACTATTTTCAATTATTGTAAACTTAATGACACTTATTGGTATTACAAGTGTATGTATTACGTCTAACGACAAAACAACACAAGCCAAAGTTACTGAATTCTGGTACTTGTAACATAACAGAAACGGTTTTAAGTCTCACAGTAAAACCTACAAGAGGCTGTGTACGTAGGGACTGAATATTGTCTCGCCTTTGTGTGCATTTGCAGGCCTTGCTGTCGCTTTGGTGGTGTACAACACGTAACATGCATTTCGATCTCACTATGTCAATGCATAAAATGAAGAAACGAAAATTAGAAGACGGGGGAGGTGTATTTCAGTGTAAAAATCGGATTACATATACTTCTAAGCGTAGCACGAGAAAATAACTCTTTGCCTCATTTGTAGTAAGGTGGTGTCAGTTGCAAAAGAATGCAATCTGCACCACCACCACGAATATTTACCTAAAAGTAAAATTGGACTTCTTGAAGGGAAGGTAAGAGAAGATGAAGTAAGAAAATTAAATGTGATCTGCGTGGGAATCAAGAAATGTTTACGGTTGCAACAAAACCAAATGAAGTGGCAGTTAAAGCATGTTTTATTATATCATTAATATTCGCTAAGAAATCAAAGCCATTTACGGATGGTGAATGTGTGAATGGCCGATCCCAGTGGCCGCGCTGTCTAAGGCGTAGGTCTGCGGCCGAGCGCTTGCTGGGATCGTGGGTTCGAATCCCACCGGGGGCATAGATGTTTGTCTCTTGTGAGTGTTTATGTTGTCAGGTAGAGGGCTCTGCGACGGGCCGATCCCTCGTCCAGAGGAGTCCTACCGACTGTGTTGTGTGTCTGAGTGCGATCAAGTGAAAAACAAAAACCTCGATACCTACTGTGAGTAGGCAGAAGATGTCAGGAGTACGACGACGATTTAATGACACGTTTCCTTGCGGTATAAGATTTGAAGTGTACAGGCCGATGAATTTTTGTATTGTGTTCTGCCAAGTTACAACAACACTGTCCTTCCGAAAAGCTTAGAATTTGCACGTTGTTTTCAAGTGATACTCTTACCTAGTTTCTAATGTAGTGACGCTGCTCAGTATCCGTTGCAGTTGCCTACAAAAATAAAATTTTCATAAAGCTGGAAACGGGTGAAATTTTGACAATGTAAGCTACACCTAAAAAGATTGTGTAAATACAGTGTTTTTCGCGCTCGTCAGAAAAAACGTCATCTTACACGTACTTCTTTTTTAAGATTGTGTCTGCTCGCGCGCGTGTATCAGTTGTCATTTTTAAAGGTTTAATTTTTATGTTTAATTGTATATAATTATTGTTCTATGCAGAGCTTCGTGACACAGTAAGCAAAAACTCAGTAGAAAGCGACTGATATAACCTGTCATAATTATGACTGCTTACTACCATTCAGCTAGGCTTGTTTAGAGTCGAAATGCTGAAGAATTACGTAAGAAAATTGGCGGTTTATGTAGGAGGATCTCAGATATGTAAGCCGCAATTTTTCCTGCCCGCCCGCGCAGAACAATCCAGACAGGCATAAGTGTTTCCTATCCGTATATCAGTTGATAAAATCACCGTCCACAGCCAACCGTAAGAGTGGTAGCAGATTTCGCTTCACAGTCGCTTTCGGGCGGCATTATTGTATACATGTCAGTATTGCACAGACTACGGTGTTGAGTGCAGCTACGCCTGTTATGTTACCCTTGACAGTCAAGTCGCATTTCGCCTTCTGTTGAGAGACAGCCTACTTTAATGAAGGTATCAAGACGCCGATCTAAGTAGCTCGGCAATCTAAGGCGCCCGACTGCTGGAATCATGTGTTCCAACCACACACGATGCATGAACTTATGTCCATGTTTCATTTGTGTGCTATCGCGCGTAATAGAGGCCTTCTGTTGGCCTGACCTGCATCCAAGGATTCTCACCATTGCCCAAAATGAGGCCATATTTCCGGAAGTTAATGTGAACTGGAAGACGCCAGAGAACCTAGCCTGTGACATCGAAACCATTGTTACGAAATTCTTTGTTTCTATTTTACGTCGTCCTCTGTAGGCCAGTCAGAGATTACAAACCTGTAGTGTCAGTGGTATGATGATTGGTGAATGACGAACGGGAAAGGATTTCAAAGAACAACCGTGGGTAAGTAAAGCAGTGGTTGGGCATTTACCTGAAGGGAGAAAGGATAACCACGATAAACCTGAGTAAGGATAGCCGTTACCCAGCCGATATCCAAACCTCGCGTGTCCAGAATGCATGTGTGGAGCCTTACCGCTCTTCCGTCTTCTTTATATCGTCATCTTCCTAGGCACCACATGCTGTCATCTTGTTGAAGATACAGCCTGACAGGAAAAACCATACAACCAAAGGGCTGTCTCCGTGGAAATGGCTGTCTTTCCTCAAAAAGAAATACTAAGTTAAGTGGGAAGGAGGAAAGATTGTAGGAGCGGGTGCATGCTGAAGCGTAATGAGGAGGGTGGAGCCAATTCTGTCCGCTCAAAAATAGTTGCCAAAGCAGAAACAAAAAAAAAAGGCAGGAGTAATAACCGAACAGCTGCTATCTTTGGGAATCAAAGTGATGGTCTTTGTGATTTAATTTCAGATGTACTGATAGTTCTCTGCATTTTAGTGAGGCATTTATGCAGATGTTAAGTGTAATTATAAAGTTAAAATAGGTCACTTTAGCATGGAATTATGTACATAGAATTCAGATTTTACACTGAACGTGTAAATGGCCAAGGCCCTTTGTGTATCTAATTTTGATGGGTCAATATGTGTCACAGTGCTTGAAACAGTTTTTTCTTACCACTTGCTGTTTACCGAGCATCAGTCGTCAGACTGTTATGGACAGTGACTGGTTCGAATGAATGGCCTTGGTCGTTTGAAATATCTGGATAATAAGACGTTTCTTCCACTGTTCACTATTCATATTTATGTAGTGCTAAGTGACTCCTATATTTACGAGGTTTGAGGCTCTCATAGCGGTACTCCTGAATACTGGAGTCTGCTGCTACGTGACGGTGTGTAATCTGGTAGATAGATACTGTTCCTAAGGATCATAGTGCCTTCGCCTTCAGGCTTAAGCAGTCCGAAAAAGCCGCTTGTCTGGGGCTTCTTGGCTTTGAAGGTGAAATTACTACGATTCTTATAACCGCCAGTAAATATTAGCTAGTCGACAGTGTATAACGTCCCACAAGGTTTGAATCTTCAGCTCCTCTAATTGGTGATATATCATAACATTAGTTAACCCTTTCAAATATACTGGTTATTTCATGTACAACCAGCTTTGATACTCGAAACTTCTACCTTACTCTCTTCGCCTGCAAGCAGAGAAAGGCATGTTGGTTCTGAATTTGGTGTTTTATAGTGACGAGACAGTTATTGCATAATTTATTAGCATTTGAAGGTAATTATTTTTGACATATAAAGAAAAGAATTTATGACTTGGCTTAGCAGCATAAAATGAATGATGTGGGAGAAATTTTAAAATGAAATTGGTCGAGAGATTTTACTTTGGCCTTTCTTGCATAAAAGTTATGATTTACTTCAGCAATACAAAACTAGGGACAGTGGATATTATTGGCATAAAGGTAAAGTTTTCCCTGTTCGCGCCATGAAGGCATATAGGGAGAGCAGAGGGAGAGCTCCACTCTTGCTTAACCTCGGCACTAGATTGGGTGAGTGGTTAACTTCAAGATCCGGCTGCTTTACGCCCGGCAAAGGACTCCTGTAGCTATTAAGTAGAAGGCTGGGTGGGCCCCAGGATAGGTTAGGACCTTCTGGTGAAGAGAAGAACCTCTTTGCCTCCGCCGGGATTCGAATCTCAGAATCCGAGACTGTCCAGCCCATGATCTAGTCACTGTACGGACTATATTCAGGTTCGTGGTATTCTTACTGAAATTTTTCAATTCTAAAGGTACGAATATGTCATTTCGTGTTCTCTTTGTACTATTTATAGAATATCAGCTTTCTTAGCTCATTAAGGACGGACGGACGGACGGACGGACCCGACGCCGTGTGAAACAGTTAACGCTCTTGGTGTCACTTCGTAGTGGCAACAAAGGAAGTCACAATGGAGGGACGAGAATCCGTTCGCATACGGAAGGTGAGGTTCACTCGGAGTGTATGTAAGCTATTCTCAGAGAGCTCAATTGTGATTTTACTTAGTTTCTCCAGGTAAAACTGAGTGACAGTACCTCCAGTAATCCACGACCTTTCCCATCTATGTCATTCCAAAACATTATTCGCAGATCGCCTTAGCATTCGATGGTACAGAGTCTGAGTAGTTGTGAAAGCGACGTTAAGCAAACTGACACTGTTAGTCATAACGTAAGTCTGCCATCGATATCTGTATTTGGTTTGAAAATTTGTGATTTTGTGTGTATGCGAGATAAAGGTGTTCCAAGTAGGCCAATTCATAGTTGTCCAAAGCATCAACATACCTGAACAGATTTAATGTGTTCCATGTCCGTGCACTGTATCATACAAAAACACTAATCACCAACAAATGCACAAAGAGAGTTTATCATCAATCGGAACACACTTCTACATGTTTCGACCCTGCTGGGTCATCTTCAGGGAGAACTTTTTTTGTTATCGTTACACTAAGGTTGCACTTTATAGTTGAGTGAGAACGTGCTGTTGACTGCGTACTGTGTTGTTTTTGAAGGCGTGAAGTCTCTGCGGTCCTGGCCTGCAGGCAGAGTTCACGCCTCCAAAAACAACGCAGTACAGAGTCAACAGCACGTTCTCACTCAAGTATAAAGTGCAACCTTAGTGTAACGATAACAAAAGAGTTCTCCCTGAAGATGACCCAGCAGAGTCGAAACATGTAGAAGTGTGTTACGATTGATGATAAAACTCTCTTTGTGCATTTGTTGGTGATTAGTGTTTTTGTATACCTGAACAAAGTTAGCATGCCCGTCAGCTGATGGACACGTATGGCTATTTATGAGGCGATATACTTTCTTGTTGAGAGTCTCTAATATTTAATTATAATTAAAAGCTACAGATTCAACAAGACTGGCGCTGTACGTATAACGTAATATTGAGGCACGTTCGCCTAACAATTTCTACCGTGAAAAAACAATAAATGTTACACATCTGAGTGTGTGTTTGTAGCCTTAGTTATACAGCATGCGCCGTAATATATTGTCATCTGTGGCCTGTCCACCTGTTTCACATTTTCCCACATTATCTCACAAACGTCACGATTTTAAGAAAAGAGTTATTGAGCATAAGATATATGTTTCGATTTTCTCTACAACTTTTGTCTGAAACATTTCTCATTCTGAGAAGAATTCAGCGAGATATTATCATAAATGTACACAGGTCTTTATGTAAAGTACCCGTTATTCCTGTCAGATTTAATAAAATTTGAATTTCCGTGACAGATTTTCGAAAAATACTGAAATATCAAATTTCATGTAAATCCATGTAGTTGGAGCCGATTTCTTCCATGCGGACGGGCTGACGGACGGACAGATAGACGTGACGAAGCTAACAGTCGCTTTTCGCAAATCATAATAACGGTTAAAAATTACGTTATAAACTCTCTATTTCGTTAGAAGGCAAGAGATTTGGTGTCTTGCTCTGAAGGACCGCTAGTGTTTGTGGATATTTAACCCTTTAAAGATGAAGCGTGTCTGTTTTATATAAGGACTCAGCGCGTACCGCGCTGTAAACACTCTCCACTTCGGTTATAAAAACCAATCTCTTGATGTTGTATAAGGCAAAAGTTGCTGTTTGTTCTGAGATCCGTACAAAACACATAAACGCAATGTGGGCACCACGTAGAATTTTTTAATGTTAAACCTGGTCGTGTACAAAGTTACCGCTATGCTTTAAAAGGTTAAGCAGCATTGCGTGCGGAGTGTGTGCTTCAGGAAGACTAACAGGTAGGGGTTGGGAGCGATTACGCAACAGAGAAGTTCCATATCCTGTAATCTGATGCACGTACAGCCAGAAACGTAGCACGTGCTGGGTGGAAAGCATGCAGAGAATAGGTAGAAAAAAAGTACTCGTTAGAAAAACTCAGGGGAAGAATTGCATATAAAAGGCGTTCCGAGTATAAATCATAAATATTTGCTAGTTTTGTTTTCGGCCTCCTTGACTGTTTAAGATGGGACCGATAGGCTGTCCCGAAACGTCGGTTCTTAAGCACGTATTTTGCGTACGTTAGGATATATTTGACCGATATAATTTCAAAGTTTCTCACTGTCGCCATGTTTGAAATTGTGGACTTATAAATAATATTTCGCACGCTATTTTTCTGCATATTTATGACCTACCTCTGTCCCACATTGCGCATGCTTATCTCTGGTGGTTCATTAGTTGCCGCCATAGACTTCTAAGCTACCTTTAATTTTTCAGGTTTCTACAGCGGTTGTTGATTAAATTATGGACTGGTTTTGGGTTTCTGCACCGTGTAATTGTTAGATGTCCTGATGTGTCGTAGAGACCTACTGCCTTCATCTTCCGGTGTAATTGTTAGATGTCCTGATGTGTCGTAGAGACCTACTGCCTTCATCTTCCGGTGACTGAATTGGTTTCGGTTGATGCTGTATGTGGATTTCATGTAACCCCAATTTTACTCTTTCAGGTCTACAAACAAATTACGTGAACAGAATTTGCATGTTTTATGAAGATCTATTACAGTACATAATTTCACGCCCTTAAATGACGTGCCCCTAATTTCTTCCACCTCACAAGTTTTCTCAGGAGTTACATCTTATTATCAGTTGTAGGAACTCAAGATTCGCGTCGTCTTGGTGACGGTTAATAATAATTTATAGCCTTAGAAGCCTATGAAACAGGAAAGCAGGCTTCATGAATTCTTGGGCTTAGCGCCCTACAAAAATTCGTAAAAGGGGTGAAATGCCTAAAAGTAAAAACGCGACACAATGACACACACACACTCTCTCTCAAGCACACACACACACACGGGCGCGCGCGCGCACGCACACACAGTCTCATACACAGACACATACAGGCACACACACAAGCTTATACACAGACACACACAGGCACACACACACAAGCTTATACACAGACACATACAGGCACACACACAAGCTTATACACAGGCACATACAGGCACACACACAAGCTTATACACAGGCACATACAGGCACACACACAAGCTTATACAAGGCACATACAGGCACACACACAAGCTTATACACAGGCACATACAGGCACACACACAAGCTTAAACACAGGCACATACAGGCACACACACAAGCTTATACACAGGCACATACAGGCACACAAATACTCAGACACACACACACACACACACACACACACACAAACACGCGTACCTGCACGCACAGACGCACGAACACAGGTATAGACGTGATCTCGCAGGTCGTCAGGTAGGAAAGAAGGCCAGAAACCGGGGGTTGTAGGATAATATTAACGCTACTCTAATTGAATTATGACGTGAGAATTGAGCTAGTTTTTGCAACGTACGGCAGTTTAACTTCTGCTTCTAAACAAAGAGAAGAGTGCTTTCAAGATATGAATATGTATTGAATGCTCGCAGAACACGCCGTATCAGTCGTTCATTGGCCTAATAAGTAAATTTCTGGTGATCCTTATTTCCACGTTCAAGCAAAACGCCACGTGCTCTACACTTGTTGTTGTGAATTCGTTGTAAGGGAGCAGAATCGCGGGCTCCGATGTGCTTATTCTAAGCGTCATTGGAGGTTGAAGCGTGTACGAGTATTTAAAGTTTTCGGAAAGCTCTTGAAATGAAATCTCCGATAGGGAAGCAAACTGTCTTCAACAAAATGCTATAACAGTCCCTTTTACAGTCACGGCAGTTTTCACATTTTCATGAATGTTTACCACAGTAGGCAGAGAACGAAACAATCATTTATTTGTTTTAGTCCCAAACAGCTCAGCTCGTACAACAGCAGGTCTACGGGTTGGATTACCGGAGAATCGGGGTTCTATGCTCGGCAGCGGTGTAGGTTTTTCTCCTCAGCGTCCATATCGGCTTGGAACAATCCACTCTCCCATTCAGTGGGCGCTGGTGTTATTTCCCCGGGGGTATAACGACGGAGACATGACGTTGGACACTGGCTTCTGTCTATGGCCAAGGTTAAGAATCCGTGGAGCTGTACCTCTACTTGCCCATACTTCTCTATGACATTGTTCATAAATAGGCACAGGAACGTATTTACATTTGTATCTTTTATTCATTGTATATTTAGCAACGACGTAATGGCTGAGAACATATTGCCTCGAATGGTACATTATTAGTGAAAGTGGGAATGGAAAGAGGGTGGAAAGTGGGCTGGTTATTGTCGCGGTTCGGGTACGCCATCTTTTTCGTGGAATGATTAAGAAAAATCATTATAAACCCCAAACACCATTTTTGGGTCAGGAGTTGAACCGGGGACCTCGTGAATAAGAAGCAACAGTGTTAACTACCCGAGCACAGAGATGGAAATCGCAAATGAATTAAGAAAATGTGTGATGTTAGCCAAACATTCACGTCGCTGCAGGAATATAATGAATCAACTCTTATTTGTGTCAGCGTAAGAATGAACACGGAGTTTGTCCCATTCGACACCCGCCTCCCCTCAGAGCGATTCTGCACACTCCCACCAGTAGCCACCGTCTATAGGCGCGCTTTGCCTCTGTCGTTTTATCATTTTGTGTTCTGTTATTTTGTTAGTGTTGTGAGGGGCACGGAGGGAAGGTGTGCGGTCTAAGTCTGCGTGGGAGTGTGGGACAGCAGGAAAAGCAGTTCAGACTCCCACTACCTGTGTTTATTCTTTCGCTGACATAGTTTCAGTTCGTCAGTCGTACTTTCTGAAGAGTGTAAGGCCAAAGTGTATATAGAATAAGTGTGTGTGTGTGTGTGTGTGTGTGTGTCTGTGTAATTATTTCCGAAACAATGGAACGTCGAATCCTCTACGCCTGTTATATGAAAACTGTAGAAGGCGGTCGACAAGTAAGAGAAAGGTAATAATCACTCGCCCGATCGATCAAAACTATATAAAGGAATTATGTAGCCTAGAAAGGAAATGATTTTTATGCTTCTAATATAAGGATAAATAACTGGGTGCTTCCTGGAACCGGGGGCGGCGTGTATCATGGCTGTCAGATGCTACCCAGTTTCCAGTAACTCTTTCACTGACAACCCTTATAAATTTTAAGGCAAATTTCTTTACAAAATCAATAGTTGAAGAACTTGCCATATGCCCTTTGATTGTCATGTAGCGGAAGAGGAACTGTGTTTAATAAAGGGTAAGTAGGTCACCGTTAACTGTGATTAATTTCCGACTGTACACGTAAATAAAATTCAGTTAGGCCCAATTTGCTTGTGTACGGTAATGTTTTCCTTTTTTTGTAAACTTTATAGACAGAGGTTTGTCACAAAGGAATGACCTGTTAGAAATAACACGTTCTTTTTCCGGCTGTCTACTGGTACGTGTAAAAGCGCCCAAAGTATCGATCATTTCAGTCGATTGCGTGACAAGAGAAGGTGACATGAGAAAGGACCGAGTAATATGGGCACGTAGGGTCCAAAGAGAAGAGGAATGTTGTTTTCCCTACCGTACGCTTTTTAATTCTCCAATTTTACTCTAGGGCTTCTGAAGAAAATGATTTTTCGCCTGTTTTAGTTGTTCATTACATTCAATAAAATTCTTTACGTAATGTTTTAAACTCATTTTATGAGAAAGGAGGGTTGTCTTCTGTGGAGGACTTCCGTGATCCCTGTTACCATGATTTCTCTAGGACAAATTGATGATTAGGTCCTTATTTGCAGTCTTATTCAAAGAAGGGATCCAAAAGAAACCTGGAAAGATCTGCTTCGGAAAGCGTAAACCTTCGTGCTCCTGTCAGCAACAATGGCACGTGAAGATGAAGTTCGTAACGAATTAAAACCATACTGGAATGCTTTTTATTCAGTTCAGTACCTATGTGTCACCTCCGTATTGCGCATAATTAAAAGATTAGCTAAAAAATGCATGTCTTTGTGTCTGTATTTCTTTGCTTCACTTTCCTTTCCTGTGGTGCAACAGCCGAAATCGGACCTAGGCCGCCTCCTTTTGGAGGTTTCTAGATCCCACTCAGACACACCACATGCGGTAGGACTCCTCTGGACGAGTGATCAGTCCGACTGACAGACCTCTACCTGATAACATACAAACACTCACAAGAGACAAACATCCATGCCCCCGGTGGGATTCGAGCCTACGATCCCAGCAAGCACTCAGCCGAAGGCCCACGCCTTAGACGGCGCGGCCACTGGGATCTGCTTGACTAGATGTTCAGAATTATCCAGTCTTTTAACCAACTTATTTCGATTGATTATGTACATTGTTTCTGCGCCATTAGCAACCAACAGCCTGCACAACTGCCATGCACCGTGCGTCCAAAGCAAGTTGAAGGCAGCTTTCACTTCGGGCCTCTTATCAGCAATCACATGACCCATTGTCAAGCGCCGCTAGATTTCGCCGATAAAGTCGAACGGCTTCCTGTCAAACAATAAAACCAAGCTGTCTGCTTTGTAAGAAGTGCCGAAAATGGTGTCCCGGTACAAGTATACACACTCTATGCCTTTTAAAGAGGTTTTGACACCCACTTGAAGTTCTTCTTGAGAAGCATTTGACCTTTGCTTCGCGCCTTTTCCTTTAACTTTTGTTTCGTGGGAGAGTTCGTTCTGTTTACTTAGTCCCTCACAATGCTGCATAAATAAGTCACATAAAGTAAGGTCAGAGGAATGTGCTGGCCATATTTCACGACTTATTATTCTGTCACCCATGACCCGTTCAAAAGTTTGTCACTGATCGTCTGTGCTGCGGACACTTGCTGAACCTTGTTGAAATCAGTCTTACTATCTCTCCTGTTTCGTGAGCTACGCCGAGAGTTTTGTCGTTACACCCCACATACCCGTCAAAGCACGAATTAAAATCACCGTGTATGGCCGAAGTTTAAGCAGGTCGTTGGTATGGCTTCTAATGATTTATTAATGCCTCTCGCTTGTACAAGGCCTCTTGGTGGTTTCTGGGGTGTGTGTAATGTAGCCCCTGTTTCGTCTAGGTTTCCTTCTATGAGCACACGGCTTTGCTTTATCAGTTTCGTGTCCACAACTGACCCAGTAGACCAAAGTTTATTAATAAATTCATGGATGCATGTCGCGCTTTGAATATGACCGTGGGAAGCTTGCAACGAAGTTTTCCCCGGCCCTTTATGGTAGAAGCACATTTTACGTACGATTCATAACGAAAAGCACGCCGTTCAACAATATATTGAGTCGTTGACACACACAACAGTAACAATACTGAACACGTCTTACAGATACAGTTGCACTGTTGTGTGTATGATTGAAATGGTAACTACTGTTAACGCGTGGCCCTGTCTGTTGCTACTGGCGGTAACAGGGAAGTGCAACTGCATTCAGGTACGTAAGTGGACCACTGAATTAACCTTAGAGCAGAGTTTATTAATATTTGTTGTCATTACCCCTCCCCTTCAAGCTCACGATTCCCCCTCCTGCGTAGTAGTGTCCTCAAAATAATATTTGGAATAAGAAGAAAATAAACACAAAAAATGAGTGTTATAATTGAAAAAATGAATACGTTTGTAACTGTAGTCATACAGAACAGCTGGACCTCACATGGCAGAGCTGTTGAACTAGAAGTTCTACGTATACCGAGCTACAATCAGAACCGATATAAAAATACAAAGAAAACAAGTGATTTGGCAACTGAAGAACCGAAACTGATTGTGATTATATCAGGCAAATTCTTGGCCTAGCCTTGCTTCCAGCAACGAAGCAAAGTCTGAATGGTCACAAATGATAGCGACGTGGAAACAGTTGTAACCCAATGGCTGATTATACAGGACACACACTGACATAAACAGGGAGTAGAGTAGCTCGTCCGGCAATGTGATAAATTCCTGTTTGTGGTGGAGACTGTGTGAAAAAGTAGTGGGATAGCAGTAAAATTATATCTGAAGTGTTCCCTTTAGAAATTCAATGTTATTCATGCCGTCCATTGTGGTTGTAATTAATTATACATACAAACAAATTCACATAAAATGCACGCAGTTACAAGTAATGTATATACATAAACTCTTATATATTTCAACAAATGTTCGCCTTCTTCAGGGACATGATAATATGAAGGAATTCATACAATCGTAAAATTAACACGTCAGAATCTATATACAGTGTTCAAAATGTAATAGTAGGGATAAATGTTTCGTTTCGCAGTCCTTCCCTCTTCTACCTACTTGTCACAGTACATGCAGAGGTTTTTCTTTCACTTGATCATACTCAGGCACACCACACACGGTGGGACCCTTCTGGACGAGGGATCGGCCCGTCGCAGAGATCTCTGCCTGACAACATAACACTATACAAGAGACAAACATCCATGCCCCCGATGGGATTCGAACCCACGATCCCAGCAAGCACTTGGCCGCAGACTTACGCCTTAGACCGCGCGGCCACTGGGATCGGCAGGTATAAATGTAACAGTATAAAAATAATGGCGCCGACATATCCATGGGAAACAATTTATTACTATGTCGTTGTTTACTATGCATGTAGGTGTGTGCATACAAACATTTAGTACGGAAGTGTTCGACCCAGGAAGGAACTAGTCCTGTGTGTTAGCACGCACGCAACTACAGACATCTTAAACAGTGATATACTAATTCTTTTTTATCGACGGGTATGTCAGAAACTTGATATTTATCCTGTTATATCTGCAGCTGCTATTACATTTGTAACGCTGTACATAAATTTTGACTTTATTGTATGCGTGTAAAATTCCTTCGTATTATCGTCTCCCTGAAGATGGCGAAAATTCGCCGAAACATGTTGGAGACATTATGTTTGTAGATAACCTGTAATTTTATATATTTTATGTGAAATTGTTGGTATATATAATTAAGTATTCTTTTTAAAGTTGAAAATAAATAACGCATTTTTTGTAAACTTATTTTCTGACCGGTTGTGTAATAAGCTGAACGTAAGGGAAAAAAGTTTGGAATTTTACGCACAACCTACAAATTCTGGCGTTTTCTTTTTTCTTTTGTTAAAATTATCTCTCAAATCATAAAGCCTAGAGCAAAATTGTGCAACTGGAAGTACATTTTCCATTTTCTTCCGACGTTTTCTCGAACATCCTCAGCTCCAATCAACATTTATTTAATTACATCTAAGATGCCCACACATAAACATTTAAGTCATCGTGTCAGGTGTTTCCTGTAGCTCTCTAAGTTTATGTGATTCCAGTACTTTGATGGAATTGGCGAAACTCCCCAGTATCGAATCTGATGAGAATCCCTCCGGTGGCCAGACATACACATACGCATACGTACACACACACACACACCCACATGCACACATGCATGCATGCATATACATACATGCATACATACATACATACATACATACACACATACATACATACATACA
>BLKM01000110.1:25508-174579 GCA_013340265.1 Coptotermes formosanus
ATACATACATATATACATACATACACACACACATACATACATACATACACATACACACACACACACACATACATACATACATACATACATACATACATGCATGCATACATACATACATACATACATGCATACATACATACATACACACACATACATACATACATACATACATACATACATACATACATACATACATACATACATACAGGCACGTACATGGTGAAGCTAATAATTTCAGGCCATAAACATATGGGCACTGGCACCCTTTGGCACTGAGGTCGGTGACAGTCTCGGTCATCAGATATCAAAGTTTTGATTAACAGTTTGATTCTGATTAGTACTAGTATGCTTATGTGTGCATCAGCTGCTGAGGGTCTAGTAACGAATATTCGGAGTCGCTTAAGCCCTACTGAGTTAACTGCGAAACTTGCCCTGACATCAGTGTCGAAACAGGGCCTAGAAAGCAGACCTATGACGAATCATCGAGCCCAGGAATGTTCGAATCCCCGCGAAGCCATGGTGGACCAGAAGATGAATCTCTCGCAATCAATACGGTCACGTGACAAAATGCTGGCTGCAGCTCAGATAAGGAGCTCGCGTTCCGATGCTGTGGAGTTGCATGGCAGCACGGCAGGGCAGTGACGCTTATTTAAGCGTCCAAAACTCTGTCAGTAATTCAGATTTTATAGCACTGAATGGTGGGTTGTAGTGAATAATGAATTGGAAGGGTTATAGATGAAGAGGTCTTGGCTCCTTTAAGGCTGTATCCCAGCATTTGCTTAGAGGTACGGAGGAAAACCACGAAAAACAGGTGATAATCGGTGTACTGGCCTAGATTTTGACTGTGCACCTTCCGAATTTCAGAAGCAGTACCGCGTGAACCACCTTACTCTGTATTATTATAGTACGTTGGTAGATTCTCATACATTCGTTGGCACCTAATTGTGGAATAGAGTGTGCCTTATGGAAGTGTTTTAAACACCAGACTGGGGAGGAACTTTCAGTCTCATATGTCCTGTCATTACCGTGTTGTCAGAAGTAACTCAGTAAGTAACGTCAGTGGCTACATTCTAAGCAGTGACGACAATTCCATTGTCGGCGGGGGCAGTTATTTTTCCTCTGTCACCGTGTCCGATCAGTTGTTGGAACCAAGGGCGCACCCAAGAGGAAGAGCGCTGCCGGGCTGCAGCCCCCCCACCCCAAATCTCAAAACCGAAATACTAAAAAATACAGATTTTGTGCATATTATGATATCAAAAGTTTTACGTGATTTCGCCTTCAGTCGATCCAGCCACAGAAATCGGCTGATGACTAGTACATTAGAATTTTGAAAAATAAATTAATAAAAGTAAAAAAAACAAGAAGATAGGACACTGATTGAGTCATGGAACAGGTAGTTATATTCGTATGTATATAAATGCAGTTGCAGACAGTGTTGAGTTTAATTACAACACGATTTTTGTAACATGATTTTTAAAATCAAACATCAGTTATGTATGTAGCCTCAATGTCAGCCTGCTTCCCCGCCGCCCCAAGGAAAAAATCTGGGTGCGCGCCTGAGTGAAACCTCTCACTCTCTAATCCGGTTAGTACACGAACCTCTTTCCGAAGGTAATGAAGCTGCAGGAGCGTGAATGTAACTTGCCGATGTTTAGAATTTTCAGGAAATTCTCCATTTTTCTGTGTTTCGTAGGTTTAGGCCTGCTTAGACACCAGAACCATTCGCCTATTTCATTAGTCTCTCTTTCTCGTTATTATTATTATTATTATTATTATTATTATTATTATCATCCGAATTTTTCACTTCTCAGCTTTAGCTGGGAAATTTTCACCTATCCTGGGATGTATCGTCAACAGGATTAGGCTCGGTGGTCTTATGTGTAATTTAGGAAATTTCTTACAATTGAACATGTGCCAAGAATTACCACTTTTTGCGTTTCTATATACGCGTTTGGGTGCAGGTTAAGTCTCTTTAAACTTTGTGACAGTGACTTTGGAATTATTCCCGTAGCTGAAATTACTATCCCGACCACTTGTACTGCATTCTGCTTCCACATATCACGTATTTCGTTCGCCAGTTCTTGGTATTTCTTTTGTTTTTCGGTTATTCTTTTGGCGAGATTGTGTGTATTTGGAATAGCTATGTCTATTAGGAAGGTATTTTTTGTTTTCTTGTTCGTGACAGTTATGTCAGGTCGGTTGGAAAGTATTGTTTTGTCCGTAATAATGCTGCGATTCCAGTACAGTTTGAAGTTGTCATTCTCCAGCACGTTTGCTGGTTTGTACCTATAGTATGGGCATTTGTCTTCAGTTAGTTCAGCTGTTTCTGCCAGTTTCTGGTGTATAACTTCCGCTATTTCATCATGCCTTTTTATATACTCGGTAGGTGCCAGTTGTTCACATGCTGCAGTAATGTGCTGGATCGTCTCCGGTTCTTTTCCACATCTTCTACACATCTCGTCGATGTTTGGCTGGTTCAAAATATATTTCTTGTAGTTTCTTGTTAGTATAACTTGGTTCTGTATTGCTGTTAAAAAGCCCTCTGTTTCGGCAAACAGGTCTGCATTTGTCAGCCATTTGTTCGACGCTTCTATGTCTACATGTTCTTGGCTAAGGTCATGCGGGTGTCGGCCGTGTAAGGCTTTTTGGGACCACCGTCTTCTGACTTCGTTGTTGTATTCTTCGTCTGTGGTGAGTTCATTTTCCTTTGCGTGTAGTAAATCCAGTGGTCTGTATTTATTATCTGCCTTTACTGCTGCAGCATGGACAGGTGATGATGTCTGTTTGTTGAGGAAATATGTCTGAAGTAACTTCACCTGCTTATCATGTAGCCGAGTTATATCAATCATCCCTCTTCCTCCTATTTGCCGTGGTGGAGTGAGTCTTTCTTTTGCGGCACGGGGGTGGCGAATTCTATATCTTGTAAGTAGCGCTCTCGTTCTAATTTGGAGGTTCTCTAGGTCTGTAGGCGTCCATTTTACTATTCCGAAACTGAAAGTCAGTACTGGAATTGCGTAAGTGTTTATAGCTTTAAACGTATTTTTCCCATTTAACTTTGTCTTTAATCCTTTAAAGACGAAGCGTATCTGTTTCATATAAGGACTCAGTGCGTACCGCGCTGTAAACACTCTCCACTTCTGTTATAATAACCGATCACTTAATGTTTCATAAGGCAAAAGTTGCTCTTTGTTCTGAGATCCGTACAAAGCACATAAACGCAATGTGGGCACCACGTAGAATTTTTTAATCTTAAATCTGGTCGTACGTAAAGTTACCGCTAGGCTTTAAAAGGTTAATATGCTTTTTGTGCACTGTAGGTATTCATCGCCTAGCTGTTGTTTCATTTGTGCGTGTCTAATTTGCTTAGTTTGCATGTGGCCCAAGTATTTGTATATATCTTCCTCTTTCATGGCTACCATAGTGTCCTCTTCCTCTGTTGTGAAATTTCTCAGTTCTAGTTTCCTTTTTACAATACTTAATGTTTTGCACTTTTCAACCCCAAATGTCATCCTGATATCTCTAGAGAAAGTTTGGGTGAGCTGCAGGAGTTCTTGCAGCTGATTATTTGTGGCTGCATAGAGTTTAATATCGTCCATGTATAAAGGATGATTCAATCGTTGTGTTTCCTGGTTGTTGGAGTTTATACCAAAACCGTAGTTTGTACTGTTAAGCAGGTAGGAGAGAGGGTTTAGTGCAAGGCAAAACCATAGTGGGCTAAGACTGTCCCCTTGATATATTCCTCGTTGTATACGGATAGGATCACTCGTAATGTGGTTATTTTTAACTCTGACTTGGAGGGTTGTTGTCCATTTCTTCATCAACTGTTGCAATGAGTCAATTATCACTGGGTCAGTTTTGTATATTTCTAATACACGTATGAGCCAGCTATGTGGCACTGAGTCAAAAGCCTTGCGGTAATCGATATACGTTATGTACAGGTTTCGGTTACCCCGTGTGTTTGTTCCAGAACTACTGAACCTATTATTAGTTGTTCTTTACATCCCTGGGAGTTTTTGATACATCCTTTTTGTTCTTCTGCTGGTAACTTATTTGTTCTAGGTGTTTGTAGATCTTTTCAGCTATGCACGCTGTATATATTTTATAGATTGTGCAGAGGCAGGTTGTTGATCTGTAATTGGACGGGTCCTTAGTGTCCTGACTTTTCGGTATTAAGTATGTTATTCCTCTAAGAATTCTGGAATTTTTTCGGCATACTCTATGAAGTGGTTAAAGTAATATTCTAGATGTGGGTGAGTTGCCGTGAACCGTTTGATCCAAAAGTTACTTATTCCATCTGGTCCCGGTGTCTTCCAGTTAAGTGTTTTAACAATCAGCCGGGATGCTTGTTCTGTGGTTATTGGGCTGTGTTCCATTGCAGTCACATTAGACATTCTTTTTTGCTCACTTCTTATCCAACTCGCTTTCAGGTTATGTCTGGCTGCGTTCCCCCATATGAACGCCCAGAAATTTGTTAGTATCTGTTTGTCCGGTAATTTGTCTTGGCAATCTAGTCGTCGTTCTCTTTTTAGGTTACGGTAGGTTTTTTCGTTGGTAGTAAATAGTCTGTTTTGTTGCTTTCATTCATTTGCTTCCTTATACCGTCTAAGCCTTCGTGCCTTTGCTGATAGCTTTTGCTTGAGGGTGTCAAGTATTTCCGTTGTGTGGACATTACTTGGGTTGTATTTGGCATGTATGTTGCGGCCCCCCCCCCCCCCCCCGTATCCTACGCATGTGCTTCTGTATTCTGTTGCTGGTGTTACCTCTTTGGACCTGCTGTTCTCTTCCAATGTCTTTCCGTAAGCCATTGATTTGTTGCTTGAGCCTTCTTTCCCATGGTGGCTTTTGTTGCCTATTTTGTAAATAATCCAGGTTATTTTTTATCTTACCCCCAGACATCCTCACAGTGGCAACTGGTGCGTAAATGGTGTTATGCAATTCTAGGAAATTGGTGACATTATTTTTCATGTATTCCGGAAGTATCCCCTGGTTTATGGCTATTATGATGGTGGCTAACTTCCTTGAGAATTTCTGTTTAGGTATCTGTAATCTAATGGCTGGATCTGTTCCTTCAAATTCTTTTAGTGCTTTGTGGAACTCTTGATTTTATTTTATCTAGCTCTGGATTTTCCACAGTGTGTCGGCTTTCTAAACTTTGCTTTTCTTTTTGTTCATTTTCGCAAATAGGTTGTGTTGTTTCTTCATCTGTGTTTATATTTTCATCAGAATCCTGGTCATTTTCTTTCACAGTTGTCTCCTTTAAGGTTTCAGCCACTTGTGCTCTGATTTCTTCTAACCAGGGCTTTGTTAACAAGTTTTTGGCAACAGTGGCCCTTCGTTGGTCAGCTATTCGCTGCTCGCTAACTTCCATCTCAGGGTACTGTCTCGTAAATTTGTCATGTAATTCTTGTCTTTTATAGTTTCCAGTTATTATGCAGTATTGGCGCATGATAAACGTATTCATTTCTTTATTCCATTGTATGCGCTGGCGTGGTTTTCCAGTTTTAGTGGTCCCACAGTTTCAACTGTCTGGGTCTCTTGTTGCTGTGCGGACCCACAACGGGGTCTTGTAGTAGCCCTACGTGGGATGGCACCACTTGCTTCACCAGTCTCCACGGGAACTTGTCTCTTATTTTCCGCTGATTGTCCAGTCCCCAAACGTTCAGCGCGGGTGATATACTGCATACCCGAAGCAGTTTTCGAGACTCGGTTAACTTTCTTCTCCATTCTCACGGGTGTAAAGCATTTTATACCTTCTGCCAGGTTTGTGGATGGGATAGCTAGCGAGTTAGATTTAGGTAGCAAGGGCTGTTAAAGGTATCGGTAAGTTTGAGGACAGTCGCCCCAGATGGTTGCCTCTTACGACCGGCAGGCGATTCCCTAGGTCTGTTCTTATACCGGTACCTAGACGGCATTTATTATTATTATTATTATTATTATTATTATTATTATTATTATTATTACCACCATCGTCCTTGTCCTAATCCATGTGAAGTGAGTCTTTACACTGCGACATGGCGAGTCCTTGGGTGACGGATGGAGCAGACAGCTTGCAGGCATGGACCGTAGCTGAAGGCGTAGCAGACAGTTGGCAAGGAGAGATGTTCCAGCTGCGGAGTTGGACGAGGGTGCAACAGCTGTTCACCTTAAAAAACCAACATCTCGAGAAATGTTACACAAGGCCTCAGATATGGACAGATTCTTCAGAACTACCTAAGTAGTGAAAGATGGACGTGAATTCTGGAACTTCAAATGATCTTAAAGGAGTAGGCTGAAAGGGCGTAACCTGGGTTCTTCTGGCTCAGGATAGGGACATGTGGCGGACTCTTGTGAAAAAAATATGAATCTCAGGTCCTATAAAACGAAGTGAATTTCTTGACTGGCTGAGGAGCTACTGGCTTCTGAAGAATCACTCTGCTTTGTGGAGATGCTGCTGCTGCTGATGATGATGATGATATGATGATGATGGTGATAAGATAAAGAAAGAAGCCGAGAAGATTCTAAAATATGGAGACCTCATAATAGAAATACAGCGCATGTGGAATGTAAAAACAAAAGTGACGCCAGTAATAATATGGGCAACTGGAACCATTTCGAAATCCTTAAAAAAGTACTTGAACAGCATAACAGGAAAGCACCATATCAAGGAACTACAGAAAACAGCTATATTGGGCACAGCACACATACCGCGGAAAGTACTAATGTAGAAGCACAGAAGAGTTTAATATTGAAGACAGCGTTATATGCACCATTAACAGTACGTGCAGGATAGCTGCGACACTGTATACCCTAGAAAAATGGTTTGTTTCAGGTACATAAGTGTGAATTCCCTGCATAAAGGAGATGTTGATGATAACAACAATAATAATAATAATAATAATAATAATAATGTAGTGTTGTATTTATTACCACGAAACCAAACCAGCTTGTGACATTACAAGCCACAGTTGTGGCACAAAGAGGAATGTGAATGTGGCTGGACAGGCAAGCCTTATACCCAACAATGTAAAAATGATGGACAGCGTGGACTCATTGCTGGTTCGGTGATGGCGCTAGTGGATATCGACGTGACAAAGTCGTGCCTGGCACTCGTCTATTGATCATTACAACAATACAATGAATTGCAGCTGCTACGTCGCACCGCCAGGTTATTTCAAATTACGGGCAGAGGAGGGGCAGTCGATACAAATGTGGAATTTATAAGCCTTATTAAACGGCGTTCATTATTTTGAAAGTTTGCTGTGATATTAAGTGTGGCGTTTACTGCTATCCGACCGAGTGGCCTTACTCTTTGGAAATCTGGACTTGTTCACGTTTCCATAAATATTACTGTTCTAAACCAACTTTCTGGTAATGTAAGTACATTGGCACAGAGATTCCTTGCAGATGGAAAAATTCAAAGGATAAAAGACATTGTGGTCAGAGCAGGAATATTATTCAAATTTTTACTGAAATCTGTGACTTTATATTAATGAAATGTTACGTCGGCAAGAAGTATGAACAACACACGATATTTTTGGAATTTCAGGACTGTCAGTTATTGGCATGGTGGCTTAGAATAGTCAGTCTGTTCAAACGTGGGATGAGATAACGTGAGTAGTCCAAAGTTAAGCCTAAGCTTTATATCCTGAACAGACTAATTCCGTGTATTGTACGAGTATAGTTCGTGACGAATATTTCTGGTTTGTATGCTCTCAATCGTACGTCGTTACGAGTTGTCAGTGTGATGGACGTCGTACAGGGAAACAGCAGTTCTAATCTCAACCTTCGGATATCGTGATCGAGTGGTTGGCATTTCTGTTTGGCCTTCTGGAAGTTTCCGTTTCAGAACGCGCTCTAGTGTCTGCAAGTTGACCGAAATTTTTCTTGGATTTTTCTCAGACCCATAGGAAGAATTATGTGATGGTACGTGAAAATAGGTCACGACCTCTTCCATCGCAAATGAAAATTCGGAAGGCATTCGAACATTCGACTTTACGTAAACTAACCGAACAGAATTCGACTCTTTTCCATATTTAACTCTATTTAGACAAATTTTATACACATGTATGTATGTATGTATGTATGTATGTATGTATGTATGTATGTATGTGTGTGTGTGTGTATGTATGTATGTATGTATGTATGTGTATGTATGTATATATATATGTGCACATGTGTATGTGTGTATGTATGTATATGTATGTATATATATTTGTATGTATGTATATATGTGCAAATGTGTATGTGTGTGTGTATGTATGTACGTAGATGTTTAAGTATGTATTTATATATGTGTACATGTGTGTATGTGTGGGTGCGCAGGTGTGTATATGTGTGTGTATATGTACGTAAGTGGTGCGCAAATTCGGGGCGCCAGGCCGCTGTGGCGACTAAATTTTGTACGGTGGTATTTAATTGATGTTTGTGGATTCACTGTGTGGAACGTCCTCCATGTCGCCTTTCGGGCGCATAGAAATTTGAGGTTGCTCCTAAATGTTTGGAAAGTGTGTGCACCCCGACTTGTTTATATTTCTTTTTATGTGTATGTATGTGTTTATGTATATGTGCGTGTGTATGTATGTATGTATGTATGTATGTATGTATGTATTTATATGTTTGTGTATGTACACGTGCGCGCGTGAGTATATGTGTGTATGTAGGTATGTGTGTATATGTACGTCAGTGGTGCACAAATTCGGGACCCCAGGCCGCTGTGGCGGCTAAATTTTTTACAGTGGTGCCTAATATTAGCAGATCTACAGTGTGGATCGTGCTTAATGTCACTTTCTGGCGCCTAGAAATTTGAAATGTCCCCTAGATTTTTGGGAAATGTGTGCAACCCTAATGTATATATGTATATCTATGTGTTTCGCCTACGAGTTAATTACATTTATCACCCTGAATGTACTTTCCCCCACTACAAATGCGCCGCTCCCAGAGTTTCTTCAAATTTTGGAAGCAACCCTAAAACGCTTGTTTGGGTGTCGCCTTCAGGTCCTTTAGCGAATTTTTTGTCTTCCCTATGGTGTCAGATTTTCGTCCTTTCAATGTGGATTTCAGCTTGGGGAAGAGGAAACAGTCTGCAGATGCTAGATCCGGGTTGTTGTGGGATGACTGTAGTGTCCATTTTTGTGAGGAAGTTCCATACTAACATTGATGTGTGCGCAGGAGCATTGTCTTGCTGAGGCATCGGTCGCTTTGCCTTCCAAGATTCTGGCCTTTTCTTCTTTATGGATCCTTCCAAGCGTCTTAAAACTTCCAAATAAACCCTATTATTAAGCGTCTGACCTTTAGGAAAAAATCCATGATGTACCACTCCGTAACCAAAGAAAACAGTCAACATCACCTTAATATTAGAGCAAACTTGTAGTGTCTTTTATTGGGGGTGGGGGGCCTCGGGGTGGATTTAGATATCCGATGTGAGGATTGTCGTCTTGTTTCAGCGTCATATCCATATTAATAAACCCAGGTTTCGTCACACGTCGCAGTGTCATTTAAAAACTTTTCTTCGTCGTTGCTCGATGGAGAAGTTCTTGACTGATGGCAACACGTTGCTTCTTCTGCGCGTCGATCAGGGGACACGGAACGAATTTTGCTGCGACGCGATGCGCGTTTAACTCTTCCGTTAAAGTGGTATGACACCACTCTACTGATACTCGACATTCATCTGCCACCTTTCGTATTATTAACCGTCGATGTGAATGAATAACAGCTCGAAATCGCTCAGTAGAATCGTCGTCAGTTGAAGTTGAAAGCCACCTCGAACGTGGATCTTTTCCATGGATGTTCGACCGTCCTTGAATCTTCTGTACCACTCGCTGGTCGTCGTATGACCCAGAGTTTCATCACAAAACATTTTCTGCAACATCTCAGAAGTCTCAATGAAAGTTCTCCAAATTTAAAACGAAATTTGCTGTTTGTTTAAACTCGACATTCCGAGATATCGCCGAACGTAACAAACACGTGTTTATACAAACAGGTGCAGCATGAATTAAATACGGCAATAACGTAGCTCACGTGCGACAGATAAGGGAGCGCTCTACCACCCACAACTTGCACGCACCGTACCCTTCGCGCGTACTACAAAAAGTTCGGAAACTTTTTGAACAGGCTACGTATGTACGTGCATAGTTTAACTCCGTAAACCTGAGTTCCTGTCCCAGGGAATATAAGTGTTGCATGCTCTTTTGTATTATTCAGTTTGTAGGAATAATACTGACGGTAAGAGCGACGTGGATATCACACTGTTACTGTTAACACTTCGTTTATCCTGTGCAATGAATCTACCTGTTTATTGTGTATAATAACATAAATATTCTTCACAGTGAAATCATGTTATTTCTTCTTCTTCTTCTTCTTCTTCTTCTTCTTCTTCTTCTTCTTCTTCTTCTTCTTCTTCTTTTTCCTCTGGCGTTACAGTCCTTGGTGGACCTTAGCCTCTTTCAAAATTGTTCTCCACTGCTGTCGGTCCTGTGTCTTACGCCTCCAATTCTTTAAGCAATGTTATTTATTATCTTTCTGAAATAAACGATATTGGCATTTTAATTGCTCGCTCTCTCGCTCACTCACCCACTCACTCACTCACATTTAATTAATACATACATTAATTATTTAAATTAAGTGCCTTGTACTACACGTCAATCAAACATCATCTTGTTTTATGTCCATGCTGTAATGTTCCACTTTTGATTTCCTTTATAGTCATGCATACATCTCTTTACCGCTCATAACAACTTCTTTCTTTCTTTCTTTCTTTCTTTCTTTCTTTCTTTCTTTCTTTCTTTCCGTCTTTCTTTCTTTCTTTTTTCTTTCCTTCTTTCTTTCTTTCTTTTTTCTTTCCTTCTTTCTTTCTTTCTTTCTTTCCTTCTTTCTTTCTTTCTTTTTTCTTTCTTTCTTTCTTTCTTTCTTTCTTTCTTTCTTTCCTTCTTTCTTTCTTTCTTTCTTTCTTTCTTTCTTTCTTTCTTTCTTTCTTTCTTTCCTTCTTTCTTTCTTTCCTTCTTTCTTTCTTTCTTTCCTTCTTTCTTTCTATATTTCTTTCTTTCCTTCTTTCTTTCTTTCCTTCTTTCTTTCTTTCTTTCTTTCTTTCTTTCCTTCTTTCTTTCTTTCCTTCTTTCTTTCTTTCTTTCTTTCCTTCCTTCTTTCTTTCTTTCTTTCTTTCCTTCTTTCTTTCCTTCTTTCTTTCTTTCTTTCTTTCTTTCCTTCTTTCTTTCTTTCTTTCTTTCTTTTTTCTTTCTTTCTTTCTTTCCTTCTTTCTTTCTTTCTTTCCTTCTTTCTTTCTTTCTTTCTTTCTTTCTTTCTTTCTTTCTTTCCTTCTTAGTCTGACCTTTTACCTACTCATTGCAAGTGTAGGGTTGTTGTTGCACATGATCATACTCAGTGACACATACATTCGGTAGGACTCCTCTGGACGATGAATCAGCCCGTCGCAGAGACTTCTACCTGACAGCACATAACATTCACAAGAGACAGACATCCATGCCCCGGCGGTATTCGAACCCGCAATCCCAACAAGCGAACGTCCGCAGACTTACGCCTTAGGCCGCGCGGCCAACAGGTTCGACGAATTTACTTATTTGTTTTCATACAATCGTAGAATCAGTTATACGGTTTATTCTCACAGTGAGTGGTAAATTATACACATGTTTAAAATGTATTTGCCTTAACGGAGGTAGAGTACGCCGTATTAAAATCGGCATGCTTCTCAGAAGCTCTTAACATTTCCATTACCCACAGTCTTACATGTTACGTAAAGTTCATGTTAACTCACAAAAAAATTACTTTCTTACAAAAACTGAAAGGCGTGGTATTCACCCCAGCTTACTGAATTCGTTTTCTTTATGTAGAAATTTAATTTATTAACTTATAGTCGCAGTTGGAATTAAAATGGGAACATTATTTTAACTTTATTTACAGTAACAAAATATCTCCCGCCTTCCTTCATTTCTGATTTTTCTGTCCTCATCCTCCATTCGAGAGGATTCTGTTAATTTGGAAAAGAAAAATCTTCATTGACCCTCACTGTATTGGTGTGGCATATCGCCATCATGCTTAATTTTGACTGGTTAAGGAAGTCTCCCCAGATTTGAGTTCCTTGGTGCTAAATTTCCTTCGTTAAAAACCAGTTTCGCTTGGTCTTACGTTCTAGCAAACAGTATCCTTTCCTTATGGAACACCCGCGTGTACCATTACACAGCCAATATGTGTTCAGTACAACTACTGAAGTTTTAAGGATCTGAAACAGCTTTAACTTATAAACTACATTAATAATTACTTCTTAACTCTATTAAAGGAAAAAGACACCGTCGAGCACAACTAAGGGTATATATTATATATATGAGAAAGTACTAACTCTTTTTTACCTTTCTTAGTCCGTGTAAATTAATCAAGGTTTGGACTGTCCCAGTAATTTCACCTGGTTTAACTTGTTAGGAAATGTAGTCACAGCCTAACAATTCCTATACATCCACTCCCTTTTGCTTGAGCACCTCAAAAACAATAAGACATAAACCCACAAAAATGTGTATGGCACTAAAATGTGAGTGTCATTCAATTTGCAGTGTATTTCAATCACTTTACATGTTCTTTATTAATATGCAGTACAAGTACCTGAAGCTTCGATTTTCGGTACGGCCCTACCGAATTGCGTAACTTTACGTGTGGGTATGTATTGATAGACAACGTTGTAAAATGAAGATATAGTGGCAAGATATAGTGGCAGTTGAATTATGTGAATTTTAAGGAGCTGCATACCGGTGTGAGGCTAATAATTAATTATGTTATATAACCGTCTTCACAACCTGAATATAACACTTGTTATATAAAATTTATTTAAAAACACAGAGGCAACATGTTTTGATCGCTTATGTGATCATCATCAGGTCTTATACAAGATAAAATTGAAGAAGATTTCCTGCGTATGAGATCTCATGGGCGTTACAGTAAACCATTGGTTTACATTAACCATAAAATCAGTGGCTTACTGTACGCCCATGAGATCTCATAGGCAGGAAATCTTCTTCAATTTCATCTTGTATAAGGCCTGATGTTGATCGCATAAGCGATCGAAACATGTTGCCTCATTGTTTTTAAATAAATTTTATATAACAAGTGCTATATTGAGGTTGTAAAGACGGTTATGTAATATAATTAGGAATTATGTGAAGTTGAATAAGACGCACACATTTTTGATTCCTGTGAATGTTGTGTGTCTCTAAACGTTTCTTCGGATTTATGTGTAACAAGTTATGCTTTATATGCACCAAGAAATGCGTGTAATGTAGAGTGCTTCGTGTTATAATCAAATTTCAATTACGTCGTACTACTGAAATGTCTGGTCGAATTTAATTAAAACTCGTTAATATTAAATATAAAATCGTACCAAAAACAGTTCAGGAATTCTGCGCTTACTGTATGTAGACAGACAGACATGGCGAAGCAAATTTTGTATTTTCCATTCGATGCGAAGCAAATAAGTGCATTTTTCGGATTTTCGTCATGGCCGTGCCGAAAAGCCTTTCCGCCCAGAGACAGGTAAATTTTCAGGCATTCTTCGCTACAAGGCACAAATCACATGACGGTAACATAAGTTGAGTGCCAGCCTCTGTTCTCCTTTTGTTTATACTCCGCGTCAATGTGCTCGCTGTTAGGGTGACAGTAACTTACGAAATATTATTATAAGACAGGGTTTCACTATACATAAGTAGTGAATATATCTGATTCAGCAGAATTAACTGCGTATACGAACATTTGCATGCTTTCGTTAACACCACCACCACCACCACCACCACCACCACCACCACCACCACCACCACCACCATCATCATCATCATCATCATCATCATCATCAATGTCCTAATTGTTGGTAAACAACTGTGGCAGCAGAGTCATTACGTCGAACGCTAATACATTCGAATCTGACTCTCATCCAGTTCGATCCACCTCGTAGCTTCACAACAAAACTCACACAGATGAAGGCTATCTTAATGCTGTTTTCCAGTTCCCTTTCTGGAGTTGCAACTGGACTTGTTCAGATGGTTTTTTCAGCGAAATTTTGTATGCACTTTTTGCCTCTCATTCTAGCCACACATCCAACCCATCAAGGCCTCCTAGGTACTACCAACTGAAGTATAACCCACGAATTGACCTACGCAAGTGAAGAATTTCTTCGTTCATAGGAACTCAAGTTTATTAGTAACTTAGGACAGTGCCCAACATAACTTTCATGTAAGAAACCATTTATCGTCCCATACTTTTGGTGACCCAATAAATAGAAATACGCTTTCCACGGAAGGGCCGGTCAGCTTGAGTGTATTAGCTCCATGGTATCAGATTATTATAGAAACACAGCCTGCCTTATTCAAGTGGATATTTCATTAACCGTAATTACGAGGGAACATGCAGCTGATTCGCGTCGAGATACTGCGCGCTGTCTGACTGCAGCCTCCCAGTGATGTGTTCTCATCAGACTGTGGGATCAGCCTGTGTGTCTGCGACTGTGCCCTTTATAGCTGCGAATCTGTCCAGTCACAGCGGCTGCCTACTGGGTGGTCTGCCTGTCTGATATTCCTAGTAGGGGCAGGCCGATTCTAGGACCCACTGGCGCATCCTGGGGTGGGAGGGACAGGATGCTGCCCCCCCCCCCTCAAGCGAAATTTAAAAAAAACAGGTTTGGAGACACGATGATCTCAAATGTTTTTACTTGACTTACGCTTCAACCTAAATCAGCCACTGAAATCGGCTGATAACTAATACATTCGAATATTGAAAAATGTAATAAAAACGTATGAATATGTAGACATCTCTTCTTTTTCAGTTTGCTTTAATTTTCCCCTGTGACCTGACTAGATATGGGATTGGAGATTTTGAAATGATCTACAATTCTTAAAATAAAAAAAAAATTATATGTAGCATTAGGTTCAGCCCCCTTTCAAAAAAGAAGTCTGGGTGCGCCTGTGCTAGGACCCATCCAGTTTCCTATCTAATGGGTCCCGAGGGATATTTCTCCGGGGTAAAATGGCCTAAGCTTAACGTCTTCTACCTACCTATCATCTAATGTAAGGTTTAAGAATGTACGGAACTACGTCTCTTCTACCATATGCCTTCGTGCGTGGTGCTTAGATGCAGGAATATTTTAGGTGTGCGAGATTTGAGGTTATCACAGCAGTCTTTTCGAGGATTCAGTGCTTTTGTGACATGACGCCGTGTCTTTTGGCTAGTCGTTCCTCAATATTTTAAGGCACCTCATTACTTCGACATTCAATTACCACTCACCAGACGACAGAGCGTCATTCTCAAGGGTCAAGCGGTCTTTCGTTGTAGATGAAGGCACTACGTTCACTTTAAATGTCGGGAACCACTCACGCAACAACACAGCATCACGCGTGATTTCAGGCTTCCGCCGCGATGCTGATGAAATCTGAGCTTTTCTGGGATATCACGCAGCATAGAGTGGTAGTTCTGTACAGAATTGCCAATCAGCGCTGCGTAACATCGCAGAAGAGCGCAGATTTGGACACAGCACCATATTCCAGAAGACTTGCAATTCATATCTACCTGTACTTTACCATTCAGTAAAACTGGTTCAAGTGTGTTCGTGAGTGCATCATACAAATGTGTTATGGCGAGTATGCAAATCTTCGTCCTCACGTTTCATCTCCGAACTCCTGAAGTGATGTCAGGGCAGATTTTTAACTTACGCCAGTAATTTCACGTAATGTGATAAATAGATACCAGTGTTTTTGAGCAACACGTTGCCTTGATCTCTTGCAGAGGAGGTAATTTTCTGTTCTGAATTTGGAGGCAGCAGGCTTCCGCCGAAGCACTGGTACCTATCTTTGCGAACACACGAAAGCTTATCCCAGAAAGTCGTATTCCTGTTGAAGGTGGCGTGGAGCTTAGACCTTTCAAATACATAGAATTACTATCATCAGCGAAGTGCAGTATGGGGAGTTCTACACCGAAAATATCTAGCGGATTTATTATTATTATTACCGGTCCAATATAACAAGTACTAGAATGAAACTCAGACAGGATTTCGGCAGTTTTCTCCCAAAGATATCAACGGTGTAAAACGTTGCTACATGACAAAAAGTTAAACACTACTAAAATTTAGACTGTAAACCCCTCTTTTGACCTTTTGACGCGTGACTTTATCAGAACATATTTAAAATGCCGATTATGACTCCCAGAAACACACTGCCTATCCATTACAAGGACTAATCGATTAATGTTATCAGTGAAACAGACGCTGTTTGTTCAGAGAGCCTTGGGCTGCTGCACCAGTGAACACACTCTGTATGCAGTGTGTATAGTTCTTTCTTTTAATGTCAGGGCAGATGTGTTATAAAAAGTTACGTTTCAGTGCGTTGTGTAAGCCTACTTATGGAAATGCAAGACAAGTATTACATGTTTTGATGAAGAATATTAAGTGCTGTTTATCCATTTTATGAACAATGCAGTTGGGGATTTCTGTACTTCCGGTTTTCTGTGCTACAGTGGCTTAATTTTGCAAGGTATGAACATCAGAACAAACAGTTGACTTAACCTTTTAAGGCCTAGCGGTAACTTTACGTAAGACCAGGTTTAACATTTAAAAATTCTACTTGGTGCCCACAATGCCTTTATGTGTTTTGTACGGATCTCAGAACAAACAGCAACTTTTGCCTTATAAAACTTTAAGAGACTGGTTTTTATAACCGAAGTGGAGAGTGTTTACGGCGCGGTACGCGCTGAGTCCTTATACAAAACAGATACGCTTCGTCTTTAAAGGGTTAAACCTACTATCAACAATCAGCGTCCCAAACTCGAATTTGGATTGCCTATCTTGCCCGTCCAGGGAGTCACGATGGCACAGTCGGTATAGTGACTAATGTGTGGGCCGGGCGACTGAGGAATCGTGGTCTCATTACTGACAGTGCTAAGAGAGATTTCTCCAACCCAAAATGTCCAGACCGGCTCTACAACCCACCCACCATCCTATCCAGTGGGTACCAGAGACTTCTTCTGGGAGTAAAGCTGCAGACGCATGAAGCTGACCACTCACCCCTTCTAGCTCCGACGTTAAAAATGAGTGGCGCTTTACCTCCACTCTCCACTATGCCTTCATGTTATGTACAAAGATAATTTACTTTATTTACTTCACTTTATTTTACTTTGCTTCCGTGTGTTTCCCCTACACTTAGTCATCCAAATCTTACACGAACTCAGTCTCGTTGATATTCTCAGTAGCGGTTACTGCCGCTGCGTGGTGTTAGAAGATGCCCTTCATGTTCCTGGTCAAGTGCCAGGTGTCTTCAGCGAGTTTCGTTGCTCTTCCCACAACCAACCACAGCCTCTGTAGTTGGTACGCTTTCGTTATATAGCCTGCGATGCATGATTCATGCCTGTATCAGGGAGGAGTGAATAGTTGTTGCCTACTTCCCGACTCGACAATCCACAGTCACCGACGTGAGAACCTCTTTTGCCCAGTTATTCTGGTTGTCACACATTGATTGTCTTAATCGTCAAAGTATTCTCACCCCCAATATCATGTGAGTGGTAGCAAAATAGCATCCTTTGAAAACATCCGCTGCCTATACCTTCGGGGCAGTACCTACAGCATGCAGGAAACAGATACGAGTACTTTTGAAACGCTGGTAAATTTCTGCGAGGCAGCAGAACATCGCATTCCAGAAGATAGTAATATTCAGGATGATTAAAGTCTTCTGGAATGTTAGGCCGTGTCGACTTGTAATTAGTTATCGACGTTTCAGATTATTTTAATGCTTCCAAAAAGAGTAGTCGTCATATACAGCAGCATGAGAACCTCAAATTTCACACACTGGTCTGCTGATGCCCGGCGACCCGGGCAGGCTAGGAACACCCATTTACGTACTTACCGTGGATCCCCGCCACCCATGGGGGCAAGGCAAACTTCGTGTACGCAGTTACTGTGGAAACCCCACGACCCGAGCAGGGAAGACATACCCATTTACTTAGTTACATTTCAAACCTCGCGATCCGGCACGACCTTAAGTCATAAGTTACACCAAAGAGAACATTGTTTACGAATATTTCTTCGCTATTTTATATCTTTGTGATTAACCATTTAAAGACTGAGATTATGCTGAATTATATATTACAGGCAAAATTCGTACCGCGCAGTAAACACACCCCTATAGGATTTTAAAAATCAAACAGTTAATGCGGTTTGGAAAACAATCGCTGTTTGTTCCCAGATCCATACAAAACACGTAGATAAAGCTGAATTACATAACAGTCCGTACCGTGCAGTAAACTCACCCCCACAGGGTTTTAAAAGTCAATCAGTTAATGCTGTATGGCGAAAAAATCGCGGTTTATTTCGAGACCCATACAAAACACGTAAATAAAGCTGAGTTATATTAGAGGCTCAGTCCGTACCGCGCAGTAAGCACACCCCGACAGGGTTTTGAATATCAATCAGCTAGTGCTGTATGGGAAACAGTCGCTGTTTGTTCCAAGATCCATACAAAGCACGTAAATGAAGCTGCATTATAGTACAGGCTCAGTCCGTACCGCGCAGTAAACACTTCTCTGTATTCACGTCTCCTGACATCTAGTGGCGGTCTGTGGAACTCCAACTTTCTCACAATTGTCCTGCTACCTGGCGGCGGCCCATGGAACTCCAAGCGTCACATACCGTTGCATTACTGAATTTTTATACAGATGTCATATCTTTTCGAGTTCACGGTTTATAATCATACGTCCGTCTCATTCATTGGCCCATGATTCCTGCAACTGATATAATGTCGGTTACTGTGCTAAGTATCTGAGAAGTCAGTAAGAACCACACAGGCCAATGGCACTCCTGGTTGGATCAGGATAAAAATTAATTCTGAATATTTGTTGTTATTTAGCTCGAAAACGGATTTCTAGTACTAGGCTAGGAAATGGAAGGAAAACCAAGGAATTTCAGTTCCATTGCCGGCAGGCGCGAACTATTTTCAGGAGCGTTTACAAAATTGCGAAAATCGACTATTAACTTCGTCATGTCTGCCTGTCCGTCCGTCCGTCTGTGTGTCCGCATAGAACAACTCGGTTCCCACTGGAATGATTTTCATGAAATTTAACATTTGAGGATTTTTCGAAATTCTGACAAGAAAATCCAGGTTTCATTAAAATCTTCTAATAATAACGAGTACTTCCGATCAGAACAACTGGTACTTTACGTAAAGACCTATGTACATTTACGATAATATCTCGCTCGTTTCTTCTTAGAATGAGGAACGCTTCAGACGAAATTTGTAGAGAAAATCAATACACACATTTTATTTTCAGTAAATTTATGCCGAAAATCGTACCATTTATGAGATATTGTGGAAAAATATTAGAGCCAGACCGGCTGCAGATGACAATATAATGCGACGCAGAAAATATGCGATTTGCATACCGAGTAATTAAGGTCAGGCTACACACACACACACTCATAATGTTTAATATGTACTGCTTCGTAACTGATAATTCTGTATGATTTCATAAAATATTTTAGGCACAACTTAACAAAAACTGAGAACCTGCGTAGCAACTTAGACATGTATGTCATTACGATCTGTTTGGTCAAATTGTACGTCTAAAGAAGTCCATAAGCAAACGAACATTCTTTTGTCTGAGTGCTGCATCGGGCACTTTACATGAAGACCCACGTACGTTTTATTGTTGCCGGCGAAATAAATTTATCATAAAATCATTGTTTTACAACACTCATTATTGTTAACGTAGCTGACAGTGGCACGTAGCTCCACGACATACACAGAATGCATTGTCGTGTTTTCGCTTCATCAGTGGTTACGCGAACGCGACACAATGTCACGTCGTACATGCTTGCCTATCTTGTCCTCTGTAAAGCTTCCAGGTCGGCCGTGGGACCCACCACTCAGCTTTCCGCACAGTGGACGCCAGGGAGCCTTATGCGGGATAACGCAGCCGGGGCATGAAGCTGCTGCCTTTTCCATCTGTTGCCGATTTTAGGAACGAGCAGATCTATACGTCAAGTCTCCTATATGCTTCCATAGCATGCGTAGGAACGACTTTACCTTTTACATTATTTCGGAAAATGTGACAACCCATTTATTAATTTTATTACGGCCTATTTGTGTGTTTATGACCTTAACATAAAGCGGACTCTATTATGGACCAAGAATGATGAAAAATCAGAATTGCCTCACAACTTTTAGTGGAATCTCCCTATGGAATATTTGAAACTAAAATCTCTGCAGTTGGTTAGGTGCTGGTAAGTAGGTCACATGCACACAAGTGGACGAACAGACGTACAGACATGACATTCATGTAAGGCTGTAAGGAATGTAAGGAAGGCGTAACAACTTTAATATTTGTGTCGTGTAGGCGTGAGTTGTGGTACTTTGCTTTGAAGGGAAACCCTTCGTAAATACTGAAAATTAAGCGTTTATTTAGACCAAAAAGAAATGAAGAAATTTGTAATTATGCAAATGATTGTCGTACTCTGGGTTTTTACTCCGTGTAATATAGGCCTGCATGGGGTTTCGCAACGTTTCGGAGGAACTTGCTTCTTCTCTCTTCAGGGTGATTGAATTGGTCCATGTTGATGTTGAAGAGATTGGGAGGAAACAAATGTGTCGATTGTGTAGGAAGATTTGGGGGAAATTTTGTGCACTCACAGATACGGAAGGGGAAAGACAGGTTAGGGCTCGTGTTGAACCAGGTTAAATCATCCTGAAGATGGAGGCAGTACGTTCCTCCTAAACGTTGGAGTAAGCCAAGGACGCTACGCGTTGTAAAGACTCAAAAGACGGCTGTCATTTGGGCGCCAACCGTCGTGAAAGCGTGACAATATTTGCGGGTATAACGTAGAATAATGCATAACGAGGAAGGTGTGATTTATACCAGCCTTCTAGCGCCTTCTAGCATTCCTGCGATAGTGGAATTGAGAAGTGTACTGTGGGCTTGGTTTATCGGTAGGATGGGACAGGCGAGGATTTCTGGTGCGGGTATCTGCTGAATTGGAGACATAAAAATATAATTGACACCATTACGTCTTAACAATTGAAACAAGTAGAAGGCTCCAACATTCTGTGACCTATAAATCAAATATCTAACTAACCAATCGAGTTCTTGAGAAGATGGTATTTGTACAGATACTCCGCGTTTTATGGAACCCCGAAAGTTCGTTATTGTATTCGCAGCATCCTGCAATGATCTATAGATGAATCCAGTCCCCAATAGTCGAAGTTCACTTAGATCAATTAATTTTAATGTGCCGTCTACGCCTAGGTCTTCAGAGTGGTCTCTTTCTTTTCTACCAAAACTGTGTATGCATTTTTTCCTCATGCGTGCCACATGCCCGCGCATCTCATCCTTCTTGGCGTGATCACCCTAATGATACTTGGCCAGTCTTCAGCTACTACCGCCCTCTCAGGTCCAGACATGCATCTCGGTGCCCTGATCCCAGACACCTTCCCTCTATGTTCTGCAGTTAGTGTGAGAGCCCAAGTTTCTGGGCTGTACGTAACTTTCTCTTCTTTCTTAGTCCTTTCCTCTCCTACCTACTTGTTCACAGCAGGTGTTGAGGGTTTTTGTGATTTCATTTGATCACACTCAAGCACACACCACAGTCGGTAGGACTCGTCTGGACGAGGGATCGGCCCGTCGCAGAGACCTGTACCTGACAACACAAACACTGCACAAGAGACAAATATCCATGCCCCCGGTGGGATTCGAACCCACGATCCCAGCAAGCGCTCGGCCGCAAACCTAAGTCTTAGACCGCGCGGCCACTGGGATCCGCCTGTACATAACAAGAGGTAAAATCGTAGCTTTGTGTATTTTAGATAGAATAGGGGAAGATGCGAGAGTATAAGTTGAGTGTTAGATAGAATAGGGGAAGATGCGAGAGTATAAGTTGAGTGTTAGACAGAATAGGGGAAGATGCGAGAGTATAAGTTGAGTGGAAGAAGACATTTCCTGGTTCATTCTGCCCTTAATTTCTTCACGAATGCAATTTTCAAATGCTGGTGTCCTTCCGAGTTTGAACTTTGTCGCAATGTCAAAAGATTTATTAGTTATATTTTTGTTGTGACTCTTGTGCATTTTGGTGACGAGACTTAAATTGAGTTCTGTTTGTATTTACTTCTACACGAACCTCTCTACTAGCGAATCATAAAACTTGTCTTTTATTTTATAGCCTCGTGTCCCGTCTAGTAATTTAATATCATCAACGTAGATCAATGGCCGTTTTAACCTACCCAATGCCTGCCCGTTGGTTTTCTTGGAACCTCCTGATGTAATACTTTAAGCACAGCTGAATAACAGTGGTGATTAATTACGTAGTTGTTTCAGACCATTCTGAACAGGAAACAGGTGTTTTCCTATTTGGAGTTTCATTTAAACTATTGGTAACTAACTTCATGGAACAGACTTATACTTTAGAAGGTTCTACAATTTTTAAGCTCGTGAATAAATTTGAGTTATACATGTATAATGAGCCTAACTGCTTTAGTACTAAGACTATTTTACAAAAGTCTCTCCTAACTGAATTACAGGCTTGCTTAAAATTCTATAAAGGTCTGGGTACTCCTCCATCTGATGATGATGATGATGATGATGATGATGATGATGAGGGTGGTGGTGATGATGACGATAATTATGATTATGCTGAGGATATAATATAATAATACTAATAATAATGGTGACGATGAAATCTGGAAAACGTTAACTTGGAAGACCGAGAACGAAATTAGTTTGACATTAAGATGAGCCGTAATGAGACGAATTGCTGGGGTGGAACCGTCTCAGGATCGTGTCTACTAACGGGCTTTACGTAAAGGTAGGTCTACTGTTGGTGGTTCAGCAGAGTTACTTATGTAAGAACAGTTGTTACGTAAACATATTGTAAAGGTGTTATTTGCTGGCCCGGAGAGTTGGGCTCCATATGAACACTTGCTGGCGGCCCAGTGCAGAAACACTGCGGCCTACTTAATCGCTATTCCACACATCTGCTGTCTACGTGATGGTGGTACTGGGAATGTTACTGTCATTTAAATTGGTTTTTTGTACTTAAAGAACTGAGCGTGTGTATTGCATAATGTCGCTGACGTCACTATACTAGGGCGTGCCTAAATGGCCATACTATATATGTTGCGACCGATGTCTTTCGTTGGTACACGATCCGCATGAGGGACACTTACAGAAGGCGAGTGGAGTGAAAGAAATTGAATTTTCCTTACCACAAGAAATTTTACTTTGTATTGTTTCACAAGTCCATTAACTCCACTAACGCGATGGAGAATATTCATTTGTGAGAAGCTAACAGGTCGTCAGCTAGTCAAGAAATTCCCAGCTTTTTTGATTACCGTTGTGATTTGTCTTTAGAGAATGTGTTCTCTGTGAGGTATCAGCTGAGGCCGATGAAGAAAACTGATGATGTGAACATAACAAGCGAGATGAGCACATTAGGTAAGTTCATCTTACCGTTTACGAAATGTCGATTACAATCAATTGTAGATCCGTTGCTATAATAGAAAGGAAACTTACAGCATGTGCTGTACAGAACGTGGAAAGGCACATTTTAAAGACGCGTCTTTTCAATGCTTCTGTGAAAATAATCAAGAATTTAAAATCAAGGGACTGTGGCAGAGCGAACTCGCCAGAAGTATCTGGTCTGCGGATGTTTCCTGGCGGTTGTGTTTCTAAGTAAAGCAATAGCTAAAAAGTATCGTTGCATAAACCGAGGAAGTGTCAGCCTTGACACTGGGTAGCCGACATTATGCCCACAGAGATCTACCGCCTTGCCTTCTGCGGTGCGTTGAAACAGCTCCCAGTATCGCTGCAAAGAATAATGCTAATAGTCAGAATAAAGCACACAGAGATAGTCCTCGTGTGGAGCGATCCTCATATGGCTCACGACCCGTGCTTTTTCGTTCTTCAGTGCGTATTATTAGTGAGGTCACAGGCCCTCAATTGCTCCTGGCCCACTCACTTCCTTGTTAACTACTGGCACGGGGTCCGATGCTGCGTTCCGTGTTTGCTAATCGCCGAAATTGGAGCTCCGACGTGTGATAGCCTTCAGTTGCTGAATGCAGTGAATGAAATTTCGCAAAACTGGAAACAGATATTTATACCATGGGTCAAAGGCGCACCTAAGGGGGCGGGTGATGCTGCCGAGCTGCATTCCCCCCAAAACCGAAATTTAAAAAACAGGTTTTGTAGATACTGATATCAAAATTTTTACGTGATGTCCGCTTCGGCCGAAATAAGCCACTGAAATCGGCTGATGACAAGTACATAAGAATTTTGAAAAATAAATTAATAAGAACAAGAAGATAGGACACTGTAATTGAGTCATGAAACGTATAGTTACATTTGTATGTATATAAATGCAGTTGCAGACAGTGTTGTGTTGTACTTACAACATGACTTTTTATAACATAATTTTTAAACTCAAATTACATATAGCCCCCCCACCCCCAAGGAAAAATTCTGGGTGCGCCCTGTCATGGGTTCAGAAAGTCGCTCCCGTTAAATTTTAAAATTGGAGCTAAATGCCCTCTGGGATGTGGTGCCATTTAGTCTGGTACGTGCGTACTGGCATTTCAGCATAACCTGCTGCTATCACCATCAAGGCAAACGTGTTGCACACTTGCGTGGCATATAATGCATACAGTATGCAAACTGAAATTTTGTTACTGTTTTCACAAAAGGATATAATCTCTTCATTGTGCTAATCATCATCATCATCATAATCATTTCTGCCATCATTATCACCAACAACAACAACAACGATGTCAGGTTTCAGTCCTGCAGGTCTTTTCCGACCTCCCATTGGACAGGCTAATTCCTGGACAGTTTTATGTAGTCTGTGACTTGTGGTTTTCACAGTACGTTAGATGAACATGCAGTCTTCTGGGATATAACGCTGCATTAACTGGTAATTTGTTACCGACATTTTGGACGAGCTTACTGGCTTTGTCTTCTGCTTAGCCCAAGAAAACTTCGGAATACCCTCAAGATAAAGCCAACAAACTTCTCCGAAAAAATCGTTAATAAATTACGACACAGTACACTGTCATATGCGAGAGGAGTCGGCCGTTATAAATATATTGCTATCGTTATTCGGCCTTTTTATAACGGCCTGGACTGTCACATCGTATTCAATAGTTAAACAGATTTCATTGTACACAAGATGGGATTTAAACCAGTTCACTGAACAAACTTGATGTGCTTTAAGCTGTAACCAGTTGATTGTCTCTAGTAGCGTCCGTGCCCTGTGATAAGGGTAGCTGCTGGCTGGCTGCCTGCTGCTGCTGCTGTTGGATCAATACCTGCGTGAGCTGCGTATAAAGAGACAGCTTCGTGTAAGAGCGCCACATCTGCTGTCTTGTCTATCACATCTTTAGAACACGCACTGTGTATTTGGTGGATATCTTACACGTAGCTCTGAAAATAGCGCTGTTATATGGCCCAACCGGTTTACCTGACAACTATGCGTGGCCTAGCCGTATCGAGCGGTGCATTTCGGGCAGCAGTTTCGTCGTGCTTTAGGAGGCAACACCTGTCCCTCATTGACAGGTTCATGTTTTATGTGCTAAACGGCTGTTTTGACGCCGTCTATCAAAGCATGCACATTGCAACTGCAGACAAGAAAAGTATGCATATCCGGGATGAAAAACGGTTACTTCTGCCTATATGAAATAAATACAAAGAAATGTTTCAGTCTCTTTGTCAGGTAGGCTACAAAGTAAACAGGCTTAAAAGGGGAACGGGAAAACAATAAACTGTATATTATTCATAACGTGCAGAATCATGAGGCAAGTACAAGTGCATACAAACTAATGCACTGTGCGTTAGTTGGTATGCACTGGAAGCCAATAAATTCAGTAATTTTTCAACACCAAGAGCGGCAGAGTTGTTGGTTGAGGTTCGAATCCTCATTCCCAGTCTCTTTTTTAAATCACATATGTAAAGAAGGGGAACTTGCCCCTTTGCACGCTGTGAAGACATATGGAGGCGTGGAGATATATTTCCTTGAATTCTTAAGGTCGTCAGTAATGGAGATGACTGAGTATCTATCTTCACGCCTCTGATGGTCTACCCCTGAGCAAGATCCCCCGTTGCCCGTGTAATACGAGGCTGGGTGGTCCCCAGAGTCAATCTGGACGTTTTAGCCAAAAGTTTCTTGCTCCTCCGGAAATCAAAGGACTGTTCCACGGTCTTCCATTTCGTAGGGTAGTCAATATTTCGACTCCGCTATCCCAACTCCATTAATTACACGAGTAGATGCTTTTAATGTGTTTTTTGTTTAAATTTTTAAAATTTGGTGTGTCATTCCCTTAGGGTTTGTGTACTCTTAACCGGTGCTTCTTAAATTTTCTTTCGCGTACCGCTGTCACAAAGGAATGTACATGTTCCACTGTCACGATACAAAACTTGTATGCATAACACTAGGTATTGAAAATATTAATAACACAGCGTACGTTGAGAATATTGGACTTCCGGGATGTTCCGCTGGTTAGCGGGTTTGAAGTCTTCAAAACAGTAAGCCTGTATAAGCCTCAAATTTCGCAATTGCTGCTTTTCAAATTTAAGGTTTTGTGCAGTTGACATTCATTGTACACCACTTTAATGTACGACTGGAGTATCAGAATAAAATAAGTAGTAAAACATGAAATAGAGCTAAGGTATTTTCATATCTCTTCCGTCTGAGTGAGAGACGTGAGCTAACTTTGACGACATAGCTCTGGATTCTCGGTAGCACAGTAGCGACCGCGAGTGCGAAGTCCAATTCCTGCTGCAGGCAGTTTATTCGCATGTGATTCAGCATGTTTCATAAATCTGGCAACAGTATGTGATATAATTTCTGTGCTTTTCGATTGAATTTTGACCTCTTGTTTTCTAGTTAAAAATTATCCATTCTGAATTTCATTAACGCAAGAAATTAAAACAGTACACAGTGCCCTAATTTCCGAGTTCACGTAATGTAGACTACACATATGCTCAGACTATGATATATGATATGCTATGTAATTTACATAATAACTTTTATTTGATACGCTAATTTCGCCTGGTGATGGTTTTTTGTACTTAAGCTGAAATACTTTGCGCATGTAAGTTATATAATAATATAACCGAAAGGTCAGCTGTGATTGACGACCTTTGCACTTTATTTCGTGTATATTCATCGGAACGGCGTGTCTCTCCTAAAGGTATGTATGTTAATAACAATGATAAACCACACTACCGAAGCTTTTACGCATTTATCCGTACGGAACTGCAACAATTCAAACGAAAAACTGGCAGATGTCAATAATGCAAAAGAAACATTTTGAGTTCGAATATTTCAAACGACGCAACAGTCAGTCGCGACTAGACGACAGAGAAGAGTGTTGTTTATGTTCGAGCAATGATATGTTATTTTGGTATACATTTTATGAGTTATTTTCTTTACTTTTCAACCCATATAAAACAATTTTAATAACACCATTAGAAATGAGTGACAGGAACATTTCCTTGGGGGGAGGGGGGTAAAGGCGGCTGGTGCGTAGGTCTAACAACCTTACCACCTTCATGTGCCCATTGTCTTGAAATCTGGGAGCCTCAACCTCCTGGAACCCTAAGAGCCTGTCTAGGCCTGTAATGGGATAGATTTAATAATACTATTAATATTTCTAAAACGTAATTATTTGAAAAAAAAATTCCTAGATTTCTTTTCCCACCACCAAGCAACCGTCCGCGCGCCACAAGTGGTACGCGTACCACCGTTTGAATAGCACAGCTCGACACCGTCGCACTGAACAGACTTCTGCACCCGGGAATTTCATTAATAATAATCTCTCTCTCTCTCTCTCTGTCTGTCTGTCTCTCTGTGTGGCGCAACAGCCCAACTCGGGCCTAGGCCACCTCACTTTTGAGGTTTCTAGATCACACATAATTAGATACACATACTCGGTAGGACTCATCTGAAGGAGTGACCAGCCCATTGCAGTGGCCGCTAACTACACAACACACAACAAACACAAGAGACGAACATTCATGCACCAGCGGGCATATTACTATCACTAATACGAATATTAACCCTTTAAAGACGAAGCGTATCTGTTTTATATAAGGACTCAGTGCGTACCGCGCTGTAAACACTCTCCACTTCGGTTATAAAAACCAATCCCTTAATGTTTTATAAGGCAGAAGTTGTTGTTTGTTCTGAGATCCGTACAAAACACATAAACGCAATGTGGGCACCACGTAGAATTTTTTAATGTTAAACCTGGTCGTATGTAAAATTACCGATAGGCTTTAAAACGTTAATACTAATACTAATACGACCCCTACGTATCTTCAGAACTCCCACTGCTTCCCGTCACACATCATGTTCACATTATCAGAAGTTAGAGCAAGTTCGTTGAGCGAAAAACATTCGGCATATTTCCGGCAACCATAGCAACTGTAAAACCACTAGTAACCATGGTAACAAATGTAATAGCCACAGAAGCAATATTAACCTTGGTAAGCAGCGTAAACATGACAAGCATAAAAGCCCTGGTGGCTTTAGTAACCACAGTAACCGTAAGTGTAAGCTGTATTATTTCTGTCAGATTGTAACCAAAAATGGAATGTATCGGCAAATTTTAATATAAGTCCTAAATGTTGCTTTCCGTAAAAATCTGTTCGGTCGGGCCGAAATGTTTCGTGTGGACAGATGCCCGGCCGGACATGCGTGACTAAGATAGTAGTCGACTGCCATAACTGCCGTGCGAACGCGCCAACAAGCTAATAAGAAACTTATATGTGCAGGTTCTTAGTGAACATGGCGACAGGTAAAACTGCTGTTCCTTAACATGACGAAACGTGCCAAAGATGTGTAATAACGACATGTGGGCCTGCATGATACAGCTTCCTGAAAACTTCCTGAATTACATTACTACATCCAAAACTTGCGATATAAAATATTTTTATAGGAATAAATTAATTGAGAAACACTTCCTGAGTGGCGTAACCACCATACCGAATCTTTCAATGGTAGGAAGGTTACTGGTAAAAGCAGTCCTATTACAGGCCTGTGCAGGCCCAGACGGTTCCAGGAGGTCGAGGCTCCCAGATTTCTTGACAAAAGCACATGAAGGTGGTAGGTTATCAGCCGTACGCACCGGCCGCGTTTACCCCCCAGGAAAGATTCCTGGTACTGTTTCTGTTAGAGGCGGATTATGTCAATGAAAAATTCCAATGGCACCATAGGGAATCGAACCCGCGACCCGCCGGTTTGTAGCGCAGTGCCTCAACCACCGCGGCCCCAAGGTTAATGGTAACGGGGCATGTATTCAGCCAAGTATGATATTATTCCGTCAATAAAATCCACTGTTCAGTTTGGCAGTAAAACTAGAAGCTGTTATTTGTAACATTTGTATTTTCTTTTGAATGTCGCTTGGCAGGTAGTCCGCTGGTGTATGAGCAGTTGATCTCCGTAAACGACATTCTAGGAATTGGGTTCTTTTTGTGAGGAAATGCGACGTCTGCAACTGCTTCCGCTTATTATTCGAACATGTTCCGCTATTAAAATTGTAATATACATATTGTTTTTAAAACTTCAGAAACCTCGAATTTTCATGCCCTGCAGTGTCTGTAACGTTGAACTTTTGAACAAATTTTTCTGTCGATCAAGATGGTTTTGAAGCTGAGACATTTCATCCCTTTTTATCTGGCCGCTTAAGCGATGTAATTGTGAGGCACGCTTTTTTTGTAATGTCCCATAACACTGTATTCTATCAAAACATGTATATTTCCACTTCGAACATTTCAAACAACATCCCGTTTAGTTCAGATACGGAAATATACTTCATTCCACCTACTTAAAAATGTAAGCTTTGTAACTTTCAACAACATTGTTATTGCAGTCATACAGGGCAAAACAGTTTGTTCTAACAACTCACTGCAGGTGCGCACCCATATTTTGTATTTTTTACGCACTAGCGAAAATATTCTAATTTGACATATTTCAGCCTTGACGTATTACTGTGGGGCAATGGGACCCCCTTTTTCCATGCGAGTTTTGACGTCGAGACTAGCTAATACTCTTAATTTTAATGCATATTACTATTTGTGTATTCTGTAAATACAGATTTGCGTGGACCTTGCAAAATCTGCCATTGAAATTAACGTGGAAGAATTTGGAAGAAATAATTGTTTGTATAAACTGTTTGATAATGTTGACACTTAATAAGACTTTGCTCCCTCGTTGAAACTTTTCCGTAACTTATCTATGGCTACACTAAATGTCGCAGACTTCCTATCCTGATGTAAGGCAACAACATTCATTTGGATAAAGAAGGTCAAGGGATGAGATAACTTGTTCACAGCACTGGAAGTCTGCACGAACTTACCTACCGGGCAAAAGTTAATACAGACTGTTAGTAAATTCAGGCTGAATTTATTTTTTCAAACACACCCCATTTTACTATGAAGAAAAAGAAAGAACAAAGAAGGAAGAAAGGAAGGAAGGAAGGAAGGAAGTAAGGAAGGAAGGAAGGGAGTGAAAAGAACTTACAGAAACTATAACCCCTGACGATCTCGATATGAAATATTCACCTGTTTCGCGGCAGTCAGTGTCATTGCCACACTCATGTCTCAGTGCGCAGTCGAAAATTGTTCACGTTCACGCTGGGCGCAATGTGTGGCCTTCCGTTGCAGTCATTTTAACCTCGAAACTAGAAGTTTATGTTGTTTCATAGTAGCATACTTATTATCGTTTAGTTTAGTATCGTATTCATGTCAATTTCCTAACGCGTGCTGACTTCACAGTGTGCACGAATCCAAAATTACTGCCAGACCAGTGCCTGGATTGTTTGATACGGCGGACGGATGGCAGGGGGGGGGGGGGGTTACTAAGCAGCTTGTTATGAGCGGAAGCACTGCGCATGCACACCCAGAAGTTGTCTGCCTGTTTCAAAAATGTTCACAGTGATCGAATCTATGATTGTACTCCCAGCAGAATGAAGTGTTTTGGAAAGAAATGTAACGCCCCCTGGCCGTTCCGATCTGAGCTTAGCAGCGATCACACCGTGCCGACTGCAGCTGTGTACAGCATAGAGAATCTCAGATAGCGAGTAGTGTGGTCGCTAACTTGCATGTACGCTACTGGAAATGTGAATTGTGCCCACGAAATTACGAGCTGTGCAATTTGTCTTCATTTTCGTTGGGTCCTAACAGAACATTAAGAAATGTAAATACGCCATAGGTTTATTTGAATATCGTTTAAGTGACTGTACGCTGTGTAGACATAACTATGTCAGTTTTATCTTCAAAAGCTGTACTTATGGAATACGAAATTCTGGTAGGCGTTCATGGATAGGCTATTCTGATCGTCAGCCGGCATCAGGGTTTGCGAGTTACCGTTAGGAGAGCGAGAATACGTAATTATGGCTAGTAGCGAACGTAGGTGTGTAGTACTTAACGCTGTTACTTCGTATTAAGGGGCCCTGGGTTAGATTCTTTGGCCGGTCTCCGCATTTTCTGATGCACCGGTACTTTTGTGGTTCTCGCTTCTTATAAGCAATTGATAGGGTGATATTTTGAAATAGGCCACTGCACCTGCTTTCCTTCTATGGGAAACACATAGGACTGAAACATCCTGGCATTTCATTGCATACTGTGTTGTAATGTAATTGATACAATGTCAAACCAAAAGATAATTAATATATTTACGTGAAAATGAAGGGACAGAATTTGTCGGCAGGCCGTATTTAATTTCTGTTACCTTTTCATTGTGTTTAATATAGTTAATAGATTTCGGTGCAGAACTGGCTACGTTAGTGTCGGTTATCCATATTTCGACCTTCACCCTGTTCTCCTTTCGCTGCTTCATTTTGTACATTCACGACGCGCATATGATGTCACACTTTGATATGCGAAGTACGAAGCCACTCGCGCTGCGGCAAAACATAAACCGGACAGATAACTTTCGCTCAATAGTCGTGACATCACTCGGGAGTGGCTCTTGCATCACCAGGCATGTTTTGTTTCGGCTGTCCGCAGGGCACCCGAACAGCCGACAGTCTCTAATGATTTCCTGTGTTTTTAGACTGTAGATGGAACAAATGAAAGCTGAAAACAATAGTCAATATATTATCATTCTGAAGTGACTAATTTTTCCCCCAATCATTTGCGGGTCTTGAAGTTTTCACGGCGGCGTGGTTGAGGGTTCTGCATCATATCGCAGAGGAACGGAGCACTCCCGAACAGTCTTTGATGACTAGAACTGGTTAGCCTTTTGTCACGGAGCATTTCCTCGTACGCATTTCGTTGTCTGTGGGATCGGTGACGCGAAGGTTACAGAGAATGTCATATATGTAGCTTCTTATACTAAAGTTACCCAAACGAAACTGATGGTTGTGGTTAGGAATTTGACAAACTGTGTCGCCTGAAACAACACTGAGCTCGCAGTTCAACACATCATGTGATTCTTAGGCTGTTACAGCAGTTGTCTTCATTGCAGAGTGAAAATCAAGCGAGTCCTGAAGGTAAATACTGCTGTTCAGCACGCGACATTCCTTGCCCACTCCACAGGCACAAGTACAGGACGAGATATTATAGATCAACATACGCTTGTATACATAGCCGCCAAAACTTTAATATATCACGACAAGATTTTAATTTCTATATTTTATTTTTCAATGTTTTATAATTTTTATACACAGTTATATCCTGTACGTTATTTCATTTTATCTGTAACAATTTGGGGTATAGCGCACTGTACTTGACTTGACATGAGCAAGGTCTTTAGAAGTGAAGCCATGTTGTGACTGGGTGTAACAAAACTTGTGACCCTTGATAACCCCTGAAGATGGTAATTTATTACTGAAATATATGTAGGGGTGAAAGGTAAAAAATATATTTATCGTTAGTGTGCATTTGTTGGTTTGACCTATACATAAAAGTAAATAGAAGGGGTTTGGGTAAAAGAAACCTGTAACGTTTTTGAAGGTGAGATCTGACTGTTTGTTAGTGTGAGCTGAGGAAGACTATAAAATACGCGTACGTGATTCACAATAAACAGTTCCCAAGCCGATACTCAACTGGGGTAGCTCCACATTGAAAACGTTAACTGCTGCCGCTGAGATAATATGTTTCTTAACATTCAGGCACAAGAAGGCCTTTCCGAAAACAACAGCCGCTGTAAGCTAAACGCATCCAGAAGTATGATCCTGGGGTACTAATAGATGTACAGGCGCATGGATAGGCCCTGCTGGCGGTTTGCGTCAAGCTGAGGGAACCGAGAGAGAAGCCACAAAGGGAAAGCTGCGTGATCAGATTCATAATTTGTACTTTTCGCTTATAATTTGTAGGGCGGTTAAATTAGGGGTAGATGAGATGCACGGAACACGTAGCACGCTTGGGGGAAATTATAAACGCTAACAAAATGCGGCTGTGTAAACCAGCTGCAGAGGGCAGGAGAATATTAAAGTGGATATTATAGAAAGAGGATATGAAGGTACGGGGCTTGATTCAAGTGACGCGGGTAATGTAAATTTGTAGGATTTTTCGGACACGGTAGTGATATGTCACGTTGCAAGTAAGGGGAACTTCAGCGGCCAGCGAAGTAACTGTCAAATTTTCAAGGATGCGGAGAGTCTATTGGCAGTGACAGGCTAATTGAGTTAATTGTATGTTTTTCTGTTGTTTAGTGTGGGCTGTGATAGCGCAGTCAGTATAGCGACTCGCTATGGGCTGAACGGTCTGGGGATCGAATCCTGGTAGTGGCGATGTTTTCCGCACCCGTCCAGAACGGCCCTAGGGCCCACCCAGCCTCCTGTACAATGGGTACCGGGTCTTTGCCGGGGGAAAAGCGGCCGGGGCGTGGGGCTAGCCACCCCACCCCCTTCTAGTGCTGAGGCTAACGAAAGGGTACAGCTATACCTGAACTCCCCTGTGGGCCTTAGGCCTATATAGGGATCTTTTTTTTCTTGTTGCTCGGTAGCTGTTAGTTTCTTTCCTTCTTAGACTGCAGCTGTAAGAACTTATCCGCTTGAATATGCACTGCGTCACGAAGGCGTATAGAAACTGCGTCACGAAGGCGTATAGGAAAATGCAGTGAAGCTCCATATATTCTCACCTTCTGTTTGTAGGTGGTATTCTGTAACACGTGACTGTATGAACTCGGTCACTACATATTAATTGTAAGGGAAACTGAAATTGCAGGTTTTACTGTATATTAGAACTGTCGTTTTATATCGGCCTACGTACTTCGACAAGGGAAGTGTGACAAGATTCAGATGCTTATGAACGGCGTGAACAAACAAAAATTACGTTCAGAATGAAATTAAAAGCAGATTAATTTCGCGGAATGCGTCCCGCTAATCGGCTCAGCGTCTTCTCTCTTAGTTCGTCCTAGTTATAAACCTAACCATTCACGTGTCGACTATAAAGACGTGATTTTATCTGTTGTTTGACATGGGTGTGAAACTTGGTCCGAAACCCTATGGTACGGGATGCATACTGAGGGTGTTTAAGATAAGAATGACGAAGGGAATATTTGGAATAAGGGATGGGAATAAAGAGGAATAGTGAGGAATTGCACGGAGAGGAATTTCATAATACGTGCTGTACACCGATATTACCAAAGTGATTACATTTAGGAGAATGGGATTGGCGGAACGTTTAGCATGAATGGGAAGATACAATTTTTTTTGTAATATCTGAAAGTACCTAGGCGCAGATGGCATGAGAAGGCAGCATTTAATTCTGTTAAAATAGTAGACTGTGTAATGTGGACTGAATTCGCTTGCTTCTGGTTCTAGTTTATTCGTGCGTTCATCTGAGTTCTCGAGTTCCGAGGAAGGCGCGATATTTCTTGGCCAGATGAACAAAGTTTGTCGTTTCAGAATATTCTTTTTCAGACATCAGTCCTGAGAAGACTCTAGACATTCAGTAGCCTGTTACGCAACGACGTTCCTTCACCCTCTAGTTCTGAGATCGAAACAAAGAATTTCATCCATTTCGTCTCTGCCATTGGCAGTTTTGGCCTTTGTGTAAAGAGAACTGGCCTTCACTCTCCGTAAGTGAAATGTGATGGTAGCGCGCCTCGTAGAAAGAGAAGCCCTGTAATTTTATTGTGGTTTTTATTCAGAAATCTTTTATTTCCATAGCACTGCCGTCATGTGGGCGGGGATAGCGTAGTCCGTACAGCGACTCGCTACGGGTTGGACGGGTGCAAGATTTTCCGCAGCCGTCCAGCCCGGCCCTGATGCCCACAATGTGTACCGGGTCTTTCTCAGGGGTAAAGCGGCCTGGGCGTGGAGCTAGCCACCCACCCCTTCTAGCGCCGACGCTGACGAAAGGATAGAGCTATACCTGAACTGTCCCTTCGACCTTAGGCCTCTGTTGGTTTCCTTTTAATTTTTTTTTACTTGCGTAATAACTTGTAAGTTATGTTGTTCACCAGTCGCAAAGAGTGTTAATTGTGGAGAGATGGTAAGACATTTCTTTCACTGATAAAGGCGTAATAAACACATGCCAGAAGGAGAAATGCTTCTGACATATTTCATGTGTGCCATGGAGAGGGTTAAGTTTAATATTTGTAAAATTACTTGACTACCAAATGGTAAGGAAACTTTATTTCTTCTCTAGGAGTCAAAGTCATCAGTATTTAACCCTTTAAGTACGAAACGTTATCCATTTTAGTTTAAGACCCAGTTTGTACCGTACAGTAAGCACATGCCACCTCGGTTATAAAAACAAATCATTGAATTTTGTGTAAGGCAAAATTCGCCGTTTTTTTAGGTACTTGCAAAACATATAAATTCCATGCAGGTAGAATTTAGAATTTTTGAATATTAAAACTGGTGCTACGTACAGTAACCGCTAGGCTTTAAAAGATTAAATGAAACCTATTTTACAGCTGTTGTGAGTCTGTTTACTCGCAGTCACAAAACCCTGAACTGTAATGCGGTGGCGTGATCTGTGCTAGGCTGCAGAGAGATCTCAGTGGCGTGTCCTACAACTTTTTGGTAAATATCATTAAAACTGAATGTGTACTTGACTTGTGACACAGCTAAACTTCTAAATATCGGTTGCTGAATTCTGTAACAATTTGAGTGCGCCAAATGTGAGGGTGTTTTAGTGACTGGCTCAATTTACATAAGCGTTGTTACGGGCGGGAAGATCTTCAGTGGTTCTGCTGTTGTGTACAGCAACGCCCCTCCCTGGATGCGCCCTGTCCCAATCTTCATTGTATTCAGTGAACTGCAGCCAGCAGCTTCCATTGCTGAAGCATGGGGATTCCCGAGCACTTGGTGCACATATTGTCGTGTTTAATCTGAGGTGACATTATATCTAGAAGCAGTTGGCCACAGTTTGCACCAAGAGAGACGGAGATATGTTTTTGCAACTTTGCGAGAGGACTTCCTGCTTCTAGTCAGTAGCTGTGAACTCTGATATTGAGAGCGAAATAAGTAATTGCATTAAAATGCTTTCAAAATGCTAATCATAATAATTAATTAATTAATTAATTAAAATTAAGTGAACCTGCTAGGTTATTTAAGCTAAAGTCTCATCCTCACTGTTGGATTCAGTGCTGGAGCTCTCCAATGAGAACTTCAACGTACTGATGTTGGGTTCTGTGATGTCGTCTTTCAGAATTTCTTCAGGGAAATCTTCTTATGGATATTCGTCATGCCTGACACAGTCTTGCCACATGTAAATCCTTATGTGCTCCGCTGCCTCAATTTTCAGCTTCTTGGTATCAACACTTATTTGTACCGTACGACTTCGCCCTTAAGATCATTGACATTATTGTTGATAGAGTTAAAGCTTAAAACAAGGAAGAAGTAACGTTAGAATTAAAAAATTAAAAGTTTATTGATGTAAATAAAAAAAAAGGATGCAAAAGAGGATTTGAATCACATCCACATATTCCACCGCCATACTTGCATATCGTCTTAAAAACCTTGACTATCGTATGGGCTGGCAAGAGAATAGGTAGACATTTCATAATGATGAATGGTATTCTCTATTAGGTCTATAATAGGAAATAGGAAGTAAGAGTTACGCTTTTGTTGATGGTCTCAAGGGAAACATACTAACTACATTGCAGGAAGCTCTGAGATAGTGAATTCTTGAATTATGGAGAATTATCTTTATTTGTGAATATGCAGCCCAAACGTTACTTCTTGGTACACCAACTGATACCACACACTTCATCAGTCAAAAATCAGTCCATTATTAAAACCACAGTTCGATGGGCTACTGAAAGAGTTCTGCTAAAATATCAATGAATTTTCCTGTGCCACCAGCTCTGTAGTTTCTATTAGATTATTTGGCAGTATGTTACATTTATCTCGTGTCCACTTTAATTTTTTCTGTGACTGCGCAGGTATTTGTTAGGATAGAATAAGTACCGTTCTTTTATTATCGTCCCGAAATGTCGTGTGAGTTTCGTAAATTTTATACCACATCTTATTTTCTCTTACGTTTCAAACAAATCTGCTAGTGGCAGAACGAGGTCTGTTCTGATATAGAGCCATACTGTAAGTCACTGTTTTGATATAGAGCCGTACTGTAAGTCACTGTTCTGATATAGAGCCATACTGTAAGTCACTGTTTTGATATAGAATCATAATGTAAGTCACTGTTTTGATATACAGCCATACTGTAAGTCACTGTTTTGATATGCAGCCATACTGTAAGTCACTGTTTTGATACAGAGCCATACTGTAAGTCACTGTTCTGATATAGAGCCATGCTGTAAGTCACTGTTTTGATATAGAACCATACTGTAAGTCACTGTTTGGTATAGAGCCATACTGTAAGTCACTGTTTTGATATAGAGCCATACTGTAAATCACACTTTCTCCTATGGCTACTTGCAGCTACTCGATGACCTGCGAAGTTCCTTCTACTGGCACCATATTCGGCCACAATATCTCTTAAATAACACATTTTTACGTTGCCTCCCCCCCCCCCCCCGTTCCCATTTAATGCATTTTCCTCAGGAACATAGTCCACACGGCAGGAATATCGCTCCGCTCTGTTACACACATGTGCACGTTACCTAGCCCATTAAGGATCCCGCATAGCGTGGTCAGTATATTTGTCACGCTACGGGGTTGACCATCCGGGCTTCGAATCCCACAGGAACAGGACTGTTACTCTTCTCCAAAACATCCAGACCAGCTATGGGTCTCACCTAGCCACCCCTTTGATGAGCACTGGGAGCTGTATCCACGGGAGTAAAGCGGCCGTGGCTTTGAGACACACCACTTCGTCTAGTGCTGAGGTTAAGAATGTGTGGAACTATCAGTCCATTCTCCTAATATGCCTTCAGGGCGTGCACAGGAATAGCTTTACTTTACCCTTACGTAAACAAAGTCAGCGGTCTTTAAAGTGTCACACGTACTGCAGTGTTTTCTGGACACCTTACAGCAGCTGTTTTCAAATCCAGAGTCGCGACCCGTCTGCAGTATTTCGTGTGATGGTGAGTTCTGTTTGGGTCTCAAGATCAGTGAGACTTCCGTTTTTTTGTGTGTTGTAAACAAAAAGGTGTAAGAAACTCTGCCTTGTAGCTGCTCGTGTTGTATCAGCTATCAGGTATACTGGGCATTCACCCCGTCATGTAATGATCCCTCGTCCAACGCGGGGTGCAGGGAGAGTGATCACGGCGTGTTGGGCGAAACCGCGTTGCGCAGATTTCTGATAAGAGAACTGGGGTTGCGTGTACACGGAAGTTTATGAACCCCCATCACTTAAAATACCTATTTGTACCTTAAACACTTAAACACCTTGTTGGGTAGCTGATGCTGGCAGATGCCGCAGCGGTTAACCGTCAGTGTTTATCCACGTGCGCCTATATTTTTCGGCGTTCGGCACTTTTCCACGTGTGTTTAATTATTTCAAACCACATGTAGTCGAAATCGCGCTGGGAAATGCCGTAATGGGCGAGGTGTTACTGTACTTCGAACACCTAGCGTCATGTCGGACACTCTGTCTTTGTATTGTCCTACTGTTCCGTGGAGATGGGACCTCTATATTGCCACTTGTATTAAGGGATGGCTTGGCCCTGCATCAGAACTAGCATTTTGTACTTTGTATAATAAAATGTAGAATTTATCAGGGTGTTTCGAAGAGAAATTTTTGGGAATGTTCACCCATTCAGTTGTTATTAACACTTATCGCAAGAAAAAACGATGTTAGGTGTAGCTTCCGTATAATGCTTACATGACAGGAGCATGATTTATTTTGGGGGGGGGGGGAATCAGTATAATTACATGAAAATTATGTGGGGAATGCAATTCACAGAGCACAATGCACGTCACTAGCAAACCTGGCTGGCCAGCCACGTGCATTGTACTCTGTACGTTGTGTTGCGCCATATGCCGTTTATGCCTGCCGTGTACGGATGTCAACGTCACACTTTTGTGACCTTCACATGACTGCATTCTCGCTTCCTGTATTGTCTAAATATGGCGTGTACTTTGCGAAGTGACTTCTGTCCGTACAGCCTCGCAAAAATTGTTCTGCACGCAAAATATATTTAATAGCTATCAGTTATTCACACTGACTGAATATATTTCCTGGATATGAACTGCGAACGTACTTAAGAATCGTATTATTAGACTGATAGTTAGTTCGGATAGGGTAGTCTAAAAGCTAACCGGTGTTTCTGATGGCCATGGGACACGGCAACCGTTTGAAGAGTGAAAGATGTCAAAGTACGGACTTTTCTATCCAATTCTCCCTGGGGAAGCTCCCCAGGCTTAATCCGTTTGTCCTTCTGGTAAGAGAAATATGAAGATATTAAGATCGTACGGAACATTGGTGGAATGGTACTTACAGGCGAAAGCCGAAGTACTCGGAGAAAAACCTCTCCCAGTGCCACTTTATCAACCCCAAATCCCACATGGACTGAACTGGGACTGAGACCGAGCCTCCGCGGTGAAAAGCGGGCGTCTAACCGCCTGAGCCATGACATGGCCTTTTAAAAGCGAAAAAGTGGAAGTACTTTTCTATTCAATCCTCTCCGATGTCCGAAAAAGCGTTAGTTTTGGAAAGTTCCCAGACTTTGTCCCTACCTCAGTGGCACTTTGTCCAACACTTATCTCATTTGGACTGACCTGGGATCGAACAGCGGTGAGAGGGATGCGACTAACTTTTCAGCCATGGCACGGCGTTCCAAAACTGAATCATATTTAAAGATACAGCTAGTATTGCGGAGTGAAGTCAATGCATCTCACAAGGAAGTATACGCATGCGCACGTGGTGCTTTTACCATCATTTTAAGCTTTTATAAATAGAGTTTGATGATGGTGCAGAAGGATCAAAACATGTAGTTTACCTGAAAATACACAGTTGTGTCAGACGATATTTGGCTATTTACTGAATATTAGAAACACTAGGGGATGTCCTTCATCAAGTCAGTTATAAAAATCAACCAGTTAATGTTGCATGGGGAAATAAACTCTGTTCTGAGATCCGTACAGAACATGGGAATGCACAGTGTGGACAGAACGTAGAATTTGCGAATGTCAAACATGGCGTACGTATACTAACCACAGGGCTTTAAAGGGTCAAACTGAATCTGCAGTGTATCTCACTGTATTCTGTCAGCCCCATTTCTGGATACAATGAATGAGGTGGCATTAATGACTCGGAATTTGGATTTTTATGACAGTGTTTTTATTTGATTTTTGTTTTTGCGACAACATTGCTGTCACTGGAGTACTTTGTACTAACAAGGAAAACTTAATAAAGGTCCACGTTGTTAAAACACATGAGTATGCATCGCTGTGGTTTGTGCTGAATTTCCTTACACCTCAACGAAAGCGATGCTTATGGGGAAAGAATAAAGTATAACATACTTGTTTTCATTGATTTTGATACTTCTGTGTTCTCGGTTATTTTTCACACTGATCAATATCGCGCCACATAAAACTAGGGCTGTGGAGTCGGTACACAACAGCTCCGACTCGACTACGACTCCGACTCCTCGATTTTTAAAACTCCGATTCCGACTCCTTCATAAAAGCTCAATATGCATTAATAACGGTAAACCTATAAGACATATCATCACCACCACGTGAGTCATCAGGCTACATTTTAGACTTATAATATATATTTAAGTATAAGTCTAATGATTACTGTAGCTATCATGACTCTGAACTTGGAGTATCTAGTTAAGATTTTAGACTGAGGTCGGAGTCGGAGTCGGTACATTTTTACCGACTCCAACTTCGCCTCCGACTCCAACTCCGACTCCGACTCTGACTCCGACTCAACCTAAAATTCCTTCCAACTCCGACTCCACATCCCTGCATAAAACTACAATTTGCTCATTGTCAGTGTTTGTAGCGTCGCAGAAAGAGCCTGGAAACGTCAGAAAGAAACAAAAGAATTTCACGACTTTCAGGGCACCCAAAAGTAGTCATTCGTACGTGTTTATTCTTATTATTTTGCTTGTCATGAGGGTCTGTTTAATATACCAGATTCTCTTAGAAGATAATTTCCCTTCGCGTGTAATTTCGTAACTAAAGAACCCAGGAACATCTCGCATACAGCCCTGATCTGGAGCTGAGCAGTTGCTATATTATTCTTTCCAGCGCTGAAGCAAAATCTAGGAGGTCAAAAATTTATACACGTACGTGTGGCGGAAACATGTGTGACACGATCTCTAACAACACACAACGCCGCCTTCTACCAACACGGAATAGGGAAGCTGTTCCAAGAATATGAAAGATAAATGCCTCAAATATGCAACAATACAATTGAATTTGAACTTGTCTGATTAGAATTCAAAGTTTCGTTCTTAGTCCTTCCCTCTTCTACCGACTCTTTCTCAGTAGGTGTGAAGGGTTTCTATTTTCACTTGATCAGACTCAGACACACACCACAGTCGGTAGGACTCCTCTGGAGGAGGGATCGGCCCGTCGCAGAGACCTCTACCTGACAACATAAACACTGTACAAGACAAACATCTATGCCCCCGGTGGAATTCGAACCCACGATCTCAGCAAGGGCTTGGCCGCAGACCAACGCCTTAGAACGCGCGGCCACTGGGATCGGCTAGAATTCAAAGCAAAGAATACAGCTATACGGGTTGTAAGCTTATTTTCTGACCAACTTTCGTCTTCGTACCTTACAAAAACTATATCCGACTGTCTTAGGACAGGTTTTGTATCTATGAAATGTATGTATGTATGTATGTATGTATGTATGTATGTATGTATGTATGTGTGTATGTATGTATGTATGTATGTATGTATGTATGTATGTATGTATGTATGTATGTATGTACGTATGTACGGATGTATGTACGTATGTATGTATGTACGTATGTACGTACGTATGTACGTATGTATGTACTTATGTATGTATGTATGTACGTATGTATGTATATATGTGTGTATGTGTGTATGTATGTGTGTATGTATGTATGTATGTGTGTATATATGTGTGTATGTGTGTGTGTATGTATGTATGTGTGTATGTATGTATGTATGTATGTATGTGTGTATGTATGTAGGTACGTACGTACATATGTATGTATATATGTGTGTGTGTATGTATGTATGTATGTATGTATGTATTATGTATGTATGTGTGTATGAGTGTGTGTGTATGAGTGTGTGTGTATGTATTTATGTATGTTTTTATGTATGTATGTTTTTATGTATGTATGTATGTATGTAAATGGGAGGTAGTCTGGTTGACAGAAACTTATTGGATTGAATAGCCAGTATGCGAAGGGCTATGAAGTCTTCAGGGGTGATTCAGTTGCTAGCGGAAGTTGGAACTCCTTTTATGTGTATATGTGCCTTATCATCACATAAAAGGTAGAGCTCCACATATTCCCAACTTCGTTATGAAATGGAGGTGAATGAGGGTCAGCTTTGTAGGCAAACCACTTTACCCCCGCTGTAACAGCTCTGTTAGACCGTGGATAGGATGCCTGGTGGGTCTCACAGCCGGTCTGGATGCGGTGGTTAAGAGGAAATTACAAGAAATCAGAAACTTCACAAAGGAGGAATGTTTTTATTTGTTACTTATTGTGGAGGTGGATAACTGGTAGCTGAATGTTAGTAGGATATTCGAATTAAATGAGAGAAAATGGGTTGAAAATGTTGCATACGATGTTTGGATCGGAAAAAGAGAGGAGCAGCCTGGAAAACATAATTGTGTATAGAAGGATAGTTTTAAAATATATCTTGAAGGAATTAATAGGAATATCTTGAAGGAATTAATTAATATATGTGTGGACTGGACTCAGCTGGCTTAGGATAATGTGACCGCTCCTTGGAAAATTATAGGCTAATGCACTTCGACTTCCATAGGAGACTTCTAAATTATTTTTGGGTAGCTGAGAAACAATCAACTTTTTCAAAAACGACTGAACTGAGTTGCTCAGTAGAGTTAGCAATTTCTCGCACCCAGTGAACGGTTCAGCAGTTACAGTAAACTGATGATGATACCCAACACAAAACATTGATTCTAGATCTGCGACAAACTGCATCTCACGTCAGTGTTGGTATCTGCGAGTTAGGCTGCCCGATCAGTATATAATTCATAGACTAATCTTCAGCCTACTCCCCTTATAACAAAAATGTGGCATATTATAATTTCAAATCCAGGAACCAGGATAGCGTATTCGGTACAGTGGGCTAGGTAACCGAGCATTCATGGTTCGATTACGGGCAGGGGCAAGAAATTTTTTTCTCTAAGCCGCCCAGACCAGTTCTGCTGCCCATCCAGCTTGCTGTTGAATGTGAACAGGGAACTCTTTCTCTGGATAAATCGGCCGGATCTAGAAGCTGACCCCTCACTTCCATATAGCGCCGAAATCAAGAATGAATGGAGCTACCCCGTGTTGTGATATTATGGCGTGCACAGGGACAAATCTACCTGCACCCCTAAGTGTACCTGAACCACATAATAAATTCTACTGAAACCTGCAACTTCATATCGAGTAGTAAAATTCAGCACGGCGGAGAGAAATGAACACGCGCCATACATCTTTCTGGTGACGGTCCGAAACTAGAATTTTATAAATGCCATAGATTGCCTCCTCAATGAGAATTTAACAAATAAAAGTTTCAAGAATTACTTAATTTTTATTAAATATCACACCGTCATTATCCTCAAATTTAGTACTGTAATGGTGTTACACTAAATTGCAGTACGTAATAACTACAGTTACAGTAATTATTTATTTTAAACATAAATGTTCTCTACTCAAAGATAACCTTAAATGATAGAAAAGTAATTTAAGTTAGTAATTCGTAGGTCGGGTAGGACTGCAACAGTGTGAATGTCGGCAGGTCTTTATCCGAAGTAGAGAAGTGACACGCTGCTTCCGAACGTGCAGAGCACAGAGCCAGGCGGAGTGTAGCGAGCGATGAGACACAGGACAAAATTAACTGTCAGCTGACTGGCTGTATGACCTTCAGCTGTTTAGTACCACTTTGAAAGGGGACTAGTACCCACTAACGCCTTCTTTAACGGCACTGTGAAAATTAGTCTCGTTATCAGTTCTTACATCTAATAAACAAAGAAAACATTAAGGCAGGAACTAGGAGTTAGTATACGTACAATATATTTTACTGAACTAAGGAGTGAACCCAGTTGTTGAGTGGAGAGGATTCTGCTATAATGAAGGCTGCAAAGCAATTATCGGTGTGTGTGCCTGTGCTGCCCCACTGTTCCAGATATGAAGTCTGCAGCATTCATGTACCATGGAAGTGTGGGTCTTTATGCAGTGGTGAATTCTGCGGTGTGGCTAGCATTGCGCCGCAATACCAACGAAATGGAATAAATTGTTTCCTGTATTCAAAAAGAGAGAAAACCTGAAACCCTTTCTTTTAGAAGCTATTACTTCATTTTGTATACAACATGTAGACCTATAGCGCGTGTGCTAAAATGCTAGGCTTGCTGAGTATTTTCTGACATATCTGGCCTTCTGAAGCGCCTTGCATGTGTGTGTGTGTGTGTGCGTGTGTGCGTGTGACACCCACATATCACACACAAACACAAAGAAGGCAATGTTGTTTTTCATCAGTGTCCATTTAAACTCCCTCCTGCTTCTCCAAGGCATGCGGCCCATAGCGCTGCCAGACGTCAGGCCTCTAGTGTAACAAGCGAGAGAGAGAAAGAAGACGGCTAAAGATACGGCTGAGGTCTTGCGCGAAGCTTGCCCGCATTACCCACTGCAAATGACCCAGAGCTGAAGCATTTTGTTAGGTCCAAACATGTTTTCGCATTGGTGAAGCAGGTATTTTGGCTTATTGTGTCATATGTTTGAGTAACGGCCGATAGCAGTGGCCTCGCGGTCTAAGGCGTAGGTCTAAGGCCGAGCACTTGCTGGGATCGTGGGTTCGAATCCCACCGGGGGCGTGGATGTTTGTCTTGTACAGTGTCTGTGTTGTCAGGTAGAGGTCTCTGCGACGGGCCGATCCCTCGTCCAGAGGAGTTCTACCGACTGTGGTGTGTGTCTGAATATGATCAAGTGAAAATAAACAACCTCTACACCTACTGTGAGTAGGCAGAAGAGGTGAGGACTACGAAACAAAACGAATGTTTGGGTAATTGCTCCCCGACCATTCGAAGAAACGTACCGCCTTCATTTTCAGCGTGATTAGTCCGCGAATTCACTGGAGATGAAGGCGGCACGTTTCGTTGGAACTTCGGGAAGAAATTACCCAAACAAATGGCGCAACAACCCAGAAGAACTGACTCAACAATCACACGGTGGAAACCTCAAATCACTGTTTTGATATAGTTAGGAATATAGGCCTACAGGCTGCTTCCGGGTAACGTAACACGCGATTTGCTTAAACTCGGACTTACGTACAAATTTCGTAGACTATTAATTATTAATATTAATTAATATTATATGTAATATCTGTATTATTTATTACTAATACTGTAATTATTAAATTATTTTACTCTGTGTTTCAGATGAAAAAACTTATTTGTATAAGTTATTTGTATAAGTTGTTATTTGTATAACATTTTAAACATGCACACTGGCGTTGTTAAAACTTGAACGTAACCTAGAGGTGTGATAAATAAGCGGAAGTAGCGTCAGTTCTGCCTCACGCACAGTTCGAGTTACATAAAAGTGTTAGGAAGGGAACCATTGCGTAAGTCGGAAAACATTTTTTATGATTATTTATTGTGTTTTGTTGTTTCGTGATTGAGTTTCTACGAAAGAGTGAAACGATAAAACTGTTTATAACACGTGAGCGTCTGTCTCCATGAATACGCTACAGTATCACTTTAAAGAACGTAAAGGGAAACGGGCGTATTGTTCAGTAGTACATGTAGGTAATAAGAATTGCAAGAGTACGGAGGGTCATGGTCTTGCGGTACAAGTGCCGCACGAACCGGAGGGGACAGTACTGTCGTATACTATGGAATTCATGCATGTTTATTGTACTGAAACATTCCCATCTTTTCCAAATTGGAATTTTACGAAAAAGATTTTTGCCGATCCCAGTGGCCGCGCGGTCTAAGGCGTAGGTCTGCGGCCGAGCGCTTGCTGGGATCGTGGATTCGAATCCCACCGGAGGCATGGATGTTTGTCTCTTGTGAGTGTTTGTGTCGTCAGGTAGAGGTCTCTGCGACGGGCCGATCCCTCGTCCAGAGGAGTCCTACCGAATGTGGTGTGTGTCTGAGTGTGATCAAGTGAAAATAAATAACCTCGACACCTACTGTGAGCAGGTAGAAGAGGGAAGGACTACAAACGAAACGAAAAGAATTTTTTCACCAACGTACTGAACGATCTTAATTATCTTCTAAGAACCTGCTGAAGTACAGACAAAGTGAAATTTTTTGTGTGTTACAGTTTTTTATAAGATTGCGGTAGAGTTATGTAGAAAACTAATTTAAAACAATTTATTCTTTAATAAGCCCTCCTTTAAAGAATGGATATGTGCAAAGTTGATGAAAGAGTGATTTCGGGACTCATTAGAAACGCCATTCTCAAGAAGAAGTAATTTATGCCAGATGCTTAAGATAATAGGACAAAAAGCCCTGCACCCCGTTTAAGTAACGTAAAGACGATACCAAGGACAGTAGGAAAGCTGAATTTAATTTTAACTGGCCAAAATAGGAGTATGTAAAGTAAGAATTTTAGATTTCGCTCTTCTGCGTACGTTGTCATTAAAGTGTTGTGTGTGATCACGTTTGCATTTGCGCTTATTATTATTATTATTATTATTATTATTATTATTATTATTGCTGTTGCCTTTGCTCCTTAAGAAAATGCTGGATGGTTGACTTTTAATTCCCTTGGGGGAGTTGGAGGAGGATGTGGGGGCAAAAGGACGAGGAACTTCCGTACCCTTGCACATAACATAACCTGCGGATCAGGATTCACCACTGGCCGTCCGTACTGTATGCGAGGTAGCACACATCTGTAAGAACGCCGTCTCGATAAATATCAAACAGATTTAACAGGAATGGTAAAGTTGTCCCTGTACACATGATGAAGACGTATGACGGGTGGAGGTATAGCGCCACTCATTCTTATACTCGGCTGTAGACAGAGGTGAGCGGTCAGGTTCACGCCTCGGCTGCTTTATCACCGGGGAAGGCACCCCCGGTTCACGTTGATTAGGAAGCTAGGTGCGTTCCAGAGTCGGGCTGGACGCTTGGGAGGACAGATATATCTAGTGCCCTGCCGGAACTTGAACAATAATCGCGCGGTTATCCGGCGTGTAGCCTAGTCACTATACGTACTGCACTACAGAGACTTCCTTCAAACGCATTTGAATGAAATTTAATAAAGTCGTTTAATGTCAGCACCAAAACCTCTCAAAGGCATTTAAGTATAAATTTGTTTCATAGATTGCCAGTAAAATGGTTACATTTAAATGAAGCTGAAATTGAACTTATCGGTTTTCTCAAAATTTTCTCGTCCTACAGAAGTTAATGCTTGACATAAAAAAAAGTTTTGACCGCATTAACAGTTACAGCTGTCGCGTGACAATTTTTAGAGTATGACTAAAGGTTTAACGTATTGCAACTGGAGATATCTGACTGTGGTATGCATGCAATGTCTAAGACTCTCAGTAATGAATCTTTATCGACGATATGTGGATGTCTAGACAAAAGAGCTCATGTGGTTCCGAAACCGTGCTTCGCGGACTGGAAAGATTGTAAGGGCACCCACGGAAACGTTCTCTATTGGCGATTTATCGTTTTGCGAAATTCTTAAGTAAGTTATTAGAAATACGCTTTAATTGTGCGATGCATTGAAGGACACTGTCGGCAGTAGACTGTGTTTACAAATCCTGTCTAGAGTCATATTTCAAGGAAGAAACCCCCAGAATTATTGAAGTTACATATTGAGAATCGCACGAAAAACACAATAAAATTAACTTCAGACCAACGAACTTTTTTCGAATACCTGCGCGTCGATGTGTTCAATTATCCTTTCTTATGATTTCAGATAAAAATCAAGGGTTACGTCATGTTTAATTGTGAAAACACTCGTGCCGTTCATCTGTGAGTCCGTCACTTTCGTGAAAACTGAAAGGGATTGACGGGAAGAAGAAAGAGGTTATGAATTGCTGTTCTAAACCGCTGGGGTATGAAGAACAGCAAAGAACCCAAAAGGAATACACACACGTAAACAACACTGGCGGTACATCGTTACGTCTTTTATCAAAGAGTAGCAGTTTTCGCTGTTGTACTCTTTAATATTAACCCTTTAAAGACGAAATGTGTTCGTTTCTATGGAAGTATTTAGCGCGTACTGCGCAGTAAACACTCTCCACCTCAGCTATAAAAAACAATCAGTTGAGTTTGTATAAGGCAAAGTTGCTGTTTGTTCTGATATGCATACAAAACACACAAACGCAATGTGGGCACCACGTAGAATTTTTTAATGTTAAACCTGGTGGTACGTAAAGTTACCGCTAGGCTTTAAAAGGTTAACTGCCTCGAACTAAAATACCTTCATGGAGCAGAGTCCTTGAGAATCTAATATTCTGCTGATTCAATCTAGAAGTTTTGCTCGTTTGAAGGAGTTCAGAAGTTCAGTGCCACATTCAAGTACCTCTTCGAGAATTGTTTTGGGACTTTACATGCTTTAGTAAATTTTAATTGCAATTTGTACAGTCCGTTTTCTGTAGGTCCTTTAGCTTTGCTTGCCGTTTCTTGTTTGAATATTCATGTTAAGTTCTGTGAATATTTGAGGTCCTGGCTTCATATTCATTTCTACCCGTGTAGAAACACAGGAGCATTTTGGATGCTAGAGAAACGCCTAGATAATTACACAAGGAAACGGCATTTCTGAAACAGGCGTCTGTCTTGAGGGGACAGATAAGGTTAAGTGGAAGTAATTTTCTGTTGACGGTTGCAGTAGCCACAGCTTGTGAAGGAAAACGTGGCGCCAGTTAAAATCAAGGTTAGCGAGTTTAGTACAGCTGCTAATATGGCAGTGTAATGACAAGAGAGATGTGAAAATAGTTGCGTGACAACCCCTGGTTAAGCAATTGCTATTTTTTATGCATATCGCATTAATTATGGGCGAACCAATCGGCGCTTATAAATTTGTTTATGCAACAGCAAAAGGGTAAATACGGAAAGATGTAATGTCCGCCTTAACCCTTTAAAGACGAAGCGTATCTGTTTTATATAAGGACTCAGTGCGTACCGCGCTGTAAACACTCCCCACTTCGGTTATAAAAACCAATCTCTCAATGTTTTATACGGCAAAAGTAGCTGTTTGTTCTGAGATCCGTACAAAACACATAAACGCAATGTGGGCACCACGTAGAATTTTTTAATGTTAAACCTGGTGGTACGTAAAGTTACCGCTAGGCTTTAAAAGGTTAAACATGTTTCTCATTAGTATTCGACAGTGTACCAAAACAGTCTCGAATACAAGCTAATTGAAGAGTGTTTTTCATTTCAAGCTTCTATGCAAGAGCAAATATCTGTAGACGATGAGGCGCCTGTAAACACACACACACACTCCCGCACGCACAGTGCACGCAATACTGATGTGCATATTAGCTACGCTTGTACGCCAGTTTTACATATAATGCCATACTTCACACAGGCCTGTTATGTAGAAACATTGCTTTGTATGTGTCTAAGTTTAGGCTGTTTTAAAATCATATAAATGCATTCATATTGTTTTATTACTCGCGTAACGTTTTATTTACGTTGCTTTTAATTAGGCCCAAGTTTAGTGCTAGTAATTCGTTACTTATTTTGCAATCATTACGTTTACCACTAATTATCAGTTTATTCAATATACTGTATTGACAGCCTGTTTGGATTTACTTTGTTCACTGTTTTTTTCAGCTTAAATTGGAATTTATGTGTTCCTTTCAGCATTTGTTTACAGTGTATTTATAACATTTATCAATTTTAGAGCTCATTCTATTTTTCCGCTGGGAGACGTTGCCTTGTTTAGTGGATCGCTTGTGACCGTACTTTGAAGCTGGGCTGACTATTTTTATTTCTATTTTTGCACTAAAGAGACAATTGGGGACACACACACACGCACGCACGCACGCCAGGACGCAGACTCCGTAATACGGTTTCGTGCAGACAAATTAGCCATGGCCTGAGCAAATACTTACCAGACGGGTTTTCACGGAAGACATCTGTTATGTGACGTTATGTCATAAATTTGTGAAACTTTGTCAGAAACAAACGGAAGACAGAAGAGTAACAGGGTAACTTGATTTGTAAACAAGTTTAGGCTTTGAGTTAGTGTCCGTACTAATCCACTTTTCTTTACATTGTAAAGAGAACTTATGCGTCAGTCGAGTGTATGTATGTAAAAATGTCATGTCACACATCAAATCGTGCACAACGTTGAAAATAAAATAACCTTAGTAAAGAATTCTAATAATATGCCGAATTTAATTTATTTTATTTGCAACTTTGTGCGCAAGTTGGTGTGTGAGTCAATATTTTTATTGACGTCGCCTACACGGTATGGACAATATAGAGTATGTACGTGTTCATGTGGACTTCTCTTCCATCAAACATGGTTACTTTTCTGTATCTTTACTTTTTTAACCAGAAACCTAACCTTATTTTAAAATGTGAAGGTACAGTGCGTTACTACTACACGTTTTCCCCAATCAAACATTAGTGCTGACATCTGCATGTGCGTCTGATCCAATGGCCAATGAATCAGAACAAACGTACGGGTTGTGACACTGAGAAGAATTGAAAGTTTTCTTGGTGGGGGGGAGGTGACGCACAAGAACCCCGTTTTTATCCTCACATGTTATTCACAGTCATCCTCACGCCTGGTTCATTATCCTGGCATAACATTCATAGTCATCCTTACGTCCCGTTTATTTTTATTATCACATACCACGTACAATCCTCCTCACATTTCATTTATTTTTGTCCTCACATACCATTAACAATCATCCTCATATCCCATTCATTTTTATTCTCACATACTATTCACAGTCATCCTCACGTCCTGTTTATTGTTATCATCACATACCATATACACTCATCCTTACATCCCGTTTATTGTTATCCTCACATACCAATAGCAATCATCCTCACATCTCTGTCATTTTTATTCTCACAGTCCTTCTCACATTACATTTAACGCTAAAGAGCATCTGTTTTAATGAACACCAAATCAATCAACGTTAGAGATAACCCCTGCTCTAGGTCTGGGAGTGTTCTAGGGATCGAACCCATCAGTTCATTTTTCCTGGGCATTGAACGGTCCGAATAGTTCGCGCGCGCGCCAAATATGAGGCATGCGTACAGATGTTGCGAAGATTGCAGGGGGAGTAGGAATCGGAATAGCAGGCCAGACTGTTGCGCCATCTGTAAACAATTTGTGAACTACGTAGTGGCTGTGATCGATACAGCGTGGGATATGAGAGGTTAGTCGAGCAACAGATGCGGTCAACGTCCTTCGCGCTAATTTCTGAATACAGTATTATAGTATGTGAGGACAATAGCAGTCAGTCACAACTAAGTTATTTTAGTATATCGTATGGTTTGAATGCGATATGTTTCGGCTGATACACAAGAAGCAGAAACATTATTATGCAAATCGCAGTATGTTATTTTACAAGATCCGTCTGTACAATTTAGATCTTAGATTCACAAATATTGTAAGGGTATGGTAAACTGAGAAATCTCAAAAACTGTACACTTTCCACAGAGATGTGACAAAACTGATAAGTTAAAAAGTTTTGGGCTTAAAATAGTTAAAATTAGAAATAGTAAACTAATATTTCCAGAGGAGAATGTGGATTTTATTCTGTATTATTTGGCCTTGGGAGTCGTTTTATATTTCACATTTCTTTATATATGCTCTCGATTGAAGGAATGTTCATGATGTTTTAGCTGTTAACAAACAGTGTTAAGTACCAATCAAAATCGTGTATGTTTGCAAATATATAATTTCCAGATTAATGACAAGACGAATAGCATGTAAAAAATTTTGTGACTAGTGGTACACCGTATTAAAGGACTGTGATGGGTTATCGCGGGCGAGGCGGGTTGACCACCGACCTCCATACTGCCTAGTGTCATGAATTACTTTTCGCGCCTATTTCAATAAATATTTGCCAGGTAAAAAAAGTACCAATAAAATTTAGGCATTTTTTCTCAGATTTTGCTTGTTACGAAGAAGAAATATTTAAAACTTCGATAAACTGCAGTTTATTCCACGCAGAGTAGATTATTGTTCTAAAGAAATGAAAGCCATCTGGTAACCTAGGCTACATGCTGGATCACGGAGGAATCATGGTTCCATCTGGTAACCTAGGCTACATGCTGGATCACGGAGGAATCATAGTTCCATCTGGTAACCTAGGCTACATGCTGGATCACGGAGGAATCGTAGTTCCATCTGGTAACCTAGGCTACATGCTGGATCACGGAGGAATCATAGTTCCATCTGGTAACCTAGGCTACATGCTGGATCACGGAAGAATCATAGTTCCATCTGGTAACCTAGGATACATGCTGGATCACAGAGGAATCGTAGTTCCATCTGGTAACCTAGGATACATGCTGGATCACAGAGGAATCATAGTTCCATCTGGTAACCTAGGATACATGCTGGATCATGGAGGAATCATAGTTCTATCTGGTAACCTAGGATACATGCTGGATCACGGAGGAATCATAGTTCCATCTGGTTACCTAGGCTACATGCTGGATCACGGAGGAATCATAGTTCCATTCCAGGCAGAAGCAAGATATCCTTTCTGTTCTTCACAGCGCTCAGAGCGCTGTGGGGCTTGTCTAACCCAATATTCAGTAAGTACAGCGGGGATCGATGGTAAATGGCCGCAGTATGAAGCTGACGACTCACCTCCTTCTAAGTGCTAAGGTTAAGAATGAATGGAGGTATACCTTCTGTGCATCATGATATGCACCGGAACAAAGTTAACCTTTACATTTTTACTTTAACTGTACTTATCCCCTCGATTTGCTGTATTATGTACCATAATTACGATTCATCGACACTTACAAATTGACAGTTTCTTTTGGAGGAAAATTTATAATGACTTACGAACTTGTGTGTAAAATTTGAGGGAAAATCGTGAGGGCATGCACTGCCAAATGCGTCATTTGTACTAACCTCGCGCAATGCGCACTACCACGGATGAAAGCTGAGACTACCTGATGTGTTTTGCACGGAAGCGATCTGTCAAGGTCTCGTATTTCCCGAATGGACTAGTGCTGCAGCCTGTGGGTGATATCGTGTATGTGAGCCTGTGATGGTCTGGTACCAGAATAGTGTTTCAGCATTCGCCAGCAGATGTCAGCGAAGTGATGAATTTGACGGGATTTTGTGGCCATTCCCGAGCAGAAAATTCGTTAATTCGTGCAAGAAACATAAATATAAACAACGTATTTAGTGTAACATTATTGTTTCAGATAATTAAAGGTAATAGGCTAAAAGTTAAAATACTTTACACTTATGTTTATGGGAAATTATTCCATCAGATTTAAAAATATCGGACAATGGTTGTATATTTGTAACACATTTCTTGTGCGTTTATATTTACAATCTTTAGACCCACTGGGATTTTCTGTGATTTAGAAAAGGAAATAATATTTTTACGTGATATTTTTCCTTCAAATTTTACAGTTTCTGACTGTTTCTACGTAGAATGTGCGCATATAAACGTGGATAAAAGATAATTTTATACATTTTGAGAAAAATGCAAAAAAATCAAAACATTTTGCAAGGCTTTTAAGCAAAACTATTCCTTTACAAAAACTGTCACGTTGCGTGCGCATTTAATTTCTCTTAATCCACTGAGTTGTTCTGTGGGTAAAACTTAAAATAATATTTAAGCGTACTTCCTGTAAAAATTTAAAACTGCGTTACAGCAGTCCTTGCTGTTGCCCACGTCGCTGTTCAATTAACAGACCGTCTGCATTGCTGCAGGGAGCGCAGCGCTCACCACCCTTCCAATTTCCCGTAAATTGGGTCTACGCATTTTATTTCAACGTACTGCAATTAATGTTAAGTTAGTGCTCGCCATATTTAACCCTTTAAAGACGAAAGGTAATCTGTTTTATATAAGGACTCAGTGCGTACCGCGCTGTAAACACTCTCCACTTCGGTTATAAAAACCAATCTCTTAATGTTTTATAAGGCAAAAGTTGCTGTTTGTTCTGAGATCCGTACAAAACACATAAACGCAATGTGGGCACCACGTAGAATTTTTTAATGTTAAACCTGGTCGTATGTAAAGTTACCGCTAGGCTTTAAAAGGTTAAATAAGGTGCTGCAAATGGTTTCGTACAGCTCGCTGACAGTTATCACGCCTAACAAATGCCTTGTGTTTTGCATATCGAAGTACTGCTTGTGAAACTGCGGTCACTGTGTCCTGAATCTTTTTTCAGAAGGCCTTCAATGTACATTTTATCCCTGAAATGCACCACAAATGAAAACTGAACAGCTTTAGGTCTGAAGAACGAGGAGGCCACAATCGCTTGGCTTGTTGTGCAGTAACAAAAAGGGGTGTCTAAACGACGCGTAGAATCATTTGCGGCCGTGTGACCTATTGCACTGTCTGGCTGAAAAAAAAAACAGGGATGGGTTTTGCCATAATCATTCAGGTGATCAAAAAGATGTTGGATTGTGTAACATGTAAGAGATAACTTGTTTTGTCACGAAAAAAAAGGCACAGTGATACTAGTTGCGCCGTTGGCACACCGCATATTGAATTTTAAGTCTTGTAATGACACTTCGTATATTAACGTGGGATTTTCTGCAGATCAATGCCTGTTATTCTGGGTGTTTGCCTATGCACTGAGCTCAAACTAAGTTTCGTCCCTAAGCAGACTAGTGCGGGCTCTAATTCTGCGTCATGCAGTACGTGAATGTGCCATGTCTCGGATTCACCTTTGCGTTACGACACGTGTCATATAGTTCCTGTACAACAGCTGTCATGCACGAATGAAGCTGCAATAGTTTTGTTGCATTTCGTGTTTATGACGCAATCAGGCCTGTATTCTGTGCTAGTCGGACGAACGACTTTCCTTTAGATATTTCGAATCTGGTGCCAGTTTGGTGCCAGCTTCGTACAGTATTTCCTCATTGTGTCGTCTGCATTTTCTCTTACTGACTAGAGGTTGAACCTCTTGGTGGAAACTTTTTCACTTATTTGAAAATTTTTGCCGAGTTTTGAACAGGCGCGTCAGGAAACTTTCGTCTGAATTCACGCGCACACACTGCTGGCTTGTACGATACAATCTGTATCCGGCACATTCCTCGTACAGAGATACGCGAAATGCAGTGATGTTCCCACTGCGACTGAAGACCAACTCACTGCACGAATACGTCGTGTGAAGGCGGCAATTTCCGTGCGATAAATTGCCGACAGAAAATGTCCAACGTCATAGGCCAGATAAAATAACACTATAAATCGTGGAATGTGATTGAATTCTATGGGGCTTAAGCGGTGGTGTTGATATTGCGGAACAGTCTCTTTTTAGACTTTATCCATCGTCGACATATAATTAAAACACGATGTTTTGAAAACCGGCTGTGCTTCCTTCTTCAGGTGCGCGAAACGAACATAATTGGTGGACCAATTACAACGAGCTATTCTTACTCCATTGGAGTATGACCCTATTAGAGTATAACTCCAATTATCCGGATTAATTGGGACCGCGAGCCTTCCGGATATGTAGAAAATCCGGATAATTGGATTTGTCTTTTAAAATAGGCTATATTGGTGATGTAAAGTGGAAAAAAAATTCTACAAACGGCTATTTTTAGGCTACATATTTATTTACATACAAACAAAACATTAATACACAATTCCTTATGTGTATCTGACAATGGGGGGAAAAAATTGAGCCATAAAAAAGATGTACTACAATTACAGTAAGAAAGTGTTTGACTTACAGGTTTAATTGATGAAGTCAAGGAAATATCGATGCGATAACCGGTAATTTCAAGGAAAATTAGTTCTGTAGAATTCTCGACAAAGTGACCTGAAGGGCCAAGCCGATCCGGGTGATTGGCGATCCGAATAACCAGCGTCCGGATAATTGGAGTTACACTGTATGCGAAGTTGGTTCAGTTTTGTATAGGCGAGAGAGGATTTGCTGAACGCCACTGACAGGCAAACTGGCGACTGTTGCCATAGAGACGTCGGGCCGGCTGTAAATCAATAATGGGGTCCAGACCAAACCGCAAGGTGGCTCGTGGTTCTATCCTGAGTTTAGTGCCTATTTACATTACGCCTATCAACCTCTTTATCCCGTCCATTTGCTCCACCGACTTCGTAATAAATATATATATAACAAACAAATGGAGATCGAACAAGTTCTGAATTCATACATAGTGCTGGCTTTTGATTCTACTGGGAGGCGCGGTGAAGTGTGTCTGGGCAGTGAGGTAGCGGTCATGGTTATTAGGTTTACAGGAAGAAGCTGGGTTGCTCTGTTAACAAGTGTGCTAGAAAAGGCGTTTGACACGTGAATATTCACTGGCGTATACAAGAAATGCATGTGATTAACTCGTAATGGGGCGGTTATCTACGACTGACGCTCCATGTTTTCGTTTCCTGAAATGTTTAAACCTATGACGCATGAAGCTCAAGTAAACAATACTTAATGTTTCGTTTCCTCTATCACAGAAAACACATTGATTTTCCAGTAGAAAATACAAGTGAAATGATCCAGTTTTCAACATCCAATCCAAGATCCATTATTAACCCTTTAAAGACGACACGTATCTGTTTTGTACAAGGACTCAGTGCGTACCGCGCTGTAAACACTCTCCACTTTGGTTATAAAAACCAATCTCTTAATGTTTTATAAGGCAAAAGTTGCTGTTTGTTCTGAGATCCGTACAAAACACATAAACGCAATGTGGGCACCACATAGAATTTTTTAATGTTAAACCTGGTGGTACGTAAGGTTACCGCTAGGCTTTGAAAGGTTAATACCTACGTCTTCCAGGCGTTCTCTTTCTCGCAGGTTTCCGTATCAAAACTTTGTATGGATTTCTTTTCTTTCCCAGGAGTGCCACATGGCCGCCAGTCTTCTCCGCCTTGATTGTGTCAACTCTGTAATACCTGCCGAAGAGCACAAATATAGAGGCAACTGACTATGCCGTTTTCTCCAGCCTCATTTATTCCTTTGTGCTGTGTTCAAGTATATGCCTCGGCACGCTGTTCTTGTACACCCTAACTCTGTTCTTGTAGCTTCACATTCATATAAATCAACAGCAAAATTATACTTCTGGGTGTTTTAATCTTTACCTTTAATTAGTTCCTTCTTGAATGAAATCTTTTTTGTTAAGTTTCTTGCCCAAACATTTGAAATTTGCTACAGTTTAAAATGATATATCTGGCTGTCTTTATGTTGTGATTTTGTCCTGCAGTGTTCACGAGATATGAAGCTATAAGTAGATTATTCAGCATTTATTTCAAGGCCAATTTCCCTACTAGAGACTAAAAAAAAGTCTGCATTTCTCCATTAAACTAACGTCATCAACATCAATCAGAGGTTGGTTTGTTCCATTAAATTTCACTTACTCTGAATTCCTTGGGCCTTCTTACTGGCTTGTCTGAAACAGCTTGGAAAGAAATGGGCATGCAACACATATGCAGGTCATTCTGAGAACGAAACGAATCAGCATCCGTCTGTATCAGAAATTGCTGTAGGCTTTGTTTGAAAAACTACAACCCGGGCAATATATCTACGCGTGACGTAACGCTGAAGCGCGTTCGTGTATCCATTTTTGCTGTGGAAAAGCAATGAGTATTACGCGTTCTGAGTGTGTATATGTGTAGCCTTAGTTATACAGCATGCAAAGCCCATGCGCCGTATTGTATTGTGACATGTGACCAGTCCGGCTTTACCATATTTTTCCACATTATCTCATAAATGACACGATTTTCGGGGAAAAGTTATTGAATGTAAAATGTGTGTTTTGATTTTCTCTACAATTTCTGTCTGAAACATTTCCCATTGCAAGAAGAATTGGGCGAGGTGTGATAATATACGTACAGAGGTCCTCATGTAAAGTGCCCGTTATTTTTGTGAGGTTTTAATGAAATTTGAATTTTCTCGACAGATTTTCGAGAAATACTAAAATATCAGATTTTATGAAAACGCGTCAAGGGGGAGCCGAGTTGCTCCATGGGCACGCACGGACAGACGGACAGACATGACTAAGCAAACAGTCGCTTTTAGCAATTTTTCGCACGCGAGTAAAATGGCTGCTTTAATTACAGAATTCACAGCAAGAGGAACAAGATATTTTGATTCGATTTCTGGGATTTGGGGGATGAAAATGGGTGAGATTTAAGGAGGACAACAGTTCAGTATGGTGACAGTTGTGTGAACCAAGAAAAAAAGTACACGAATATATGGAAATGTTCGAACGATGCTAAACCAATGTTGATTACGTGTGTTGTGGGCGAATATCGGTTGCAGCGTGTGTTGACGTTAATAAACAGCCATGTCACCGCACTGAAACAACTGGAAATCAGTATTCACCTGTTTCATAAAAAAAAATGAACACTTGACATAGAAATTAATGCAAAAATGGCTTAAGGTGCAACAGGAAGTACTGATTTAGTTCTGGTGGAATTAGGGGTCTTGCGGTTGGAAGAAATTCCTTGAAATGCAGAATAGTTAGCCCTACATAGGAAATTAAGGCAGGCGTAGTGTATGCCTGTACCTAAATGCATAATTATTTTATCAAAATTTAAGGGACTCAAGACGTTTTATTTTCATGTACATTTTTTGTATAGAATCACAGATTACTACAGGTTCATAATTGAAACTTCTGATAGGTTATCATTGTACATGTTTATTTTATTCACTCACTGTACGTAATATTTTTACTCATAAAATGGAATTTTTCAATTGAATCCCAGCAGACTGGGGACATAATGGCATTCTGTCATATGAAGTGCAACGTCCAAATAAAGAAAAGTCCTTTCAGTCTACTGAGAGGCACAAACAAATAAGCGGATGGGGCAGACCCAACCGGTTCAGGACGGATTGCTCGTAAAATTCTTCTTAATTTGACTTTGACTTATTTTATTGCACGGACAGTTTGAAATATTCCATAAATAGTTCCTCAAGGTTTACGACCCCATAGTCGTCACAAATGACGTCACAAAATTGTTGATCCAGTAACTCTTGTTGCATGACTTCTGTAGCGGCTGCCATTTTCAATATTTATACAAGCAGCCTACACGTTGCATTGTCTCATAAAGTCCCAACCAGATTAACGTTTAACCAACTGAGATCGATTGTCTGTTTTACGTTAATAGGCTTTCATTCCGTTGCAATCCTGTTTATGCAACAACAGATTTTATGTTACGTACAGGAAGTGTTCATGTGAAATGAAACCGTGACTATGTATGACTGTCCATATATCTAATTACCAGCGCTATTTGTGTAGCAAAAGTAAAATTTTTCGAGTGAACATGCCTTTTTGTCGGGTTCACAGCCTCGTATTCAGGTGGTTGCGTGTTCAAATCTAGGTCCGCAGACCGACTATCTTAGGTTTTTGCGTGTTTTCCTCAGTCCCTCCAAGGAAAACCCGTGGTAGTACCTCCAAGTACACTGAGACAGCTTCTTTCCGCATTCCGTCTTATTCATTTTCTTAATCGTGCTATCACTGGGCGGTATATAGTCTAAGACACTTAATGACATTTTCAAATTTATCATAGACGAAGCAGAAGTCTTCTGCTTCTGGGATGTTGCGTAGCGTTGGACGCCTTGACCCTTGAAGATGAGACCGGATGCTGTCCGGAAACGTCGGTAACAATGTAAGAACTGAGGCTGTGCAATATTCTGGAAGACAGAAGACTCCAAAACCTGAACTACACGGCTGCTAAAGTCTGAAGTCCGACTTAGACGAAGTAATTAGAGAATAAATAAATATGTGGAAAATTAAATTTTCATCCCTAGGCCTAACATCCATTACAGACCCTATTCTACGTAAAGCTCAAATATGGTTACACATTGTGTGAGAATGACCCGTTATGTAAAAGCGTTTCTTCGTGCATACTAATTCTCAATATCATTAAGACATGTATAAGAGGTTTCATTCTTATATCGAGTGCAGTTAAAAAAATACAAAGACAGTTGAACTGTGTTTCAATGTTTTCGTGTTTTGTGAGCACGGACATCTCTGCCAGAGAAGCGATTAGCTAATGGTCTGACTTTCTGGGTTTCGTTTCTTGGGAGAGGTCGGGAGCTTTATTTCTGTCACAACGTCCAGATGTGCTCTGCTGCTTACACGGCGCGCGAATCAATGAGTGCCGGTACTTTTCCACGGGGTTAGGGGTTGTAGCACAGGCTGTCCTTCAGGTCGCGTCCAGACTTGAGCATCCTGCCGCAACGTTAACAGCCTAAGACTGTATCTACGTAGTATAATGCTCAGAATGAATGGAACTTAACCTTGTCCTCCCCACACATACTCATGTTGTAGAGGATAAGTGCAATAACTCTCTGACCCTACACAAGGCGAGCGCAAATGGTCATTGCCGTCGTCACTCTGAAGAATTCAAGCAACACACAACATCAGAATATTCTGTTATTAGTATATTACAATACAGTATTATAATACAACAGAAATAAAACACAGAATTAGTCAAACAAGAAAGGCTATAAATGCTTTAAATTCTATTTGGTGGCACAAAAATATTACTAAAAACAGAAAATGTTGTATTTATCAGAGTATAATTCAGAGCATTTTGACATATGGCGCAGAATTATGGCAAATTCCTACCAGAGAAATGAATAAAATTATATCTACAGAAATGGATGTGCTAAGGAGGGCTGCAAGAAAATCAAGGATGGAAAGAATAAAAAATGAACATATAAAGGAGATCATGGGAGTGAAAGGAAGCTGAACATCATAGAGATCATAGAGACAAAAAGACTAGAGTGGTATGGCCACTCAAAAGGATGCCAGAGAAAAGAACACCAAAATTAATTACGGAGTGGATCCCACTAGAGAGAAGGGAAAGAGGACGCCCAAGGAAGACTTGGCTAGAAGCAGTGCAAGCAGCCATGACAGCGAGAAATGTGGAGCCAGGGCTGTGGAGAAACAGGGAGGAATGGCGTTGGTTTCCGGAAGAGGGCGTCAGCTGTTATAATACCGGATAGATAGGTAGAAATTTCAACTTCCAAAGTCTCGAATAAATGTAGTTTAATTCCAATATTCGGAAGGTACGTCTTGTACAATCGCTTCACAATAAAAAATATTGCTGGTAGAGCATATTTGTGCTTGCTCTGTACAGCGCCGTGTCTGTGAGGTAGGCTTATATTATTATTGAACGTATTAATATAAATGAATTATACAGAATTACAAAAGAAATTTCGAATAATTTACGTGTAGACTTACTGTGAAAGTTAACAGTGATAGTGGAAATGTGATTATCATCACCACTTTCAACGTCGTATTTGTCTTTCGTTGACTATTTACTGCACGTTATTCGCACAGACTGCATACACGGATGTTCATTGGCGGTCATGTGTTAAGTCCGCATCCCCTTACTGTGTACTACAGTTGTCAGGGGGTCATTTGCCGTCTGCCTTTCTCGGTGCGTTATGACTTCGACTTTACTTGAAACTCAGATATTAATAATTTTTCTCAAAAATTTATTATCCTATAACAGATTTTTACGCATATATTACAAGATAGAGGCTTTACAGTACGTATTTGCAGCAGTATAAGTAAAATAAAAACATTTATTTATTTATTTATTTTGTTTATTTATTTATTTACGTCTTTATGGTTTATTTAAGGATGTTACCTGTAGCTCAGATTGTATAGTACTGTGCAGGCCTACGTGGTCATTAGTGGACTATTAAGTGGAAGTGATGTGGAAGGAAGCGCTCCTGTTCTCATGTAAGGTATTGCCACGGCATGTGCACGGAACGAGGGTAAGCAACTGCAGAGTCGCAAATAGTCTCCGGGGCCAGGTTTGGAAACGGGACCTCCCAAATACGAAGCAAAATGCTATGCATTCGACCCGACAGTACGATTGATAGCAGTAATAGATTTTTGTATTCTCCAGAGGCGAGTATGAAGACCAACGTTATGTGCAAACTCGCAAAGTAGTCATTTGTAAAGCACTTGTCGTGTAAGAGGGAGTAAACATTTATTAAGTATGTGTAGTGCAAGTGGGATTAAAAATTTATGGAATATGTGTAGTGCAAGTGGCGTTACTAACTGACTGACTAACTAACTAACTAACTAACTAACTAACTAACTAACTAACTAACTAACTCCATGGAGCAGAGGCCTTCTTGAGAAGCTAACAGTTTCTCAGCTAGTCAAGAAATTCCCCGCATTTTATGGAACCCGGAGGTACGTTACCGCATTCACAAGATCCCGCCACTTGTCCCTATCCTGAGCCAGCTCAATCCAATCCATGCCCCATCCCACTTCTTGAAGATCCATTTTAATATTATCCTCCCACCTACGCCTGGGTCTCCCAAGTGGTCGCCTTCCCTCAGGTCTCCCCACCAAAATCCTGTATGCACATCTCTTTTCCCCCATACATGCTACATGCCCCGCCCATCTCATTCTTCTCGATTTGATTGCCCGAATAATATTTGGTGATGGGTACGGATCATTAAGTTCCTCGTTATGTAGTGCAAGTGGCGTTACACATTTGTATAATATGTTTAGTGGAAATGGGAATATACTTCTTCCTATTAGGTGCAGTATGTGTGTACAAGATGGCACAGTATGTGTAGTGAGAATGGGAGTAGACCCATGTTTGTACAACGTGTGTTGTAGTATAAATTGGAGTAAACCTTTGTACAATACATATGTGAAGCGTAAATGCCAGTGTGTATTTTCACGTGTTTGGAATGGACAATACTGTAAGGGTAATTTGAACATAGAACAAACATTTGCCATAGCCCGCGTCATTGACGTGTTACCCAATTTCCGCTGGCAAACAAATCATGTACAAAATTCTGAATCTTCGTTGATTTGTCCTGTTGAGGTCATTAAAATATCACGTGACATTCATGGTTTTATAATTTCCTTATGACTAAATCCCCCTGCCATATGTTCCGTTATGCTTATAGGATGGATTTTGACGTGTTTTATTCTCTTACAGGTGAGGGCTTCTTGGAGCGACGCTGTATGGCCAGTGAGTGTTTTATCAGCCTGTCTTGTAGTATAAGAGCTGTCCCGTCGTACTGCCCTACAGTAGGTATTGCTTACGACTGCGTTACGTAATTATTGTGTAGTTTTATGTTCATGTCTTGTGACATTCGTATGAATGGTGGCAAAGTCCACGCGCTCCAGGTTACCAGTTACTGTGGCCAATAGTTGGTGTCTGTGTTGTTGTTCTACGTCATTATTTTAATACTCAAAAATATCTTTAATCTACTGCCATGCTGTGTGACACTTTGAATCTGGATGTTCTTCGTATTAGTTCGACAGTCACGTTTTTGACACGCAGAAAACACACTGCATCTCCATTACAAAGAACTTATGATAAATTATATTCAGAGGAATAATCGCCGTTTCGTTTGCGAATTACAAATACACTGTGTGAGCAAAATATAGAATTTTCGAATGCTAATACTGGTGGTATATAGTGCCCACTTTGCCTTTTCATGTAACAGCCTTATCAAACCGTGCCGTCAAATTTAGTTGCTTCTGAGGATTCCGCTCGTCTGGAACATGACGCTGCGTCACTGGGTAATCAATTTCCGACATTTCGGATGAAGAAACCCCTTTCATCTTCAGTGGTTGGTAGGTCTGAGAAGAATGCCTTACAGAATCGATAAAGCGAAATTCCTTTGTACTTTTCGAAACTCTAGACCTATAACGATGAAGCAATACGTTCCTTCGAACGTTGGTAACTGAGTCCCCAGTGAGGCGTCGTCGTGTCCCTTTAGAACAGTTTCCAACCGCGTCGCTGTGATAACGTCAAACCCTGCTTCGTTACTTTTACCATGCCTATAAGAATCGCTGTGAAGTTCTACTGCAGGGGCACACCCAGAATTTTTCCTTGGGGCGGGGGGGGGGGGGCTGACCCTGAGGCTATATGTAATTTATGTTTCATTTTAAAAATTATGTTATAAAAATCATGCTGTAAGTACAACATAGCACTGTCTGCAAATGCATTTATATACATACGAATATAAGGACATGTTCCGTGACTCAATCACATTGGCCTGCCTTCTTGTTTTTTTTTAATTTTATTAATTTATTTTTCAAAATTCTCGTGTAGTAGTCATCCGCCGATTTCGGCGACTGATTTGGGCTGAAGGGAAAATCATGTAAAACTTCTGATATCATAATATGTACAAAATCTATGTTTACTAAATATCAGTTTTGTGGGGTTTTGGGGGGGGGGGGGCTGCAGCCCGGCAGCCCGCATCCCCCCTCGGTTGCGCCGTTGTTATACTGCGTGAGAGAACCGCGTCGCATCAAATATTGATAAGCAGATGTGAACACAGCACACAGTGCTTTTTAAAATGCTAAGGGAAATTTGTGGCTGATGTTCTGTGTGAGCGCTTAGCCGGGCTGCATGATCTCCCACAGAGTATCTTCAGTGCGCCTGACGTGACATTTTCTATCTCCTAAGCTCATAAACTGTGGGATTTGACGTTCTCACAGAGGTATTTGTTGTTGAGGATTATTGCTTTTCGTCTCTTCATTAACAAAGTGTTTCTAAACATATACATTATCATGTTTAGCACTTCCTTCGTTTTGTATTTTCAGAAGATTTCAAGTCTTCTGGGATGTTACGGCTGTTGTTTCGTACATATTTACCGACGTTTCGAAGAATAGTAATGCCTTCATCTTTCGGGTCAAGCAGTCCAAGAAGAGCCCCTCTTGGACTCTGTGACTCTGAATATCGGTACGGAGTAACATCGCAGAAGAATTATAGTTTTTTTCATCTCGTAGGTCATGCTTGGATAAGTGTTGTGCGAGTATAATCCAGGATGTACCTTCAATGCTCGAACAGACATGAAGAGTGAGTTTTTCATGTCAGAACAAAGAAAATGGTTTATATTAACCCTTTAAAGACGAAACGTAATCTGTTTTATATAAGTACTCGGTGCGTACCGCGCTGTAAACACTTGCCACCTCCGTTATAAAAAACGAATCAGTTGATGACGTTTAAAGTAAATATTGCAGTTTGTTCCGAGATACGTACAAAACACATAACTGCAAGGTGAGAACCGTGGAGAATTGTTGACTGTTCATCCCGGTGGTACGTAAAGTTACCGCTAGGCTTTAAAAGGTCAACATACTTCCGGAAATGAGGAGCTGATGAGTTTAATGGAAAGACTGCATTCAAGAAAATTACTTCAACTACGTATTATTTTACTTCCATGACGTAGAGCAGATACACTTAAAATACACGTTCCCACTTTAAGAACTGTGAGGTCATTATTTTTCATCAAGTCACAATTTACAACAATGTTTAAAATGTGTCCTTCTGAATCAATGCACGCTGGACACGTCTGCTCATGGACTACCGCATTACCGCACTACCATACTACCGTACTACCGCACTACCGCACTCTTTCGAAGGTCCCCGAGGCGATTGTGAATGGTTTGACAGGTATAAAAAATTCGTTGCTGAAGCGTTTCTTCATTTTCCACTGGAGCTGAATACAATAGAACTTCTGTTTCCCCACAGAAAAAAAATACTAAAGGCTATAGGTGGGGTAAACTTGGGGGCTGTACCTCGAAAATTAAGTTTTTGCGGACATTTATTTACACGAATTTCTTTCTTTGTTTTTGTGTGGAGAACTTACTCCTGAGACTTGTCCAGTCATTTTAGATACACTCGGAGTAAAACCATCAAACCACATGTAAGTTATATGTATGACTCATTTATTTTTAACTCCTCTATGTTTCGTTCGCGACCGACCATCATCAGGGAGAACTGCAGTACATAATAATAACTGCCTACGTTTATTGCTTTAGATTTGTGTCCAGTAACAGCATTTGGTATTTAAAACATACAATCTATCACTGTAATCCAGAAAGCACACATTCGGCAGCCATACGTATTCGTCACCTCACCGTCAGGGAGTCCGCACCGTTAATAATTATATATTAACCCTTTAAAGACGAAGCATATCTGTTTTATATAAGAGCTCAGTGCGTACCGCGCTGTAAACACTCTCCACTTCGGTTATAAAAACCAGTCTCTTAATGTTTTATAAGGCAAAAGTCCCTGTTTGTTCTGAGATCCGTACAAAACACATAAAGGCAATGTGGACACCACGTAGAATTTTTTAATGTTAAACCTGGTGGTATGTAAAGTTACCGCTAGGCTTTAAAAGGTTGAGGTGTTACACAACATTTGCATGTCACTGGGCTATTGTGCATTGACGTAAATACTCATACAGTAATCCAGTTCTTAACCTGGATAAGGCGCTTTATATGTATATTTGCCCTAAGCTGAAAAAAAATTTTAATTTTTTTAAATTTCCCATCCCGTTGTGTGCTTATATAATACTGTTTTCAATCTGTGTAGATTGAAAACAAAAAAATTTATAGAATGTGCAGTATGCATATTAACAATAAGGCATATCTGTTTTATACTAATATTCATTTAAGCTACATTTAAAATTTGGTTCCCTTGGCAAACTTTTTGAAGAACATTCATAAACTGCCTGCCGTGCATTGACCCTGAACCTAGCACCGTTCCCCGTTACGCCCTGTGTAGCAGATATTAGTTTGACATTCGCCAGCACAAGATACGCCGTCTGCATCACAAGACACTCGTATGGAATTTCAATGAATAACCGCCATGTTATAATAACTCAACAGGAAAAGGCAGTATCGTCACATTTTCTTGCAGTCAGCACAGGACTGTGAGTTAATAGCCTAAACTCTGGACTAAACAACCATACACAATGCGGTAATTGACGCATAGAGGAACAGAAGTTGGTTAGCTACAGTGTGAAATTTCAGTTAACTTGCAATAAGTGTTAGTGTTTTCTTTTAATCGGCCACCAGGAAATACTCGTAGAATAGTAACAAAAAATGGTACATGTAAAATATGACAAAAAGTAAAGCAGTCCCATTACAGGCCTGGACAGGCCCTTAGAGTTCCAGGAGTTTGAGGTTCCCATTCTAGACAATCGGCACATGAAGGTGGTAAGGTTGTCAGCCCTACACACCTGTCGCCTTTACCCCCCCTCCCCCCCCCCCCCCCCCAAGGAAATATTCCTGGTACTCATTTCTGTTAGAGGCTGAGTCGACCCCAGGGCCATAGTGCGACAGAAAGGCTTATGTCAATAAAAAATTCCAATGAGTGACAGAAAGTAATAAATATATAATGGTTACTGAGTAGATGTACAGAGCGTTTCGCATAAAGTGTGCCAAAAGTCAGGATGGTGTTATACGCCTGTGCGCCATTTTGAGTAAAATTATTATATCAACATATTGGGAACTTCATGCCGGGCATACCGTTGTGATAGTCCTGTACAGAATATGAACATGTGCCCCCCCATTGTCAATCGTTATGTCGCCAAGAGCCTTTTACTTTCAAGATACTGTACCGTACTGCAGAACATCGGTCCTTATAAATCAACTTCACGCTCACTCCAACCTCTGGCAGACACTACTTATACGTGTTTTGGCCCATAGGCCTGGCCTGCGAGGTCCTCAGATATCACGCCCGTTGACTGCTTTCCGTGGAAGCATGTGAAACACATGTTCTGGCGGCACAGATCGCAGGCAAGAGAAAACCTCTTGCAGCGAATCATGGAACCCATTGCCCGCATGAATGGAAATGATGGAATTATCAGGAAGACAACCAGCTCTGCCGATTCCAGTGGCCGCGCGGTCTAAAGGCATAGGTCTGCGGCCGAACGCTTGCTGGGATCGTGGGTTCGATTCCCACCGGGGGCATGGATGTTTGTCTGTTGTGAGTGTTTGTGTTGTCAGGTAGAGGTCTCTGCGACGGGCCGATCCGTCGTCCAGAGGAGTCCTACCGACTGTTGTGTGTGTCTGAGTGTAATCAAGTGAAAATAAACAACCTGGACACCTGCTGTGAACAGGTAGAAGAGGTGAGGACTGCGAAACGAAACAGTCAGCTGTCTTTGAGACGCACGGGGTTGTGCACGCAGAACAACGGGGAATATTTTGAACCGCAGTCAGTTGAACATAACTGAAAATTGACTTTCGTTGATATTATGTAATCAAAACAGATGCTTTTCTTCATTTTGTAACATAGGTGCACTAATTCAACTAACTCAACGTAACTAAGATTTTGTAACTGTATTTTCTGATGTTATGGGACACAATTTTCTTTCGATGCTGTGCATAAAGCAGCGTAGTGCCTTTGTTTTGTAATGTTATAGTACATAAAATATGCTGCAGGTGAAGGCTTAATTGATTTCTTTCTTTCATGGTGTTACCTGACACATAACGTTCTTTTTATTTGTGCAGTACGACGAAATATACATAATGGAAAATTTTTAATTACAGCCATGCACGCACATCAAGAAGCGTGCTGGTTCATAATGGGGAATATACTTGTATACAAGTAGCATTTCTTCCTCAAAGTCACGCATATAATAACACCCTGAAATTTGGCAACCTAATGTGGAATATCTGTGCAATAATTTAATATTTCCCCATGACGCAACAGCCCTTATTGGGCCAGGGCGTCCTCATTATTGACGCTTCACGATCACACTCAGACACACCATACTTAGTAGGACTCCTCTGGACGAGTGATCAGCCTGGTGCAGAGACCTGTACCTGACAACGCACAACACTCACAAGAGACAAACATCCATGCCCCCGGCGGGATTCGAACTCACAATCCCAGCACGCGAGCGGCCGCAGACCCATACCCTAGACCGCGCGGCCGTTGGGCTCGGCGTGTACAAATTTAATAGATAATTCAAATATTCGGTAGCAGTATAGTCCTTGGACAAACATTATGCAAAAATTGTAGGGTGCATGTGTTATAGATGTTCCCGATAACGGTCTGTCGCGACAGAAATATGTAAGAGTTAAAACGAATAAGTGATATATAAGTGATATATAAGACTGCTATGTGCCTTCGTGATTTTCTGTTATACATTCCTAGAAAAACTCATTGTTCAAATGAACCTTCCTTAGAAGAATCACGTTCGGAGTTATGACTCGTGTAGTTTCGTGGTTTTGACCAACGTTTCGGAGGAACCGGCTGCCTTCGTATAGAAGGCGTACGATGTGAACAGTTTGCTCCGTACCAGGAAGGTCACACTGTTTAAATGCACAGCAGTGGAAACCCTACGTTTAATTCATTTTGTATCTGAGACTCTTCATGAATAGGAGGTAACAGCGACTTATCACCGTCGAAATTGTTACAGTCATTTGCAACAATTTTAGAATATAATTGTATCTTCGTATTTTCAAGGATGCTCAACAGGCAGCGCGGATGATCTAGTTTTCTGCGTCGACTGTCACGTATAATGAAATATTCTCGCAAGGTACCTTAACCTTTTAAAGCCTAGCGGTAACTTTACGTACCGCCAGGTTTAACATTAAGAAATTCTACGTGGTACCCACATTGCGTTTATGTGTTTTGTACGGATCTCAGAACAAACAGCAACTTCTGCCTTATAAAACATTAAGAGATTGGTTTTTATAACCGAAGTGGAGAGTGTTTACAGCGCGGTACGCACTGAGTCCTTATATAAAACAGATACGCTTCGTCTTTAAAGGGTTAACATAAGATTTACGTATAGCTCATGTTTTACGTAGCGATGAGCACACCTTCAAACATACCGCACTGCCAATAAAAATTACAGTTGTAAGTTTCTGTGCTCCAGTAATATGTTGGTCAGACTTTATGTGTAGCGTGTTTTGATAATATCTTCATCGAGCCTTTGGAAGTGTCACCTTATATCATGAAAGTTTGATTTTAATTCACTTGTTCCGTTCTAGATAACACTGTAGCGACATTGCATGTTCGATCAGCACGTGACAGACAGTGTAGCAACGTAAGTAATTTAGTGGATTTCCGTTGATGATAATTCCAATTGGAAAAATGACGTCACACATATACGCTTGAGGACTTTTATTACTTTTCCACCACTGCAGAACAAAAACCCTGTTGCAGCTGGCGACAAGCTGTCAGTGTCATATCGAGAGGCTATGAAAAGAATTTCAGAACCTACACGGCAAAACGCTTCGATGTATTACATCGTACCAGTTGTGTAAAGGTGATTAACCCTTTAAAGACGAAGTGTGTCTGTTTTATATAAGGACTCAGTGCGTACCGCGCTGTAAACACTCTCCACTTTGGTTATAAAAACTAATCTCTTAATGTTTTATTAGGCAAAAGTTGCTGCTTGTTCTGATATCCACGTAAAATACATAAACACAATGTGGGCACCACGTAGAATTTTTTATGTTAAACCTGGTGGTACTTAAAGTTACCGCTATGCATTCAAAGGTTAAAAGGGATTTCCAAAAAGAATTGCACATGAAAATCAGAATATCACCGTAAAGTGATATAGGCCTACTAATGAAAAATATATAGCTTTCTGATTTAATTATGAATCCCCCCCCCCTCCGCCAAATATACGGGTGCCACAATAGCTGAGTCAGGATAATGATAAGCTGCTGGCTGGACAACGGGAATATTATTCCGGGTGGTGGCGGGGACTTCATTCTTCACCGCCGCCTCAAGCTCACTTTTGGGCCCAACTCGCATTCTATCTACTGGAAATTGGACGGTCTGTCCGCGGGGTAAAGGGACGGCATAATGAAGCTGACCCTTCACCTACATCTGCCTCCGATGTGTGGCGCTATACCCACACTTCTGCACGTTCACGTACAGGGTTTCATTATATAACGCTGCGTAAGCGTGGCATAAGCTGTCGCTTTGCAGGCATGTTCGCAGCGTCATAATTTGAAAATCTGGAATCTGGCAATGTGTTGCCAGCACTTTTGGTCTTAATGTTCGTACAGGCCATGTTGCATATAAAAAAATTTGCCACAAAGTAACGCTACACACAGTGCGTATTGTATATACAGACAGTGCGAAAATTATGGTTACGCACACTGCGTATTGTGGGTACAGGCACGTTGGTACAAAGTGAGGCTAGGCACAATACTTATTGTATATATACGTTGCTACAAAGTGAATCTGTAGACACTGCATATTGTAGATAGAAACACGTTGCTGCAAAGTGAATCTGTAGACACTGCATATTGTAGACAGAAACACGTTGCTGCAAAGTGAATCTGTAGACACTGCATATTGTAGATAGAAACACGTTGCTGCAAAGTGAATCTGTATATACTGCATATTGTAGATAGAAACACGTTGCTGCAAAGTAAGGCTATAGTCATAGCGTGTTGTAGTTGCTGCCACGTTGCTGCAAAGTGAAGCTACACATTGCATGTTGTAGATACAGTGACGTTGCTACAAATTGAGACTACACAAACTGCATATTGTGCATACAGACACGTTGCTAAAAAGCGAGTATGCGCACACATATTGCATATTGTATATACAGACACGTTACTGCAGAGTGAGGCTATAGACGCTGCATATTGTAGACACTGACACGTTGCTACAAAGTGAGGCTACATACTGATTGTTATACATTCAGACACGTTGCTGCAGAGTGAGGCTACACACTGCATGCTGGAGATACAGACACCTTGCTACAGAGTGAAGCTACACACTGCATGTTGGAGATACAGACATGTTGCTGCAAAGTGTGATTATATGCATAAGAAATCTAAGTTATATTCTTCCTTATTTCATTACACATTCGCCATGTATGAAGTAAAATTTTATAAGATTCTACCTGCTCACAGTGGTGACTATAAAAATACCGTCTTTTGGGTTGTTATGCCGCGTAGTCTGATCCAAATTTATCAGCAGAATATCGAGGCGGCACATTACGCCGAATCATCTGTACATTTGTACACATCTGTAGGGCATCACATCTTCAAACAAGAATTCCATCCACAGTATAGGTCATAACATCGATTTTTAGACAGTGGGCCGTTCTTTACAAATATTATAATCTCATTATTTAATGTAATTTAGGAATTATAATTACCTGGTAGGCCACCATTACAGGTACGGCGATCTGATTTGACTAGAAACCTCCAATGCGAAGATTTCAGTATCAAATTTACTCGGAATCTTCCCTGTAGTTTATAACAAGAAACATGCATCTGAACTGATGTAAGAGAGCTTTCAGTCATGCGTTTATTTTATGTTCTTTGTGTAAGCACCTTTCAAATGTGACACTTCTGTCTGCACGTTAGTTTCATGACAATAGCCCACGTTCTTGTGACCACACTGGGCACATTCTGTCAGTAGGCTTATTGTGCAAAAATATTGTTAAGCTTCTACAAGTCACATAATTTGTATAAATCATTCTATTGATGTTAAAATTACAGTTCTTTTGTAACATAGGTCTTACGTAACTGGATCCATAATTAACCAGTCGGAAAATAAATGCAGAGACTCATTGTACATTTATATACCAAATGTGCATGTAGAGACTCATTGTACATGTAAATACCAAATGTGCATGTAGAGACTCATTGTACGTGTAGATACCAAATGTACGTGTACAGAGTCTTTCTACATGTAGATACACAAATGTGCATGTAGAGACTCGCACATGTAAATATCAAATGTGCGTGTAGAGACTCGTACGTGTACATACCAAATGTGCCCGTACAGACTCCTTCAACAGGTGGATACACGAATGTGCATGTAGAGACTCGTTGTACATGTACATACCACATGTGCATGCAGAGAATCATTGTACGTGTAGATACCAAATGTACGTGTACAGTCTCGTTCTACCTGTAGATACACAAATGTGCATGTAGAGACTCGTTGTACATCTAAATACCAAATGTGCATGTAGAGATTCATTGTACATGTAGATACCAAAAATGCATGTAGAGAGAGACTTATACAGTATCATATATAAGTATTATATATTTTATATATATATATATGAGGAAAATTCTCCTTACCGTTACTTCCCTTGAAAGTGAATACGTAATGTCCCAAAAACGACGTCGTATCAGTTGTGTTGCTGTTAAAAGCCGTAAAAGTGGAAAAAAATATATGAGTATTGACGAAGTGCCACGAAAGTCATAATATATCGATTTTAATAGCTTACTGCATGGCAGCGTGTTGTCATATTGAGCCTTCGCGTGACAAATTGTGACTTCAAGATGGGCCACTTCTCTGCTTTAGACGCCAAGAATTTATGCTGTATTGACAGTCCATTGTTAACTTCGTTACCATGGTAATGGGCCGAAGCACTAATAGTATTTCGAGGAAGAGGTGTTTGTGGCGTGTGAAACTGAACACGGGGTTTTATTTCCCGTACTTCAGAACATTACTGTCCACACAGTATACTGTCACAAGTCAATTAACATGTTTATTGTCGCCCAGAAGGGAGGTGAACACACATTCTTGTAGGCACTACTATAACTTTGTGCTCTGTTAGAAAGGCTTGTGTTTTACGAAAGTTTATGCCCGTCTAATGGATGGGTCTGGTTGGCCACTTGTAGAAAGAGAACTAAGTATTACATTTATTAATCTGTTATAAGGATTGCAAGAGGTAATGGTAACATTTTTCGGTGCTTGAGAACCACACAATAACACGTGTTCTTAAACTCAGATCTCGTTTATGAAAATGAGTGAGTGGCTTTGACTCCAGAGAAGAGGTCCCGATATATGAGTGCGTGAATTTGTAAAGGAACCATATACCCCCTAAAAACATACTAATATTGTATACAGTATAGGTCTATTTATGGATTGAGCTGGCTCAGGATAGGGACAGGTGGCGGTCTCTTGTGAATGCGATAATGAACCTCCGGGTTCCATAAAATGCGGGTAATTTCTTGACTAGCTGAGACACTGTTAGCTTCTCAAGAAGGCCTCTGCTCAATGGAGTTAGTTAGTGATAGGTCTATTTATCAAGGGTGCCGGGGTAGCATGTCGCTATTGTGATTCCAAAACTTAAGGACCGGAAGTGGAGGCCACCCTCTCTCCTGTATAACGGGTATGGGGGTTGCCTTTGCTGTGGGTAAGGCGGTCAGCAGTGACGCTGGTCACCGGTACCGTGCTCGAGAATGGTTGAAGCTGTACGCCTATTTCTCCTTTCCCTATTTGTCTTCGTGGTGTGCACAGGGGCAACTTTGCTTTGCCATGTACGAGTACATAACATTGATAGAATGAATGCATGTCAGTAATGTATTGAGAGAGGTGCGAGGAAGGTGGGCCTAGTCTGTCTTTTGGTCATAAACCCAGTAGTTTTCAACAGACTAAGTTGGAACCGAACTTCCCTTGTCAGGCCTGGTTCGAGTCCAGCCTGGGAAACTAACAATAATAATGTGTGTGGCGAAGGGTTCAACTCCCTCACCCACCTACATAAAAGGAAGGAAACACTCTGATCTGGGAAACGGGTGGTCTAAACAGAGCTACCCGCAGGGATAATAGCCCCACTGTTAACAAGTTCAAGACTTTAAGCCGTGATGCTGAAGTCCAACATCTGACCATCTCCAGCCACTGCATTTATGTGAGTCGACTCTCTTTACTGTCATAAATTCGTTGCAAGAAAGGTATGAAAAGGGTCACCCTCTTGACAATTACTTGACCTTACTAAGGGGCTTATCTTCCTAATAAGCTGGGAGCCGTGAACCCAGCGTTCAGGGTTCAAACAATGAGAGAAGATACCAACCCCAACCTCGTGCTAGGAGACGTGTTGAGAGCAGGTGTTCGGCGGACCCCAGTACTGTTTGGGGCAGTTCACCCTGAATCTTTTTTGGGTACAGGTGAAGAAAGATGAGTGACAACAATAAGTATCGTTATATATACACTCCGTAATTTCTAATATAATAAACGTATACGAGTACTTTGAGTTAACCAGTAGACATGATGAACACAACAACCCTGTGTCATCCTGAGATTGTCTCAACAACTGAGCTAAATCGACGAAAAGTCGGTGTCAAAGTAAAACTACGGAAATATGAATTAGAATGGCCGTCAATCAATTCCGGGGCTTGCCGACTGTCAGTAAGCAGTCTACACTAACATTCAGCATTTCGGGCTTATCTTCTTTACAGCGCCGTTGTTTGTTCCATTCACCCTTTAAAGACGAAGCGTATCTGTTTTATATAAGGACTCAGTGCGTACCGCGCTGTAAACACTCTCCACTTCGGTTATAAAAACCAATCTCTTAACGTTTTATAAGGCAAAAGTTGCTGTTTGTTCTGAGATCCGTACAAAACCCATAAACGCAATGTGGGCACCACGTAGAATTTTTTAATGTTAAATCTGGTGGTATGTAAAGTTACCGTTAGGCTTTAAAAGGTTAATATATACAGAAGCAAGTTCTGGTTAGGGTAAATGCTGAGATAATACGGCTTAATTGTATTAATAACAATCGCTGTGCATAACACTAAGTGCCGTCTGCTGTTTTCAGATTTAAAGGTTAAAGAAACAAGTTCATGAGGGCGATGAAATCAAGGTAGGTAAGATCTGCGGGTATTTGGCACTCATGCGGGAAATACACACAAAACTTTAGTTAGAAAACCTGAAGACATAGACTTAAATTTGAGGATAATATTAAAACGGGCTGGGACGGTGTATGGTGTAAAGGTGTATTTCAGGTTATGGTCCGGTGACGGATCCTTGTGAAAACGGTGAATAACCTTTGGTTCCATAAGATGCCTGGTAATTCCTCTTCAAAAAGGACTCCGCCAAATGTACTTAGGTTTTAAAAATTAATTTAATTTTACGTTCATGAAAAGAAAGTGCTCCAAAATATATATGCTAATTTAGACTTATATAGGCCTATAAAGAGCGAACACTATATAACGAAGGAATTAGTGACTCGTACGTGTCTCCTAGTATCTTAGAACAGTGAGGAATATGAAATCAGGACAGACTGGATGGGTAACTGTAATAAATACAAGGAATGAGTACACAATTTCGGTAGGAACCCCCTGGTAGAAGTCCAATTTCAGGACCGAAAAGGACGTAAAGTGTAACATGAAAATGTAACTTACAGAGAGAGGAGCATTGGGATGGAAGATGGTCAGCAGTGACAGTTAATGGTTTCTAATGACGGGTTTTGTATTAGCGGTGTTGAGCTTTCTGTTTCTGCTATAATAAAGTATCTGGTAGTGAGATTTTATATTAAATTTATACAAAATGAAATTAATTTCGCATACAAGCTATCCATAGTGTGATTCCTTGTTAAGATTAACCCTTTAAAGATGAAACGTGCGTGTTTTATATAAGGACTCAGTCCGTACCGCGCTGTAAACACTCTCCACTTCGGTTATAAAAACCAGTCTCTTAATGTTTTATAAGGCAAAAGTTGCTGTTTGTTCTGAGATCCGTACAAAACACATAAACGCAATGTGGGCACCATGTAGAATTTTTTAATGTTAAACCTGGTGGTACGTAAAGTTACCGCTAGGCTTTAAAAGGTTAAATAGACAATGGTATACAGCAAATGGCCTGAGACTTCCCTTTCGATATGTACGTCGAAGTCAAATGGGGTAAACACACATCTCAACAGTGCTGTCACAACCGTATTCTCAAGACACGAGGTGCAGTGCAGGGCTCGGTTGTGACTGGATGAACATGAGTACACTCACAACGAATACGGCGACGTGCTCTTAATCCTCAGTACCTGTAATAACCTAGCTGGAACTGCTGCTCGGGAATACGTGCGGCTATCCCGGTCGACGTCCCTCAGACGCTGATATGTTTCGACAACTGAAGCAGCTTCTTTACGAAGCAGGAAGTGTGACACATACGGCACTTAAGAATTCAGGTCGCGCACGGTCTGTAGGGACGCCAGCCCGTCAAGACGTTGTAACTGCAGGTGTGGAACAAGCCGTGGAGTAGCTCGGGCGATACCTCACAAGAATTTGAATTATGCCAACCTGTGCCAACTATCGAAGTACTTCGTGTTTATCGATTAAATCCACGCCACTGCTTGCTGACCTCACATCTGTCTCCAGTTCTACGTGCGCAATTTTGCGAACAACTACAACAACATGGTGCACATGAACTCTTTTAATACAAAATTCGGTGGACAGACGAAGTACGTTTTACGCGTGAGGGTATGTTTAGTGTCAAAAACAGTCTTGTGGGCAATGGATAATCTTTATTATGTACGCGAATGGGGGTACCGAATTGACTTCAGCGTCAATGTTTGGTCTGGCACGGTCAAGGACATTGTTGTGGGCCCCTGTATACTACCTGACGGTCAAACTGCTCAACGTTGAGCTAATTTTCTGAAAACTGCTCTGCCGGGACTGTTTGAAGTTGTAACTGCAGCTTTTAGGCACTTTCTGTGGTTTCGGCATCACGTAGCGGTGTGATGTAACATGTACGGGGAAGACGTCCAGGAATGGTTGAATGCGACATGTCCAAGAATGTGAATCGGATGTGGAAGGCTGATTACATTGCGTTGTCGGTCACCGGATTGAAGGTGACATGTCCAAAAATGTGAGTCGAATTTGGAGGGCTGATTGCATTGCCTTGTCCGTCACCGGTTGTAATTCCGATGAATTTTTTCATGTGGGGACACGTGAATGAGTACGGTTACGCAGTCCCACCTGGACTAGAGAAGATCTCGTGGCAATACTTATGGCAGTTTCGCAGCAGTCGGTGCCAGCGTGTTAGGGCCTGTTCGAGAGAATGCTATGAGACGCACTTCGGCTTGCCTTGAAATGGAATGTGGCTGCTTCGAACGTCTACTGTGACCACGAAGCGCACGTTGTTCGACCGTGTGACATTTTGTGCCTTTTGACGGTGACATGTGTGCTGAAAACCACATGCCTCAGTACTCACCTTATTTAACATTTTCGAATTATCACTTTAACAAGAAACCATGCTGTGGGGAGCTTGTGCGCGCGAATTTCTTTTCTGTCTGTGTATGGATTTATCACTTCCATCTGCTACATTCTAATGACATAAAATTCTCGAGAATAGCCTTTGGATGGCATATTCTCGAGAATATTCCCTAGAATATTCTCTGGCCCGAGAATTTTTTAGAATTTTCTGTTTCCCTATCAGAAAACACGTAACGATGGAACTGTAACATCATTATTATGCATAATTACTAATGTAGTCTAGAAAGATCTTCTCTTTCTCGAGTGGCCTGAACGAAATAAAGAGGTGTCGGTAAACGCACAACGTATCGAGGAAGAAGAAGAAAAAATATTCGCTATGCTGTACTAATCACGATTATTTTGCCTAGTGCATCCATTACATTGATATACGAGTAGTACTTTTACACTTATACTCACAGGATGCGCTGTTAAATTTTATATAAATGCGGCCATATTTCAGAATATATCTGAAGAAGAAGAACGCAATTATTTTTCAAACTTCCTACGTGTCGTCTGCGTTGTAGTTGCGTCGTGTTTTCAATCTTCGTCACTGTCATTTCCTTGCCGTTCCTGTTCTTGAGACTCCACCCCGGCGGGCGATGTCCGGTTTGTTTGGACGGACGGCGAATCATCAGCATTGCTTAAAATTTCACATTAGGAACTATGTACCTCAGTCAGCTGGTCAGCTCTTTCTTGAGTTAATCTCTTTCTTTTTGGCGGGCGGTACGTACAATGCCCTATGTACTGAAACTTCTTTCCATAGCTTCTGAGTTTTGAGGAAACTGCGACTTTTGCCAATTTTGAACCGTAGCACCGCAACAGCAAGTGGATGAACCACTTGCTGTTTCACTTCCCGCACTTGACGGAGTTGCAGTTTCTACTTTTACGTAGCTAGGAGTCTTTGAGCAACTGGCAAGATGCCTATTCATTCTTGTCGCGTTCTTCACGTATCCTGTTCCGTATTACTTGCAGTACACGTCAGGCAGAGCAGTAGTATATTCGCTACCATACAGTCAAGTCATGCCAACATGTCCCCTGGCAAGCTACTACTTCGGAAATTTTCCGAGTGCTACGGAATATCGCAACTGTACCTTCAAATGCATTCTGAAAGTAGTGGAAGTTGAAATAAAAAACAATGATTTTTGACAGTATATCTCTGCATCATAGCGCCAGACAACGGCGCCAGGAAAAAAAAACTGTATTGAAGAACCAATGCCGAGTGATAGTACCTGCCCTCCGCTAGTGTAACGCCACGGCATTCGCAGCGCACGGGTGTTCCGTAGGGACCGCAGGGGATCGTCAGGAACAGCCGATTTGCGCGACATAGTACCGCTACCGTAGTCCCAGAATACTGTCAAGAATTCGGCGGGTACACATGAGATACGTGCATATTGACAGTAAGGTCGTGGAACGTTCTCCAAAGCTTTAAAGTGTTCAGAAAAATTCAAGTGTTCGTTTTTTGAGAAAGTTCTCAAACATTCTCGGAGTGTAATCTTTCGGAGAATGTTTTCAGAATATTCTCGTTCTCGGATAATGTTCTCTCGAGAATATTTTCAGCTCGCACCTCTGCTACATTCCCAATCCATCCAAGTTTCCTTTATCCGTTTTCCTTGCCGCCCCGTTTTGACGGGGATATACCGGTATGATATGAAGCTACTTCTCATGCACTTTGTGTACTCCCCTCAGTATTGTACTGATGATGTACCTTCAGTATTGATTGCCTTGAAATTGGGCAACTTAATTCGAGTGTTATCAGCAGGCTACAAATAGACACGCCCACACGGAAATATGACGTCACAAGCTTTACTTTCATTATGGAATGAAGCAAGCAGGCCACGGGTGGGTCCTAGCTGTATTAATGTGGGTTGTGCAGACACACCCTGCCGCCCCACCCATTGTGTTGATGCGGCTTTCTGCACTACTGCAATACTGACAGCACTCAGCACTGGAGCTTTGCGAGACTGGTCTTAGTAAATATCCGATTTAATCGGGGCGGACTATTGTCTTAAGCCATACACGGTTTGTTTGTCTGTCGACAGAAGCCCTAAAAATATCCCTAATAGATATTACAGATGTATTTTATTAGGCCGATCCGCGTGGCCGCGCGGCCTAAGGCGTAAATCTGCGGCCGAGCGCTTGCTGGGATCGTGGGCTCGAATCCCACCGGGGCATGGATGTTTGTCTCTTGTGAGTGTTTGTGTTGTCTGGTAGAGATCTCTGCGACAGGCCGATCCCTCTTCCAGAGGAGTCCTACCGACTGTGGTGTGTGTCTGAGTGTGATCACACGGAAATAAACAACCTTGACACCTACTGTGAGTAGGTAGAAGATGTAAGGACTACGAAACAAACTCGCAGCTCTCATAACAGGGATCCCGAATACTGCCTTCTGTCACAAGAGCGGACTGCAATACGAAGGAACCAATAACAAATTTTCGTATTCTGTTCGTTTGGGGGCCTCCTGACCGGCGGGGCCTCCAAGGGCCGTGGATTTTGTGGGGGCCTTGTTTACGCCGCTGTTCTCGCGGCAGGTGTTTTTAACGTTGCTGTCCAGTAACGACATGCGTTGAGCTCCTTTAACTTAACGGACAGGGAGGAACAACGGCCCAGGACATGCGACGGACAAATGAAAGGACTGAGAAAGAAATGTACGGGAAGGGGGGGGGGATATTTCTTATTAAATTTACAACAACAGATGGCGTACTGTGGTACGAATATAAATATTTTCGAATTGCAGTTGACTTAAATATAATCTACGTGTGACATTAACGACACAAAATTCGGTTTCGCGGTTTACCTTGTTCTGTCAAGACGAATACCAGCAGAGTATCTTCAAATGTCTTATTATCATCATCATCATCATCATCATCATCTCCTTTATGCAGGGTATTCACACTTACATACTTGAAACAAACCAAGTTTGTAGGGTATACAGTGTCGCAGCTATCCTGCGCGTAATATTAATGGTGCGTATAACGTTGTATTCAATATTAAACTCTGTTGTGCTTCTACATTAGCACTTTCCGCGGTATGTGTGCTGTGCCCAATATAGCTGTTTTCTGTAGTTCCTTGATATCGTGCTTTCCTGGTATGCTGCTCAAGTATTATTATTATTATTATTATTATTATTATTCGTTATCACCTTTATGCAGGGTATTTAGAATTGTATACCTGAAAACCCGTGTTTCTGTGGTAGCCTATATAGTTGTGCAGCTACTCTGTAGTTACAATTTATGCTACGTATAATGTTATTTCCCATGTTAAACGTTTTGTACTTTTACATCAGTACTACCCGCAGTATGTGTGCAGTGCCAATATGGTTGTTTTTATTGTCGTTCCTTGATTTTGTGCTTTCCCGGTATGTTGTTCAGGTATTTTCTGAAGGATTTTGAAATGGTTTCAGTTGCCCCTATTATTACTGGTGTCACTCTTGTTTTTACATTCCACATGAGCTGTATTTCTATTACAAAGTCTTCGTATTTTAGGATCTTCTCAGTTTCTTTCTCGATCACATTTCTGTCTCCTGAAATTGCAACAGATATTAACGTACCCTTTCCTTCGTCACGGATTATGATGTTCGGTTTATTGTTAGGGTCAGTTCTGCCAGTTTGCACTTGTTGATTCTGTAATGTGGTTACCTTACCTTAATGGCTTGATTCTACTAATTTTGCTGCATACTCATACCAGTGTTCGTTGTCTAATTTTACTCCTGTTTCCTTGCGTCTGATAAACGGTACTGGAGCACAGACTCTGTCACGTCTCTTTATGTATTGTTCTTTTACCATTATTGGGCATGCTGGTATTATGTGTTTTGCTGTCTCATCAGATTGTTGATATAATGTGAATGTGTTGTCTGTTTATGTTTGTAATATTTTTGTTACATGATATTTTTTTTGTAATGTTTGATCTTGCGCTGCTATTATTTCGCTTGCGGTTTCTCCTTTCAGATATCCCCTCGACAGTCATTGACGTACGAAGATATTTAAAATATTTCTTTCGTAGTCCTTCCCTCTTCTACCTACTTGTTCACAGTAGGTTATTTTCACTTGATCAGACTCAGACACACACCACAGTCGGTAGGACTCCTCTGGACGAGGGATCGGCCTGTCGCAGAGACCTCTACCTGACAACACAAACACTGTACAAGAGACAAACCTCCATGCCCCCAGTGGGTTTCGAACCCACGATGCCAGCAAGCGCTCGGCCGCAGAGCTACGCCTTAGACCGCGCAGCCATTGGGATCGGCGTTAAAATATTTACTGTCATCATTTCTTAGCCCACTACAGGCAGTGTAAAACAGGCCACGTTTCTGCCTCGAATTCAGTAGGGGGTGTATCCAGAATGCGTACTTCATTTACTTCTTCATCTTCTGTAATTTCTTGTGCAGTAACACAAGAAGGACAACTTTCTCTTTGAAATCCATTTCAAAACTGGAGGTGAATTAACCCTTTAAAGACGAAGCATATCTGTTTTATATAAGGACTCAGTGCGTACCGCGCTGTAAACACTCTCCACTTCGGTTATAAAAACCAATCTCTTAATGTTTTATAAGGCAAAAGTTGCTGTTTGTTCTGAGATCCGTACAAAACACATAAACGCAATGTGGGCACCACGTAGAATTTTTTAATGTTAAACCTGGTGGTATGTAAAGTTACCGCTAAGCTTTAAAAGGTTAAGAAACAAGTTATTGCTACTTAGACACGCTGAAGCGCCACAAACACGCTTGTGGAGAATGTTTCGCTTCAGACGCGCCGCTTTTTGTGGCGCTACAAGAACTCATGAGAAAGGGTCCTAGAACGAACGGCCACCGACATCGCCTGTAGAGGGACATAAGGCGTATGAAATACAAAATATCATTCTAAGTGCTTTTTAATATTTCATGTTACACGGGACAAATTTTAACTGTTTCGCATATTGTACGTAGAACTTGGGATTCCTTAGTTTTTGTAACCAACTGAATACAGACGAACCCGGTTATAACGACGTCGGTTTATTCGACACCTCCTCTATTGCGTCAGATTTTCTGTAGTACCAATTAAATCGTCACTGTTAACCATAAAGTTGTAGTCCTCGGTCATAACGACACTTGCTTATAACGATACAAACTATTCAGTCCTTTTCATGACGTTATAACAGAGTTCGACTCTATATGGAATTCTAAATTCATATATTGTATGTTTTTAAGCTTCTATGTAGAACTACATGATGGTGGCCACACACACAGGCCGAAACATAACGCAATCACGCAGTAAATTTTAGCAAATAATTAATACTGCGGTGTCGTGCAACTGGTGTTGTGTTTAGGTTCGTATTGAGCCTTTTAACTTGTTAAATAGTAACCACTTTGGAAATGTCAACTGGACAGTCGTATAAAGCAGTCTATGCACAAACATTGTATCTACATCCCTCAGGTGTTTTCTGGCAGTCAGGAATGTTAGCAAGTTCATGCAGTCGTCGCACTCTGAGTATGAAGCCGTAGTGCGGCACTAAAGCGGATAGACTGTGCACTTCAGTTCATGCATCTAACCAGTACGGTACGACTCGGTATTTAACTGCGTGAAACATGGTGTAAAGTAGCAATAAAACATTTTTGTAACAGCTAGCGTTATTTATTTAGTTGCTTGGTTTAAAAAAAACTTTGGATATTTTGGCGTAGAAGCATAGAAAAATTAAGGAATAAAGAATCAGTTCTATCTTGTGTACGTTTGCGGGTTGTGACGCTGTATAGAGGTAGGCTGTATTTCTGGGGTTGCGGGATCCTTACTGCATTCTTTATATTATGCATACCGTTGTGATATTGGATCATTATTCAATATAAAATTAATTAATTAAATAAAACGCTACTTTACAGCAGGAATAATCTCAACACCCACTACTTGCCCTGCACAGTAAGAACACCAAGAAGAATTCAACGATTTTATCTACCGTCTGTATTTTATCATAAATGTATTTCATCCTTCAGCATATTATACGAGTAAATACACCTTAATTACAATTTTAATAATCCAAATATATTTAAAATATTTTATTTTATTTGTGACTGACTAGAATATTGTAAAATTGAGATCTCAATTAGTAGAAAACTTCTCCTTTTACATTTTTATAACAATGACTTGAACATGACTGCATGCAGTAGAAATATGTAGCCGCATAATTTTATACCAAACATCTAAACAGCTGTGGTAACGGTACATTTTTATCCTTACTGCTTATACCTTTAAGGCAAGTAATTCTTGTGAAACTTTCGGAATCCTTTTTGGTTGACACATATTATTATGCTTTTATTTCTACTGTACTGCCATATTTCCAACGAAACTGTTGAGAAGTCTGTCGCTGCGGATCAGATAGCGCTACAAACAGGCACTGTTCGCGCAGGTCGCCAAAACACGGTATCGATTTTTTGGTATGAGTGTGAGGGAAACCCGCCATGAAGTCAGCTGATGTGTCACTTCCTTTTTCAATCCTATACTTGGACGCACTGGCTCACACTGGGCTCATGTTGATGGATAACTGACGGACAGAAGGTCACTTTCGGCCCATAGAGGAGTTTAACCTATTTTCCTCTGTTCTGTGGAAGTAAGTCATACAGTAAATGAGAAAGGAAACAAGGAAATAAGTACATACCTTTTTTTTAATCCGTTATATGGAACTTATACCTTTCATTGATTTTTGTTCAGCACATGCGTTTAGGGAGCACACGGTGGCGCAGTTGGTTGAGGCACTACGCTACAAGCTGGTAGGTCGCGGGTTCGATTCCCGAAGGTGTCACTGGAATTTTTCACTGACACTGTGGCCCTGGGGTCGACTCAGCCTCTAACAGAAATGAGTACCAGGAATATTTCCTGGGCTAAAAGCGGCCGGTGTGTAGGACTGACAACCTTACCACATTCATGTGTTGATTGTCTTGAAATCTGGGAACCTCAACCTCCTGGACGCCTGAGTGCCTGTCCAGGCCTGTAATGGAATTCCTTTTACATACGTTTAGGCTTGTAAGCCGTCGTCAGTAGTCCCCATACGTTTACCACGCTGTAATTTATCTTTCTTATGTATATTTGTGTATGAGTTGCCCACTATAATTACACTGGAGTGTGTGACCTCATTCATATGAGTTACAGACATTAATTAGCGCAAGCGCTGCGGAGTAACATGAAACCTGCATGCGGAAAAGTTCTTTTGGTGAAGCTGTTAGTAGTTAAATTGGTTAAGTCCATCTTTTAGTGAAATATGCTTACCGTATTCATAAAAGCATAACATTGGTGATGCCTATCCAAAGACAGATAAGTCTGTTTCAATTCTGTAGTACCGTTTTTAAGATTCGGCTTAATATTATCCTTCCAACTAAGGCAAGGTTTCTCAGATGGGTCCTTCTCTTCTCATTATCCGACTGACATGTACCTTTTACTTTTCCTGTTCCTGCTACATGCTCCGTCCTTCTCAATTCTCGATTTTATCGTTCTAACGATATTTAGTGAAAGCACATTTTATTAAACTCCTCCAAAAGCACTATGTTCGAGCCTCCTCTTACATCTTTCATCTCAGATTCAAATTTCTTCTCTGCATTTGTTCTCAAGTGACCTCAGCCTTTACTCTTTCCACAGTACTAGAGATATGATTAAGTGACGGAATGACAAGATGTCTGAATCTAGCGGAAGGAAGCAAGCAGTCTCCTCTTGAATATAATTTGTTTCTTTTTCCCAAGTATATGAACTTTGCTACATTTCTCAAGGATTTACCGGCTGTCTTATTGTTACGCGTGTGATTTTACCCTGCAGTCGAGGACGCACGAACTTATATACACACACACACACACACACACACACACACACGGTTAAAATATGTGCTTCGATATACATGTTTATGCATAAGAGCCAAGCATAGTTCCTGTGCGTTCTTTCACGATATTCATATTTTCACTCACGAAGATGATAACATGTGTATCGTCAGCATGAACCAGAAGCTGAGGTGTCACACTGTGTGTTGACTAATAAAGTAACAAGATAAGCAATGTACGTTTAACGTAACGTTATGGCGTTTTCGCGTAACCATCGCTGCACTGGAAACGCAACAATGCGTTCTGTGTGTCTTGTTGATATACATGTAAATGTCAACAATATAAAGATATTGAGGGTTTAATAATATCTTGTCTGTCACTCATGTGAATTATCAGTGGTGTAGCTAGATATTTTGACGCCGCGGGCGAACAATCATAATGGCCGCCCCTAACAGAAATTATGAACTTTAAAAAATTCAGAATTATTTATTGAATTTCCTTTCGTTTATCTCCATAATTTAAAATTTCTGTATAGAAAATTTACATTTCTCTTTTAAATATATTTTGTTGCTCACTTCGCCGTCCCTTGGACTCTGCAGCCCTGGGAGGATGCACCACACGTCACCCCTTCCCCAGCTACCCCTTTATGAATGATAACGTTTTGCTGAAGGCTTGTTGCTTTGTGAAATACCTTTATGAATCGCGACACGCTATTACACATAATAATAGAGTGTTCCTGTCAAACCTCCTCTTTTTCAGACGACCACTGTTGAAAAATTACAAGAGCGGATGTAGGAACAGAAACTCGAAGAATTTGATCATACGATTTCGGAATATTCATTACGTAAATTGTGCCACTTCATAGCCGCTAAAGATAAAATGTGTTCTCCTCAACAGCGAGTGAAGCCTGCAGGAGGATACGCAGAAACGGAGTCTTTATTGCGGTGCAACGAAACCGTCGGCCAATGTACGGTAGGGTTGTTCTAGACAAGAAAGGTATTTTTGGTCCAGTTTGACAAGTTTCTGACAACGGGGACTATTCACAGTCTGGAGGTGCACTTATCTGTGTTTTCGACGAGACAATATGCCATGTCTACCCGAGAAGCCAGGCTGAATCCGGCTGTCAAGTGTCCAGCGAGGTACAGCTAGTACATATGACGGTGCACGCACGAACAACTTGTCAGTTTTTCATACAAAGTCCATACCGAGAGATAAGCCACAGCGACAGACCTTCAATATTGGCCTGCTGCATTGGATCAACAGAGATCTCGGATTCTTTCCAAGCGTTGTATTTTCTGATGAGTCTACCTCTCGCCTGTCGGGAAAAGCCAGTCGGCAAAGCATACTCGAATTGGGTTCGAAAAGCCCTCACGGCTTTCATGAGTTGGTCCGTGACAGCCTAAAGTGAACCTCTTATGTGACTTCGTGCAGGACAGGATTACAGCCGCATTCGCAAAGAAGGCTAGAGTAACATGTGGCGCATACCTGGCCGTTCTCGAACACTGTGTGCACGTCCGTGTAGCGGATCCGTGGCCAAACATCATCAAAAGACTGGGAGTGGGACCTCAATCCGCCCCCGCCCCCCAAACACCTTCCTGTATTGTTGAATCAGGCGCGACGAGCTAACCTATCGGCCACCTCTCTCGATGTATGTCGCTTGTCTAGATTTACACGCATGGGGGTACGTCAAAGACCGAGTAGAGGACAGTCATGTGCATCACGTTGCAGGATTACAAGCCCGCATTCATATTGTCAATGCAAGAGTCAACCCGGACGTGTTTGATAAAACATGGCAAGAAAAAGAGTACAGAGTTGTCATTATTTGTGCCACAAATGGGCCAAACGTTGGAGTTTATTAATGTGCCAACTGTTATTTGTCTTGATGCACAAGTATCTTCTTCATGCAGAAAACTGTATTCTTATCCCTCTTTGGCTTGTACTGGGGGAATTTTGAGAAGGATATCTATATATGATAACTAAAAGTAGATTGAAGAAGAATATTAACGCAGTTTGTGCCTGTGGGCACCATATAGGGTAAACCTGCCGAATTTCATGGTACGACGCTGTCATTTTCGTATATAGCCGTTCATTTATGTTCATAACAGTGTCAGTATCCCGGATTGCATGGCGTCGAATCGTAGGTTGTTTCGTGAATGAAGAATTGGAAAGAATTTGATAGGAAGCAGCCGTGGACTGCTCGGGCAGTAGATCCCAGATTTTGTCAGGGGGACTGAGGAAAACAACACAAACCTCAGTAAGGGTAGCCGATGTATGATGATTTTGAAGGAAGCCCTCGTGGTGTATTAAAGTAATGTCCTAGCATTTGACTCAGTGGATCAAATAAATTCAGATTGCCGGGCTGTAGAGCGAGATTCTAGCACTGAACTTGACGAGTATAAAATGCGAGTGCTAATTACTTGACCGCAACGTTCCGTCGGCACTTCAGTGTAGGCCTACCAAAAATTGTCACTTGTGAAACTCATATTACAGGTGATGAAAAGCAATCCTCGTGGTAAAAGTATTTAATGAGACTCTATTCTGTTGGCGGTTAAGAATTTAGCTGCAATATTTAGCTTAAAACGTTAGGCCTACATAAATTGTTCATAAAGTAAGCTTGTCTTTGTGCACACCATGATGGTATATAGTGGAGTGGAGTTATAACTCCATTCATTCTTAAAGTCGGCACTGCTTGGAGGAGGTGAGTGGTTAACTTCACTCACCTGCCGTTTTACTCCCGGCAAAAGATCTTTTGGAGCCCATTAAATAGGATGTTGCGAGGGCTCAAAAAGCCGGGCGGACGCTTTGGCGAAGAGACAAACCTCCTTCACCTGCCGGAAATCGCAATATGGTTCCTGAGATGTTCATCCGTTATTATTAAATGAATCCCTCTGGATAAGTTATGTGAGTTCATCTTAAATGTTGGAGAATATTAAAAAAAGCATGTAATTAATTTTTAGGCTTGTTCGAAAAACCGCGAGAAGCGACTATGAGCTTCGTTATGTCTGTCTGTCTGTCTGTCTGTCTGCCCGTCATGTCTGTCTGTCTGTCTGTCTGCCCGTCATGTCCGTCTGTCTGTCTGCCCGTCATGTCTGTTTGTCTGTCTGCCCGTCCGCATGGAATAACTCGGCTTCCACTGGGCGAATTTTCGTGAAATCTGATATTTGAATATTTCTCGAAAACCTGTCGAGAAAATTCAAGATTCATTAAAATCTGACAAGAATAAGGACACTTTGCATGAGGACCTCTCTACGCTTATTATCAATCTCGATCAACTCTTCTTAGAATGGGAAATGTTTCCGACAAAAGTCGTAGAGAAAATCAAAATATGCATTTTATTTCCAATAACTTTTTCCCGAAGGTCGTGACGTTTATGTGACAATGTGGAAAAATATGGTAGAGCTGGACAGACCACAAATTACAATATAATACAGCGCATGCGCATTGCATGCTGGATAACTAAGGCTACAGACAACACACTCAGAATAGGTAATACTTACTGATATTCCACGACAACAATAGTTGCCCGACCGTGTGTCAATATGACATTTGTGCGTAAATTGCCTGTCTTGTTAAGTTCAAAAATTGTGCATAAATATGTCCACTGGTCTTGCCTAGTTAGAAACTTGCAGAACAAGAATTGTTGGTAATCAAACATGAATGGACATATTCAATAATAAATGTAACTTCCAGTGTCCTACTTTCATTGAGCAGGATCGTTCTTGAGAAGCTGAGAGTCACTGCGCTAGTTAAGAGAATCTGTTATTGTAACGGAACCCCAACGTTCATTCCCGCACTCACAAGAGCCCGCCATACTGAACGTCGCGGTCAAATGTGCGGCCCTTTTGTTTCATATGCGGGAGGTCGTCGGTTTATATCTCCTGTCGGAGGCCCGCTGTAATAAGATTTTTTTGTGGTTCCCACAGTTTCTGCATTACAATTCTCGAATAGAACCTCAGATTAGTCCTCAAATCACTAACTTACCCAACCTTTGCGATTCTGTTCCGTGCTACAAATTATAATATAATCTGAGCGTCTGAGAGCGTCGTTAAACAACCACGAATAAATACAGAAATGACAGCCAGCCACTGACATCTGTCTTATAATTGGTCAGTCAATTCCACACCCTCCCTGTTTCTTAAATATTAATTTTAATGTTTTGTTTCCACCTACGTCTACGTTTTCATAGTGTTTTCGTACCCTCAGGTTACCCCACCAAAGTCAAGTAGGCTACGGCCCCATTTCTCAGGTCTGCCGTGTGTGCCACATATTATATCGTCCATATGTGTAGGATAGAGGCCTGGATATTGTTTATTTAAATACAAATGACTATTTAACGTGACAAGCTGTAATTTAATACGCAATTCATTCACGTTTTAGCTAGTTCAACCAGTTACTACTACTTTCTCGTTGTATACGAGAAGATATTTCTAAAAATGTTTTCTTTTGCATATTGAAGTGGCGTCAGTCCTAGCGCACCTAATGTCGAGCCGGTGGACATGTTTTGTAATTTATCACTTTGCCCCTCCTCGCCGCACCAAGCAGACGGTAGAGCGCTACGCTTTGCCAGTGTAGTGCAGGGCGGCCTACAAACAGGATCTACAGGACTACTGTGGTGAGATACACGCATTTCATATATTTTGTTGGAGGGCTTGTGGCAAAGCAGTCATTTCAGAATTTGGAGTTTTAGTGGCAATGCAGTTGTAGCGTTTGTAATTTGCACGGCTTATCTGCAGATAATTGTCTTTCACTGTCACATCAGACATTTTGATCATGGATAATGCAAATTGATGGACTGACGCTTTCAGGCATTAGTGTATGGCAATCAGTAATTGGCAAATTTCGTCTATCAAGTACTACTTTAAATTCGGCACAATTACACAGCAAGATGCATGTATTAATAACTTAAGTTGGTAAATATTTCGCCTTATCGGAATATATAAACCTCTCACTTAATTGTTTTTAATCGCTTATATGCGGCATATGTGTGTGTAGATGTAGTTTTAATTTACACTTAATTCCAGTTTCTGTGTAAAGAGACAAGCCTTACTATAGAATTATGGAAAGTAAAACAAAATTTCCGCAGACCAGGCTTGTGACAAATTCAAGCTTAGAATAATCAGAACACAAAGGCGAAAAAAATTGTTCTTGTTATATTTATTGAACTTTTTGAACACGTAATTCATGCAGTTGAATATTACTTGAGTCTGCCATACCAGTAAGGACAGTTTCATATATAGTTACGTTTCGCAATGTTGTGTAAGCGTAATCGATTAGTGACAGGCCTAAACCCCGCGAGATACAACGCTAACTACATAGTTTAATCTTGACACATTTTATGGGGCAAATTTTTCATGTGACTTGGAAGTTCCAAAGCTAATACTGTTTGTAGCGTACGTACCTTAAAGACAGTTGATTTATAAGATCGCTACGCTCTGTCTGTGTCTAAGTGTCTGTCTTAATTATGTTTATCTTATGAAATAAAAGACCAAGTTGTACTCCCATAAGAACATCACGTACAGCTATAGTTTCTCATGCGTCGTGATTTTCTCGCTGTGGTGAATTTTCAGATTAAGGTCTTGCTGGATGCGATGCGATATATTCTGATAATTTGGATGGATTCAAATTCTGGAAGACCTTAACCTTATTGAATTTTTTAATCTTTTAATCTTCACGTTTTTAGGCTCCTTCGCAAAAGAACTGCGGAAAGCTGCTGCTAGCTTCATCATGTTTGTCTGTTCGTCTGTATATTCGCGTGGAACAAATCGGTTCCCACTGGACGGATTTTTGTAAACATTTTTGTGGGCGGCGGCGGGCCGGGGGGTACTAATATCTGTTGATCAAGTTTAATTTTTGTTAAAATCTAAGGAAAATAACAGTCATTCTATATAAAGACTTAAATGCATTTTTGTTATTGGCCTTTATGATAGAGACGGGGTTCTCTGTTAGATTTTTAGTCGGTTTTTGGAATTTTGCCAACGCACCTGAAACGGATAGAACTTATAAAAAGGTATCAGACCGAAATCGCCAGAAATGTTACGCTGTACTTATATTTCCTAACTTGTTAGATAGGAGAATGGAAGAGAAAACGTACTGTACTGAGTGGTAGAAATGAATCACCGAATCCTTTCTGCTTATAAAATCCTCATGAATATAGGCCTGATCGTAATTGCCGTGATTTCCATTGTTCGACATGGGTCGGCATTATACGGTACCGTAGTTTGTTTTTGTGCGGGATTTCATACATGTACCCTATCGAAATTTGCGTACCGATATACCAATTATAAATATTTGACATTATTCAGCTGCGTTTGAGAAATTAAATGGAATTGGTGTGGGTCAACCTCATGCGTAGGAACTAAAAGACTTGTCGTCGAATGTCAAAGGCTCCCCCGCAAAGTACATTGTTACGATAAGCCGTTTCGAATCGCTGTGATGGAAGACCTGTTCCTCCGTCGTAAACACTTGTTAAGAACCGTGAAGAAATGTATATGTAATATTTTGACATATAAGGTGGAATGCAAAGGAAGTTATATGTTAAGGGGGCGCAAACCTAAAACTACTCAAAATGAAATTGATCATTGTGTTTTGGAGAGTTCAGTTGCAAATGGTTGAGACAGGTGTGTTGTTTCCGGTGGGCATTGAGCTCAAAACGTGACCAGATATCAAGTTCGGTGTGCAGGATTTGTAGTGTAGTACAGACATCTGACGTTCATTACCTCATGAAAAAGTTAAATATGTCACGTGTTTGGAGAACTTAAAAATATAGGGTTAATTTGAAAGCTGGGCTTCTTACTGTTCATTTGTCCTTGCACCTACTTTCTCAACAGAGTGCGTTAGAATCAGCCGAGCGCTGAGTTATTCCTTAAAAAAAGAAAGGGAGAAAACCAAAGATATGGAGGGTGTGGTGTGAATGAATATCCATTTCATATGACAGTAAAAAAGAACTATGGGAAATATTTCATCAAAAATGTGACCTACAAGTTGACTTAGCTACCACAATATGCCTGTATGTACAACTGAATGTGCATTGTTTCATTCAAAACGGTAATAGTATTATTTTTGCAAACATTTCAACTATGACTGTTTTTTCTTCAGGTGGATATACGTTTTGTGAAACTTTTTAAGTTTCTCGGTTCTGGCCGCGCATGCAAAGTAGGTGGTAGAGATTTTGCTGCTTTGAAATTTGGGGATAGTAATGACGATAAAGTGTGTATTTCCTCACATTTCTTTGGAAGGTGAAGTGATTTTTGTAATGTTATGATTGCTGGAATTTTTTTCACAACAGGGGTTTAATTTTGGTTTCACAGTACATATGGAGTCTTCCTTTAAGAGGTCTATTAGTGTGCAAGGGAATAAACTGGAAGCCTACAAAATTTTTGTCTTCTAATTCTACCTGTGTGGCTGTTGCAGGAAACATCCCAATTGCGTTTCAGTAACATTCTTGTTCTTGATGGTGTGCATTTTGCTTACTCTAATTTGAGCCTATGAAAATTGTTAAGGATAAGAATGAAGCAAACATGATTTTCGTGTATCCTGCGGATTAGAATGAGAACCTTAACACTACTCTTGAAGTTTATTGTACCTAAAGTTTCGCCTACAGATGGAGTTATATTTGAGAGAAAATTTTTGGTAGAATTTTGTAAGTAGTTGGTAATAATGGTATACATTACAGTCAGTTTTATCACCTTTCGTATAAATAGGCACAGTAATGGACTCCTTCCACTACGGAGACAGTTCTTCTTATTCCATATACTTCGTGGAATGTTTCACCTCCTGCCGGATTTTGATTAGTAGTAATCGAAATATTCTACAAGCTAAATTTCTCGCGATGGAAGTTGCGCTGTGCCGACCGGTAAGTTTCGAAGAAGCTTGGTGCCCTCATCTCGAGAGTAAAGCAGTTCATAAAGGTATCATATTCTTTCCAAAAGTGAGTAACCACTTACCAGTCGAAACGATGAAGTATCCCAGAAGACCCGAATCTTCAACACCGATATGAGAAGCTGAAATTTCTCTTTTGTGACGATTATTCAGTGGCTGATTTAATGTTACTAAGATTCTTCAAACTATGTAAGCGTGTGAATCACGTTAGAAGAGCATAATGACCCACTTGCGATCTGGAAGGCAGGTAACTTCAGACGAAGTCTGTACGAAATATAAAAAGAGTGGGAAGCTGTAAAAAAAGCGTTGCTTATGTTGATAGAAATGTGCATAAAGTTCCTGGAACGAAACATTCATACCGAAACACAAATAGTAAGTGATTATTGTGTCCTCATTTTATGCTCTTTGTTCAAAGAATAAAAAGAAACCTCTTACGTAATCAAGGAACAAGTATGCTATTGATATATATATATATATATATATATATATATATATATACACACACGAGGTATATACGTATAACTTAAATGAACAGCCCATTAAAGGCAATAGTCTTTAACCCTTTAAAGACGAAGCGTGTCTGTTTTATATAAGGACTCAGCGCGTACCGCGATGTAAACACTCTCCGCTTCGGTTATAAAAACCCGGGTCTTAATGTTTTTATAAGGGAAAAGTTGCTGTTTGTTCTGAGATCCGTACAAAACACATAAACGCAAAGTGGGCACCACGTAGAATTTTTTAATGTTAAACCTGGTGGTATGTAAAGTTACTGCTAGGCTTTAAAACGTTGGCCGAAACATCTAAGATTATTTAATCTTACCTTCTTGTAATTTTTAAATGTTGTAATGTTGGTTTACTGAACATTGCGGTTTGACAGGGCAGAATATTAACACGAAAAAAATTTTTTTTTATTTATATACTGAGCACGTCGTGTTGTCTGTTCAGCACTTTGGTTTTCACTCATTTATTTATTCAGCTCCGAAAAAGAACTGTTTCCAAATTCAAAAATGTAAGATATGACTTCTATTTGCTTATATTACAACTGAATTGAGAATGACCCAATCTATAAAAGTTTTTAAACTCAAGGGCTATGTAAGAAGCTTTAAGAAAACTTTCCAAATATTTGCTAATAACTGCCAGAAGTGTCACATAACATCAGAGGAGGGAGTCAGGTCTGTAAGGTAACACTGTTTCAGTTCAAGTTCAAATCACAATCAAGTCACGCACACAGGACTGTCGCTTGACTGTTCTGACCGCTAAAGTCATGAATATATTGTAGGTCATTTGGTTTAGGCGTTATCGTGAGATAAACATCGGAATCAGATGCACCTTCTTTCTTTCACTGCTTACCTTTCTGTCTCCCATTCTTTTATCTTATCCTTCTTCCTCACTTCTTCAATTTTCTTGATACATTCGTAAGGAAAGTTGTGTGTGTGTGTGTGTGTGTGTGTGTGTGTGTGTGTGTGTGTGTGTTTACTAACAGGAGGTCAGGCATGCTTTGGGAGCTGCAGAGAAGTTAGTTTTGAAACCGTATAGAAAAATTATCCGAAATTTTCTTTTCTGTAGGTTAAAGCACACGTAGATGATAGAGTGCTCTGAGTTACTTTGCTATGACTGCATGGGTTTTTGTGATACGCAGTAGGTCGGCCCTGTTTTCAAGTGGGATTTTTTATCGAAGTCTGTTAATTGCGCCTACATGTTGTTCTAGCCTATATTAAACAGACTCCTTATCTCCTACATAAATCAAAGTGCACACTTTTTTCTGTGGTAAAGGGCCCCACAGCAGACGCTACGGACGCAGCCTTAAGGCGTACTGTGCAATCCTGTGATGAAGATGAGTTTTTCCGTTTATCCGTCTAATGGAGCACCGATGATATGAAACTGACAGGGAAAAACCTGTTCTAGTGCCACTTCGTCCACCACAAATCCCACATGGACTGACCCGGGATCGAACCCAGGCCTCCAAGGTGGGAGGCCGGCGGCTAACCGCCTGAGTCATGGCACGGCCTAAGTGTACACTCAAACATACGTGATTGTGTATCTGTAAGGCCAAAGGATGGTACATGGTGACGTATACCGAGTTTGTATCAAGTATTTCTTTGTCATAAAGCTCCGTATGAAAACCGTGTTATTCACGCGACGTTTGAGAGCCTAACAGTGGTGCTGCCAAAGATTCAAGTCTTTTGGGATGTTACGCCTTCTGAACCTTTTAAAGCCTAGCGGTAACTTTACGTACCACCAGCTTTAACATTCACAAATTCTACATGGTGCCCACATTGCATTTATGTGTTTTGTACGGATCTCTGAACAAACAGCTATTATTTCCCTATACAACATCAAGTGATTGATTTTTATAACCCAAACGGAGAGTGTTTACTGCGCGGTATGAACTGGGTCCTTATGTATAAAACAGATATGCTTCGTCTTTAAGGGGTTAATTAGTGTTTAGTTACTGACGTTTTAAAGTATCGTAGCCTTTATTTTCAATGTCACACAGTCTGCAGTTTCTTCTGTGACCAGTTGACCCCAAAGAAGAAGGCACTAGGTTCCTTCGGAACATGGGTAGCCATTTACTAATTCATTGCACGAGACTCGATTCTGGATTTTGTTTATGTCTACCCAAAGTTCTCTTTCAATTTACTCATTCTTAACAGTTCCAAAATGGTCACCGTACGAAATCCAACGATAGGAACAACGAGGATGTCCCGTAAATGTCAAGCAGGCACAGAGGGGAGGTAGAGATATAACTGTACTACTGAGCGACCCCGGCGCTATGAGGTGGTGGGTAGTCAACGTCACGTACCTGCAGCTTTATTTTCGGAAAAGAGACTCGATACCCACTTGATAGCAACATTAGGGTTTATTTTTTAAGGTGAAATATCCTGGTTGCGTCATCAATTACAGATATATTTTTGTCGGAGTGATACTACACACCTCGAAATATGAGGTAAAATAGGCTACATGTTTCGGCTTGAATAAGACATCAATCAGGCCCATAACGGGAACACTGCAGTTTTAGTTTATCTTTTTAATGTTCTCTTTACTTTTCAATCATATATGTCTCACGCTCTTCTTCTGTACCTGTGAGGTACCTTCCTTTTCATGTATGTGTCCTTATACGGCTCAATTTCCAGTTTCCAATCTGCACAATACTACCCCATTTCTCGCGCGCATTGTACAACACTAGGCCTATATACAGTTCTGTCCTGCACGCTTCTTTTATATTCCAGTATAAATCTAGGGACCCCTGTTCTCTCTTTTTTCTCTCTCTCTCTACTTGGTGAATTTGCGTATCGTTACACCTAACTAACTAACTAACTAACTAACTAACTCCATAGAGCAGAGGCCTTCTTGAGAAGCTAACAGTTTTTTCAGCTCGTCAAGCAATTCCCCGAATTCTATGGAACCCGGAGGTTCATTACCGCATTCACAAGAGCCCGCCACCTGTCCCTATCCTGAGCCAGCTCAATTCAGTCTATGCCCCATCCCACTTGAAGGTCCATTTTAATATTATCCTCCCATCTATGCCTGGGTCTCCCAAGTGGTCGCCTTCCCTCAGGTCTCCCCACCAAAATCCTGTATGCAGCTCTTTTTTCCCCATACGTGCTACATGCCCCGCCCATCTCATTCTTCTCGATTTGATTACCCGAATAATATTTGGTGATGAGTACAGGTCATTAAGTTCCTCGTTATGTAGTCTCCTCCACTCCCCTGTCGCCTCGTCCCTCTTAGGCCCAGATATCCTCCTCAGCACCCTATTCTCGAACACCCTCAGTCTTCATGTCATTACACCTAGTTTTAACAATTTGTCATATAGCTCCCCTGGACGCTCACTCACAAAATATCTCTACTCCTTCCTGACGTGATCGTACACAGCAGAACAAGTGTGAATATCTGCTACGTAAAGGTAAAGCAGTCTCATTACAGTCCTGTGCAGACCCTGAGGGTTCCAGGAGGTCGAGGCTCCCAAATTTCTAGACAATCGGCACATGAAGGTGGTAAGGTTGTCAGCCCTACGCACCGGCCGCGTTTACCTCCAGGAAAAATTCCTGGTACTCATTTCCGGTAGAGGCTGAGTCGACAGGATAGTGCGACCATAGTGCGACCGACAGGATTATGCCAATGAAAAATTCCAATGGCACCATCGGGAATCGAACCCGCGATCTGCCGCTTTGTAGTGCAGTGCCTCAACCAACTGCGCCACCGCGGGCCCTATCTGCTACGTAGATATTTTAATAGTAAGCGGCGATCATATGAATTGTTATTTTCTTTTGAGTTTGATATGATAACCAGTTATGTATGTACGTATAACAACGTATTATTGTGTAGGTAAACGGTGTGTTGTCCCTGTGCAACCAATAAAGTGATATGTTGGAGTGGAGGTTTACCGTCACTCATTTTAAACCGTGGCACTGGTTGGAAGTGAGTGATCGGCCTTTTCACCCGCGGAAAGTCCCCGGGTATCCATCACATAGATGTCTTGCTGGGCCCCAGAGCATATGTGGATGTTTGGAGAAGCGAAAAACTTCTTACGCCTGCCGAAAATTGAATAAAGACTCGCCGGTTATAATATTTATACTTTAAATAGGAACAAACGTTGTATGAAGTGTTACTCTATGTGTGAATTTTAACCTATCTCACGTTTTAATTACATACTAACTGTGCGGTTACATATCTAGAAGCAGAGGTTGTGTAAGAAGGTATATAATTTACGAAATGTCAGGTAAAATGAGATCTTCGCTGTCCTGGGACTTTACGCAGCGTTGATTGGTAATTAGATACCGACGTTTCGGGACAACCTATTTCCCGATAAACGCTGCGTAACATCCCAGAGGAGCGAAGATCTCATTTACACGTCGGCGGAAGCTTGAATTCACGCAAAGTGACAGGTATGTTATCGTCTGTAAGAATTCTGTAAGGGGAAGCGTCAGCATTCGATGAACTTCTTCGAGTGACGGATATTATAAATACCTATTTCAGGTTTTTCACTGTTGTAAGTTAAAGTGATATCGTCACGCAATGTCTGTAACGCACGAAATCTACTATAATATAGACAGGCCTGTTACAATTACGGCTGCAATCGATGTAGAATTCCTAACCTTTATCTAGATGTTTCTGTTGATATCAAATCCAATTATCGGGTAGGCCTTTCGAAAATTATCCAGTTATGTAGGGCCTAATTAACCCTTTAAAGACGGACCGTATCTTTTATTTAAGGACTCAGTGCGTACCGCGCAGTAAACACTTTATACTTCTGTTATAAAAACAGTCTATTAATGTCGTATAAGGCAAAAGTTTCTGATTGTTTTGAGGCCGATACAAAACACATAAATGCAATGTGGGCACCACGTAGAATTTTTGAATGTTAAACCGGGTAGTACGTAAAGTTACCGCTAGGCTTTAAAAGGTTAAATTGCGCTGTAGCAGTGTATCTTGCCATTATCTATATTGCGCCACTGTCATGGCAAATCGTACATCCCTTTCTTTTTTAATAATAATCAAGAGGAACTTCTGGCCGCATTTTCTGTTATGGACGGAGTTCGAGTTTGCTTAACGCTTTCGAAAAGAAGTGTTGCAGAAGTATACCTGTGAGATTTACAATGTCTTCCTGCCCCTCCATATGTTCGCACGCAACAAATCGAGAAACATTGAACGGATTTTTATAAAGTTCTATAGGAATTGGTTACTGAAATGTTTTTGCGTACTGTGTTTCAATTTTGGTTAAATTCGGACAAAAATAATAAGCATATTTATCGAAGGGATAAATGTTTTTAATAAGAGCCCCACATAAAGGTGAAGCACGCAGTTTGTTATAAATATAGGCATACGTTTTCTGCATGTCTTAACACTTTTAGGGATAATTAAACAAAAGAGATTTTAGCTCTTAACTCGAGAACGGCGGGAATATCTGTGAAAAAAAATTTATAACGTTACTACTTGCTTGTCCGACCGATCTGTCCTATGCTATTTGTGAGACTGTCGGAAGTTAAAACTCACAAATTGAAAATCTAGAAACAGTAGTACGAAGCGCGCCAGAATAGCTAATGTATGCATGTATGTCCAAGCTAATTTTTGGTGTGTGGAATCAATAATATAGGTTTTACGCGACTAAAAAATTTTGCGAAATAACTGTAGGTAGAACACGTGGCAATATTTAGCAGTAGATCCAATTTTAAACGAGATAGTATGCATTTAGCTATATTACCGGGCATCTCTATACATACCTATAAATGACAGACGAAGGAGTTAAACTGTATACACTTGACGACACCGAGAACCTTTTGTTTTACGCCTTCAAATTGTGCGGTGTTTGTAATGTGTATTGCAGGGTGTTGTGCATAAAACAGACGACTGATATGCGTAATTATTATTTTGTTGATTTAGTTGCATTTTTCTGTAAGAGTTTCGCGGAAAGTGGGCGTCACTCCTTCCTGAAAGTAGTTATGGTAATAGTTTGTGTGTACGTCTTTGAGAGCAAATTGCCAGGCTATAATTATGACGTTTAATAATAACTTTTTGTTTGTCTTTAGTTCTACGCATTCCATTGCATAATCTGCTTAATTATACCCCTCTCCCGCGTCACTGGCTTTTTTTTATTTTAGTGTTAATTCTCTGTAGAAATTATTGTCGCCAGTGAGCTTACCTCTTGACGCAAAGAGGTTTGTGGCGTAAAAAAGTATTGTCTCAGTTTAGCCTAACGTGCAGAAGCGTTTCATTATGCTGCTGTAATGCCTTCAAGTTGAATGGGTCCCCTATCACGTCGGTTGGTGGCGAGTGGAGGAGACGGCCTTCATGTATGGCGAGTCGCCGCAACTGTTTCGAACAAGACAGCAAATGACGTATGTTCATCGTAACGCAGTATGCATATATACTAAGGAGTTCCTTTCTTTCAAAATGTGACACGGTTTCACAGTACACGTGTACGCTGGCAGGAAAAGTACGGCATTCCCTGCACCGATTTTCACAAAACTGATAAATGCCCTACAGCATGCATATCTGGTGTACTGGATTTCACCCAAGTTGGAAAATAAATGTGGCAAATAGAGGTACAAATCATTTTACATCCTCCATTAAAATATGACTTTGAAAGTGCCGATTTTGACGAAACTCACAGCCACTCACTAAGTGCTTTTTTTTGGGGGGGGGGGATCTCCAGTCCTGAATCGTATCTAAACCGTAAGAAGATGTAGAAAATGTGGGAAACATTTCATTTACACCTTTAAGTAAAATACGACTTTCGGTGCACTTATTTTCAACAACGGAATTACGTGGTGATCGTTTATCTCAAATTTAACCGAAACCGGTCAAGAATGCGGGCATAAATTCCAGGGCTGTGGAGTCGGAGTCACAAGTAATTTTAGGTAGAGGCGGAGTCGAAGTCGGAAGGAAATTTTAGGTGGAGGACTCCGACCTCAGTCTAAAATCTTAACTAGATACTCCAACTCCAGAGCCCTGATACCTACAGTAACCATTAGACTTATACTTAAATATAGGTTATAAGTCTAAAAAGCAGCCTGATGATTCACGTGGTGGTGATGAAATGTCTTATAGGTTTACCGTTATTAATACATATTAAGATTTTATGAAGGAGTCGGAGTCGGAGTTTTAAAAATCGAGGAGTCGGAGTCGGAGCTTTTGTGTACCGACTCCACAGCCCTGATAAATTCATTTACAACGTTAAATAACATGTGACTATCTTTGGGCCGAATTTGATTAAGCTGACGCTTACGCGACTTTTTCTCTATTTTGTCACGAACTCCAGTACCAAATTTCATAAAAATATGACAGACTGTTTATCATTGATACTACATCACACACAAACGGAGATGGTCTCCACATAAGGCATTTTTTTTTTTACTTCCTAAGAAAAGCCTAAGAAGTAGTTGCGGAAGCCCGATAACAGGTGGTTTTCCAGCTTGGGGGAGTTCGGGAAATTCTGACACGCTGCGTAGGAAGGTTTAATTGACAGCTTCTGTGTGACTGTGTCAGTTTATTACATTAACACTTATATGCAATATAAATAAATACCTGAGCAAGTAAAAGCACAGGCTAGAGTCCTTGTCCATACGATGGTGCCACAGACGGATGTTAGATTTATGGCCGCCCTGAGACCCAGCCTCGGCGCTGGATGGCAGTGGGTGGTCAAGATAAATCTCCGCCCCCTTGACCTCTGGAAAAGAACGCTGGTGCCGCCTGAATAAGAGACTGTGTGGGCGTGGGTCCGTCTAGACGTGTTTGGAGATGAGAAAATTAAGTGAACAAGTACTGACGAGAATAGTGAAACTCATTACCGTAAGTGGTTTTATTCTCCTGGATGTGACGGGAAAACTCCTTTGTGACGATAATCCCCACCCCCCGCAAATTTAATTCATTGTCACTTGACCTATCGACATCTCGGCTGCTCTGAATGTCAGCTGACATAGACACGTTTATAGTACAGACTCTGTTAATAGCCAGGCCTAGGAAGTTTTCCTCGTACATGTATATGTGGAGGCATTAACCTTTTAAAGCCTAGCGGTAACTTTACGTACCACCAGGTTTAACATTAAAAAATTCTACGTGGTGCCCACATTGCGTTTATGTGTTTTGTACGGATCTCAGAACAAACAGCAACTTTTGCCTTACAAAACATTAAGAGACTGGTTTTTATAACCGAAGTGGAGAGTGTTTACAGCGCGGTACGCACTGAGTCCTTATGTAAAACAGATACGCTTCGTCTTTAAAGGGTTAATAGTGTGCCCTATTGGTGTGTCTTTACCGGCCTTACAGTAAGTGTAGCCACTTTATAACTAGCTGTAGTCGCCCCTGCTACCTGCAAACATGACACAGTTTGTGTCTAGTCGGAGAATAAGACTTGTGCTAAGCAACACATACAGCATTGGCCTATTGCTAAATACGGAATTATATCAGACAGTCCTAATCGTTTCGCCTATTAACCCTTTAAAGACGAAGCCTAAGTTATTTTATTTAAAGGCCCAGTTTGTACCGCACAGTAAACACTTTTCATCTCGGTTATAAAAACCAATCAGTTTATGTTATATAGGACACAGTCACTGTTTGCTCGGGGATAAATAAAAAACACATAAATACAATGAGGGCAGAATGTACAATTTAAGCCTGTTGTTGAGTTTAGTACTCAGTTGGCTTTGAAGGATTAATGTGTGTTGTGTTCACATCATATCAGTAATTGCAGCGGCTTTTTTATTTACATAAACTGGAATTCCTCTCAACATCTACAGTCGAGATTCCCATCGTAAGAAGCCTATCCGAGAATCGAACTGCGGTCCTTGGCCGCTTACGTAGTTTCCTGGACATTTTCCGACGTTCGTACATATATAATCACAAAGTTTGTCTGTATTTTGTTTTGTTCCATCAAAGGACAAAAATATGTTACGGTCTGTCAAACCAGAGAACGGCGATTTGTTGTTAAATGCAACTTCCACTTGCTTGGAACCCTTTGTTTAAGTACTTCTACACACACAAAAACTCAGAAATCGGACATATTGCGTTACCACACCGTAAAGACAATTATATATCACTGTATTTCCAGCACAGTGTTTTTGTTTTCTGTTTTCCTGGTTCAGCCCTTTCACCTTCAGCTCTAACAGGGCAATTAAAGATGCCTTTCAGTAAATTCGTAACGAAGCAAATTGATATATGTCTAAAGCGGACAATAGAAGACAGTAATATTAGAAACACTTAAGCGCCATTGTTCACAGTTTCGAGCCAGTACAGAACACAGCTGTACAAAGGCTGAAGTAATGATGGAGCAAGTTCCCGAGTGTATAAGACATGCAGGCGCCTATATTTTTGTCGATAATTCATTGTTATTTACACGAGAGACGGCGGAGGGTGCTTCAGTCGGAAAGGACTGGTCACAAATTCAGAACCCAGCGGCTGTGCGTCTATTAGTAACGATTAGAGGGAAGTACTCAGAGGCGTAGGATTTGTACAGCCGAACATGGAGACATATTCATGTGACAATAAGCTATTTTGCTATTGACGTTTGATATGAAACATCTTAACAAGGTTTTGTCGCATGAGAAGAGAAGTGTTTTAACCTAGAGTGGTAATGTCTGTCGTAAAGAGTTCGCTTGGATTGCTACTGGCATGTGGGGGTGACGGGGAGGTGGGGGGAGCGGTCGTGTAGCTAGAAGGCGCGATGTCTTAATAGACTCGTAACCTAATGACGAAAATCGTTTTTGGATACTGTTAGAAATGCGGGTAGTAGTTACCAAGAACATGCATAAGGTACAAATTCGGAAGAAACAGTAAATATTAAATATTTCGTAATTTAGTTTAATGTATGTCCTTTTTTAACATTAATGTGACAACCCGTGCATTTCTAAGTAAATTCGGGGTACTCCTGCCAACATGTCGTAGAACACTGCTATATACAGTCGAACTCGGTTATAACGTCATGAAAGGGACTGAATATTTTGTGTTGTTATAAACGAGTGTCGTTATAACCGAGGAATATAATGTTATGGTTAACAGTTACGAATTAATTCGTGCCACGGAGTATCTGACGCTAGAGACGATGTATTGTATAAACCAATGTCGTTATATCCAGGTTCGACTTACTTTGAAGTCATGGCAGTCTTGTAAAATAACGTGGGCCGAGATAGCGTAATCGCTATAGCGACTTTCTGCCTCCTGGACGGTCCAGGGATCGAATCCTCCAGGGCCAAGAGCTTGCGCACCCTTCCAGAGCGACACTGGGTCCTACCCAGCCTTCTATACAATAGGTATCGGGTCATTCCCGGGGGTAAAGCGGGTCGAGCATGACGTTAGCCAGCCACCCACCCCCATCTAGCACCGATGTTAAACAGTAGAACTGTACACCCATCCCGTTTCTGTGCCTGCATGCTAGGGTGAACTTTGGCTTTTTTACCTTGTAAAATAACTCACAAAAATTAAGTGCTGATTTCGCATATTTTGATAATTTGTGTGTTAAAAATCTGTGCAAACTTCTCCCAGACGTTCTTCTGGCTGTTTTGTCTCTGACGCTTTTTATCACTTTGATTGTTAGAAGCCGATGTTATAATATCCTATCGGGTTTAAGAATCTTTGCCTTGTGTGGCTCGATCAATACTCGGTCTAGACTGCCGCAGTGCTGCCCCCACAGTTCTTCTCAATTCTCGATACTTTTGCGCCACGAGGTCTGCTACATGCAGCCATACTTCATTGCCTAAACACAAGTGCAGTGAAGAGTAACAGGAGGACGTGGGAAACTACCTCGCGTGAAGCTTCGTGATTTGTATTCCTCACAAAATGTTATAAAAGTGATGAAATCAAGGAGGGTGGGAGGAGTGAAAAATGTGACACGCGTGGCGGAAAAGTGACATGCATACAGGCTTTGGTGGGGAAATCTGAAGGAAACACCTAGGCGCAGATGAGAGGATAATATTGAAGTGGCTAATAAATAGGGTAGGAGGGCGAGGACTGGATTGATCTGGCTCAGGATAAAGACAGTTGATGGGCTGTTATGAGCACGGCAACGAATCTTTGTGTTGCACAAAATGCGGTAACGTCTGGAGTGTGGGGCTCTTAGATTCTCAAAAAAGGCTTTGCCCTATGGAGGTAGTTAAAAAATGAAAACTGATACAAAGTTACATGTGGAAATTAAATGTACGCAGACCTTCCACCGCAATTGGTCATAACGGCGTCATAACCCAGAAAGTCACGGTACCATCATGAGCTGTTACATTTGCGTTAAAGAAAGGGATTTTTCAAATATGTTAGGATAGAGGTTATTACAGTGCCAAAAACGCGAATAATATATAACCTACAACCAAGGAAACTATACATGTGGCTGCTGGTGAGGTAACGTACCACTGGAATGGACTTTTTTTTGTTCATGCCGGTTGTAATGGTTAAGCTACCATGCATCTCCCTTCTTTTGTAGCTCATCGTTTTGAATGTAACTGAGAGTCATAAAGGCTTACTGAGTTAAAAGGAGACAGAACTGTTCGAACATCTGGAAGACTGGATATTTCTAACAAGAAGGGCGAGAGGGTGCGTACTTAAGTCCTGTTTTGATGCCTCAGCAAAGTTTGATGTGATTTATTGTAGGCCGTCACATGGCGCGACATTTGTTTTCCAGCCTGTCAATTTTATGATAATTTTGTTGTATATTTGCAAATTTGTTCTGAGAGGAGGGTGTTACTGTCTAAAATTTTAATGCCAAATCGAACACTACATTAAACACTGCCACACAAGTAAAAGTTCTCTCTTCGCACAGTATATAACTTATCTAAGTGGTCTCTTTCCGTCACATTTTCCGAATAAGGTGTTTCGTTTTTCATTTTTCCTGTGCATTCAGCAAGCTCCGTCCGTAATACTCTCCTTGATTTGACCGCCCGAATAATATTCTATGAAAAAAGAGAGTTTTATCATCAATTGTAACACACTCCTACATGTTTCGACCCTGCTGGGTCATCTTCAGGGAGAACTTTTTTTGTTATCGTTACACTAAGGTTGCACTTTATAGTGGAGTGAGAATGCGCTGTTGACTGTGTACTGTGTACTGGAGGCGTGACCGCTGGGGGGTCCCGGGCTGCAGGCCGGGCCGGCCCCCAGTTCACGCCTCCAAAAACAACGCAGCACACACTCAACAGCACATTCTCACTCAACTATAAAGTGCAACCTTAGTGTAACGATAACAAAAAAAGTTCTCCCTGAAGATGACCCAGCAGGGCCGAAACATGTAGGAGTGTGTTGCGATTGATGATAAAACTCTCTTTGTGCATTTGTTGGTGATTAGTGTTTTTGTATAATATAGTAGAGTGCAGGGACATGGAACACATTTAATTTTCTAGCAACTTTACAAACAGCGACTCTCCTTGTTAAGGCGCTTTTCTAGTCTCATGTTAGGTACTAGTTTAAGGCCCAAAATTCCCAGCACCTAGCCCTTGTCCTCAGTTTGGTATGGCCTTCGGTGAAGGTTAAAGCGTAAGACGAAACAACAGATGCCACCATGCTTAGGAATTCTGATACGTGATGGCATCGCTTTACATTAAGACTGCGTTTGTGTCGAGTTTAATGTGAAGATAAATGGCGATGCTGTGGAAATTAAGTAGCACTGAAACAATATATATATATAGAGAGAGAGAGAGAGAGTAGGACCTAAGAAAATCTTTGGCTATCAAAACTGATGTATATGTATATTTATTTAGAGAGATTAAACTTGTACCTCACAGACAACACGAAGTGCTTCCATTAGAAAGATCATACTGTACACTGAAATAATAGCTGTTTATTGTAAGAACCAAATGGGATACGTAAATAAACTGAGGAATTAAAATGCAGATATTTTAATGCTAAACCCACTGTTACTTATAGCAACTGCTAAGCTTGAAATGGTTAATAAAATAAATATTTTCTGACGAAAGTATTTTATATTTATGTTTTTTATTGTAATGCGTGTATTGAAAGAACAAGTACATTAGTGCCCAAGAGATTAGTGCCCAGTTTTTCGTTACCTGACCTCCGGTGACCTTAAAATTCTTAGTGTTGGTAGCACTGCAAAACGCAATCAGTGCCACGTTCATTCCCTGAAAACGAGCCCGAAGTACACGTCCCGATTTATTGCACGCGGACAATGAATCATAGTGGCGTTATCTGTGACAGAAGAGGTTTAATTTTCAGACAAAATCAAAATACACATAGACACCTTCACTATATTCTGTGTCCTATATGTGAGACGTCTGCTTTATCCGTGTAGTGGCTGCGTTCCATTCATCGTGATATTTCCATGAGAGAAGGCCACTCTAAATTGTTAACGTTCTAAGAATGATCGATATTTTTTGGGGTTGTCGACCGATCGTTAAAGAGCGTCTTCACGCTGCTTTGTTCCAGGATATGCGAGACATGCATAATGCCATTTACAGTGGCTTTCAGTGCGCGAGGTTTTCAATATTAAAATGTAAAATTTTGTTAGTATTACACGTGTAAATTTTAAGGGTTATTTAAAGCAAGCAAATGCGATTGGAATATTTTCTTAATACCACAATTAAAGTTGTTTATTTTCATATTAAAAATGTAGCACATTTGACATTGAAATCCTAATGAAGTTTCTAGCATCGGCCAACATTATCAGACTGAATACAAACCAGAAAGTTACCGTGAGCTAATACACGATTTCACAAATTTTCCATAAATCTAGCAGCCGTCTCCGAATTCTAGGAGTCAGAATGATGACAAGAAGCATATTTCATGCTAAGGATGCACAATTCTGACGTCATATGTGAATATCAGTGTCCCTTTGAATGTTCTGGCACATCTAGAATTTATAGGAAAAATTCCTTGAAAAGGCGGTCCAGTAAATTCTACACTTAAACGAATTACCTCCTCCTCCTTCCCCTATTCCTCCTCCTTCCCCTCTTCCTCCTCCTTCCCCTCTTCCTCCTCCTTCCCCTATTCCTCCTCCTTCCCCTCTTCCTCCTCCTTCACCTCCTCCTTCCCTATTCCTTCTTCTTCCCCTCTTCCTCCTTCCCCTCTTCCTCCTCCTTCCCCTCTTCCTCCTCCTTCCCTTCTTCCTCCACCTCCTCCTTCCCCTCTTCCTCCTCCTTCCCCTTCCTCCTCCTTCACCTCCTCCTTCCCCTCTTCATCCTCCTTCACCTCCTCCTTCTCCTTATTTATGTTCCAATTCAGAATTAACTTCTGCAACTGTGAATCTTGTAGATATCGGCAAAATATCGTGCAGACCGGCCGCACTGCGTGCTCAGACATTACGAATAAGGAAACATGCTGGTATGAAATTTTAGACGCGTTTGTACAGATGCGAAAAGCGCCTGTTACCTTCGTCATGTCCGTCCGTCCGTCCATCTGTCTGTTCGTCTGTCTTTATGTACGGACTCTCTAATGATGATCCCACAGGGATCGAAACGTATACGAGTTTTTAATGTTTTGATGTAAATATAACTGTGTAAATACAATATTGTGCATTTGTTGGTGAGTTATTGTAAATTAGTCATTATCAATGCACCGAATGAATAACATAAAACAAGAATGAAGTCTGGGGAAAGAACACCCATGTAGCGGTGCTTGGTAACCATAGCAACTGATAATGCAGAAACAGCTGGCTGTCTCTGAAGTATACACAATAAAGTTTCTGTTGTTTCATCAAGGTAGACTTTACGTCACAGTTACCAGTATGGCAATGCTTGAATCCGTCTGTAACCTTACAAAAGACAACGCGTTGTACGTGTACACAGTTAAGTTGTAGAAAATTCCTCGAATGTGGCGATAAAGTGGCTAGCTTTCATGTTTCTTACATTGTAGGTCCCGATTTCGATCCCTGGTCAGGACCACGCGGAACCTGACAGATTTTGTTGGTTTCCTTAGTGATAAGAGGCTAATATGCAGATAGTGATTTGGTCGATGATGTCACTGCAAGATGTCCGACCAAGCCTCCACTGTCGACACTGTCGTCCACTCGCTAGAGAGAAACAACGTACAAAGAAGCTTCCCCCCCCCCACTCCCCCCGCCACCCATAAGAATTAATTACAATACACGAGGTACTGTCCTCAAGGCTCTTAGCCTTCCCGTTATGTCGCTAATGTACGCGTGAATAGCTGCATGTACCAGAGTCCGTCTTGAAGAGCTGGTGTTCCACAATGAAATAAATTCCCACACATTTTAAGGAAACCCAAGATTCATCGCCTTGTTCATAAGTGTCTGCCACGTGTCCCTTTCCTAAGCCAGATCAGTCAAGTCCGCACTCCATTGTATTTTAGATCCAGACTCATATTGTCCTCCCATCTACGTCTAAGTTTTCCAAGTGGTCTCGTTTCCTCAGGTTTTCCCACCAAAACGTATTATATGGTTGCATAAGATAGGCTTAAGGTTACTGCTTTTTGTTATTCATGTCCGTGCATTAATTGACAATTATAGAAAAGAATACCAACAAAATGCACATTATTATTATGTATAATTTACAATTAAAATGTTTCAACTCCAAAATGTTTCGAATGCTTCCGGTCATTTTCCTGGAATACATCAATTATATGTATGAAACATCGATTTTGTGTAAATAAATTAAACAATTTATGTCTCTATTGCGACCTTCAAGGCACCTAACAGCATAAAAACCTAACTTTAGCCTACTTTGTTTATACAAAATCTATATTTTATACATGTAATTGATGTGAACTCCCTGAAGATGACCCGAAGGGGGTTGAAACATGTAGGAGTTGTAATTTTATATTGTAAATTATATACAATACTGGTGTGTATTTTATTGGCGTTATATAGAAAATAATAAAGCTACTTATTACGCATATGACCCTTTGTTATTAATATGTATACGTACATAGTAAAATAAATGTAGAATAAATGAAAGATAAACATGCATACTGTTGTGTTACAATAACTTATTAACGATAGGAATATCAAATATTACCCTTCGAAACTGTGGACGCACTCGGCCCAAGGCTCTCTCCAGGCACCGTTCCTTTGTCCTTCCACAACGCCTTTGCATGTCTTGGCAGCGTTACCGAAGAACTTGAATTATTGGTCACTACAGTCGTCAACGTTAAAGCGAAACAGCGCTGTATGGGAAAATGTGAAACGACAGCTGTCGGTAGCGCAGTTCGAGGAACGAGAAATACATAGGAAACGTAACTGACGCCTCATATAATGTGACCGTTTATAGACCTTGCCAGTGAATTGTGATGATTTGATGTAGATCAAGATCAGCCCTAGTATGAACGGTGCTGAACTTTTGAGTGTTGGTTCATGTCCAGCTCTAAACAGACATACAGGCGGACAGACTCGAAGAACTTTCCCTTTCACTTTAAAACGCCTAAATTTATTTTTCTTCGGCACGTAACATCCCTCTTAATTAGCCGTTGGTTTAGCAGGCCTGGATCGATGCCGGTTGACCTACAAAACAAGGTTATGGAGTGTGTTAAACTACGCTGTTCTGCTTACTGTACACAGAAGTGTTGATCTTAAGGACATCGTTGCTATAGCAACAAAACCGGGTCGTTTATTGCCGTGCGTGCCCCACTGGCGACTGATTAGCAGAATTTCCATAATAAGGGAGTGACATCTTGTCCATTTGTGATCCAGCCTTTAGTGAACCTATTCCATGGGCAGTCGCTGAGGTTCTTGTCTTTAATACGCGTCTAACCCGAACCTTGCGAGATTTTGGGCTTCGCAGCGGTGTAGTTGAGTTCGCCATTCCTGTGGGAGGTGACGCCACGTCACTTCACGTAACTCTTCTTGAGCGTCATGACCGTTGAAACTGAGACCACTGCGCCGTCTTGATAAGGCGGAAGGTAATACCAAGCGAGGTGGCGTCCCATCCCACAAGAACGGAAGTCTCAACCCGAAGGCGTATTGCTATATTCACACGAGAATGCCACTGACCCCTATTCTAAAGCCGACAAACCCAGTTCTCACTTCCTCACATCACATTTATTTAACATCCGCTTTAACATTTTCGTACCACTTACATGGAGGTTTTGCAAGAGATCACGTTCTTCAGGCTTTCTTTCTTTCTTTCTTTCTTTCTTTCTTTCTTTCTTTCTTTCTTTTTATCTCTACTACCCTGGGTGGGTTTTGGCTTGCTCAAGCAATTCTAGACTTTCTTCCTGTCTAAAACACTCTTTCCAATCCAGTACACCCATAATCTTCAAATCTTCCTGTACGCTATCCAGCCATCTCTTTTTAGGTCTTCCTTTGGCCTTTTTAATAATGTTGGCGTCCAATTAGTTATCTTCCTATTTATTCGATGTTCTTCCATTCTTTGAATATGCCCAGACCATCCAAGTCTCTTCGCTTTTATTTGCCTTACAATATTTTGTTTCCTAATTATCTAATTCCTCATTATTTCTTAGTCTCCATAATCCATTCGGACTTTTAGCTGGGCCAAAGATTTTCCTTAAGATCTTACTTTCGAATCTCAGTACTGTTTGTAGTATAGGCCTACTTCCTTCAGGCTTTCAAATCGAAACCCGCACCCCCGACACGTGCTGCTGAATTTAATCGCCCTATTCATGTTGGTGAAGAATTCAAATTATGACCCGCCTCGTTGTATAGTTATCTACAACCTTTCGTCACGTCTCCGTCTCAGGTCTAAGTTTTCTCTTCGCGCAGCCTGTTAGGAAGTAACCGTACTGAGTGAAAGTCTCACGGGTATGAATTAGGCAAACTGCAATTCTAAGGTCCTTTATTTGCTAACAGGAAGTCGGGATGGCGTAGTCTTTATAGCTGTTCGATACGGGCTGGACGATCAGGAGATTGAATACTGATAGATGTACTGTACGTGTGCGTATTTCTGACGTTAAATTTAATTCAGATGGAATATAAACGCGAAATAAATCGTCGATAGATTTATAAGACTATAGACGTGATGCCTGTATGAAGAATGCGACTGCAGCTGGGCCACTGAACAGTCCAAAGGCGCTTGTTTTATGTGGCTGAAGACTGTGAGGGAGTCAGTCCAGCGTACCGGCTGCTTTGTACCAAATAAGCTTGCATTCAGTATTTATGACCTATTTACCATACTCTTGTGACTTTTACCTTCGATTCGTTGGAAAGGAATTCGGACACAATCGTGAAAAATGCATGAGTTTATTACAATTCGTATTGCATCAGCAGTAACTTTTAGACGTTAGTAAAGACCGCAGTATCATGCACCGGCACATGACTTTGGCTCTTGTTCGCTTTTTGCTGCATATTCACTTTGCTTCACTTGTCACAAATATTTGTACTTTTGCCGGCATGTGGGCACTGTTACATGGCAACGCAACACTGCATGGGTTAGATTTTTCTTTTACGATCATATACAAGCATGTATGCTCGTCTTGCGGTTGGAAACTGATAACAAAAGATATACATACCGTTTCATTATAGTGGTATAGGTTGATAGCGACATGGTGGCTATTACATGGCTGAGGCAGCTAGCCACCAACCTGTTACCAATACTTGTTGGGTTTCTGGTTGACAGAGTGACAGTAATGGGGGAGGTTTTGTCTGTCAGCGATGCTATATAATAATCTTCGCGGTTTATTACTTGCTTCCCGCTGCCAGTTTTCAGATAACGGCTGTGTATCAGCTGCATCCCAGGTTGCTGAGGGTCAAGGCAATAGTTGCGTACCCTGGTCAGTTTTCAGGTATATGAGTTGCATCCCAGGCTGATGAGGGTCTGGGTATTAGTTGCGTCCCCAGGTCACTTTTCAGGTATATGAGTTGCATCCCAGGCTGATGAGGGTCTGGGTACTAGTTGCGTCCCCTGGTCACTTTTCAGGTATATAAGTTGCATCCCAGGCTGATGAGGGTCTGGGTATTAGTTGCGTTCCCTGGTCACTTTTCAGGTATATACGTTGTATCCCAGGCTGATGAGGGTCTGGGTATTAGTTGCGTTCCCTGGTCGCTTTTCAGGTATATAAGTTGCATCCCAGGCTGATGAGGGCCTGGGTATTAGTTGCGTCCCCTGGTCACTTTTCAGATATATAAGTTGCATCCCAGGCTGATGAGGGTCTGGGTATTAGTTGCGTGCCCTGCTCAGTTTTCAGGTATAACGGTTGTGAACCAGGCTGCAGAGGGTCAGGGCAATTGTTGCGACCCGTGGTCACTTTTCAAGTGTACCAAAGATTGGACAGCATAAGGCCAACCTCATTTCTAGGACTGAATTTGTTACACCAGTGTCGTATAAATTTCTACCAAACACAGACTTTTAGTTGCTTATCACTAACATTTTCGATGCCACTTGCCGCATTTTATCTGTGCATATCATGGCACAAAAGATAACAGACACTACGTACGTCTAATTCGTTGGTGTGTGCGGACCGCACTGAGCCAAGAACTTTGAAGTCGGACCGTAAGCATTTTGAAAATAAATGTGAAAGTATGATACTAAAAGGTACCATGGTGCCAGTAATAGACCAAACATTTTGTGGATCCAAATCTAAATAAAAATCAATATTACATAATCCATTCGGTTTCTTTTCTAATATCTCACCTGTAATTACAATACTTTCAAGAAACTGGCATTTTTTATTTATGATCGGCTTATTAGTGTCAGGTTTAACATTTTCGTTGATGCTGCTATCATTATTAATGACAAATTTTTGTCCGTTCTTCCTGATATTTCGAATCTCTTTTTTCGTTCCATGATTGAAAACAACTGTTCATACAAATATGTGCCACTAAATATCACACGTATTTGGCGAACAAATTGAATGACTTTTGGAAACTAAACAACAAAATATTAATAGTATATCACACAGATGATCCCACAGAAATGGATGAGAATTATATGGGCGTGGTTTGGCGGTCAAGTACGACTGGGAACTATGTGACTTGCTTCATTAAATTTGTTTCGAAAAGAATTTTTTTCAGAACATAACAATGAAATTAGGGAAATTAGGAACTTAGTGTGCCTATTAATGTCCCAGAAGAATTTTTTTCATTAAGGCTTAAATATTAGTTAATACCATGATATAACAACGATGTTTCTTATCACATGCATCATCGCTGCCATTCCACAGTTCTGTCTGTTTGCATGTAATTGTATATAACATGACGCACAATAAAATTGTATGAAAACCTTCAAATTGTTGAACGCTTTGCATACTCATCTGCTATTGCGAGGCAACTCATAAGCGTGCTGTTGGCAAGTGGGGGTGCAACTGATGCACACAAGCAAAGACCTTAGGACGCTACTGATGCACACAAGCAAAGACCTTAGGACGCAACCGATGCACACAAGCAAAGACCTTAGGATGCTACTGATACACATGAAGCAAAGACCTTAGGACGCTACTGATGCACACAAGCAAAGACCTTAGGACGCAACTGATGCGTACAAGCAAAGACCTTAGGACGCAACTGATGCATACAAGCAAAGACCTTAGGACGCAACTGATGCACATGAAGCAAAGACCTTAGGACGCTACTGATGCACACAAGCAAAGACCTTAGGACGCAACTGATGCATACAAGCAAAGACCTTAGGACGCAACTGATGCACATGAAGCAAAGACCTTAGGACGCTACTGATGCACACAAGCAAAGACCTTAGGACGCAACTGATGCATACAAGCAAAGACCTTAGGACGCAACTGATGCATACAAGCAAAGACCTTAGGACGCTACTGATGCACACAAGCAAAGACCTTAGGACGCAACTGATGCACATGAAGCAAAGACCTTAGGACGCAACTGATGCACATGAAGCAAAGACCTTAGGACGCTACTGATGCACTTTCTTAACCCTGGGAGACAACTCTTACGTCCCCATAATCTTAGCTGTTGAAAGTGTCATTAAGTAATACATTTAAAATATTTGGACATGTTCTCAGCATTCTTAATTTTAGGGAAATTGAATTATTATGCAGTATATTATACACTAGACGTTTAAAACGTCCATTATCGTCGTCAGTATACTTGGACAAGAATCTGAAACTGAGAGTTAGGATTAATTTGAAATTATTTCAGTGGTATGCTTCTTGGAAAGTACAGTTCCCAAACCAGGTTTCTTGTCTTGGAAGTAAACCGTGTGCTTGCCACGTGCACGGTGTGATTGACTACCCAGTTGCCAATTAATGTAATTGTAATGTAATTAATGTAATTGATTTGCCTCTTTAGTGGAAACGTGGAATACATATTTCACATTCATATGTTGAAGAAACACGCCAGAGGCTTAAGATAAATCTTCGTACTAATATTGCTGAATAGGACAAATGTCTGCTAAGAATAATTTAAAACGTATTTGTTATTGAATGAAATGACAGAAATTTAGAATTGCTTTCATTATTTAATAACGTGTCACAAGTGGTTACGAATGTATGACGTGGAGAAATTATTTCACATTTTTTACCTTACATATACTTTAATTCGTCAAGATTGGCACATTTACGACCAGTGAAGCCCAGTGAAGGTCCCTGAATCTGTGCAGGGCTTTAAAGGTATTTTTATTTGACCTTTACGATTGAAAATGGCAGTATATAGTAGCACATCATGACACTTCCCTGTAGTGCTGTTTGCTGTTCACCTGAACTCGGCTTGGAAAAGTTACATACAGACAACTGATTTGCCGATCACACCACAACTCACTGCATAAATAGCCTGCACTGACCGAGGAATTTCTTGTGAATATGTAGCCTATATGTCTTGTCTTGGTCTTATTTGTGATTGCTTGGAAGTAATACCAGTTATGAAAATTCAAGTCGTCTAGGATATTATCCCATGTGACTCTACGTAAGTAGCTGTTGACGTTTCGGAGAAGCGTGCTATGCATATTTAGGGTCTGTCAGTCAAAGAAGAGTGCCACTGAACTGTTAGGCCGTAAAGGTGAAGGCAACACACTCCTCCAAAACGTTGGGAACTATTTAACATTAAAACGGTTTGACATACCAGCCGATTTGAATCTTCATCAACACCCCTGTGAAAACCTCAAATCTCACAACAGAAATTGTCATTCCGCCTCCTCTGATGGTCTTTGTGTTCAGGAATCATCCCCTCTGGGATGTTGCGCTATACAGCGGGTTAAATAATCCGGACATTTCGAAACTTAATTTTCAAAGTTTGATATATTTAATATGTCCTCTCAAGTCTTGAACATTAAGTCAGTACGTTCCTCCGAAAGTTTGGGATCATTTAATTCCGCTACACAGCATAATATCCCAGAAGTCTAAAACACTCACGGTTTACTCTGTTCGTAGATCTGTGTCTTCCAGTCAGTAAGGTAGGCATGGCCAAGATAAGTTATGTGATCTTTATTATTCCACCATTATGCACAGTAGCCGCACTCCCAGGTAAAGAAAGATCTGTGGACGTCAAAGAACAGTGACGCCTCTAGCGCCCAGCACTTGAGATAAACCGGGCACTTTCGGGTTTTATATTCATAAGTGAAACAAAGAAAATTAACCACATAAATCTGTGTTTATTTGTTTACAGTAATGCAAACATTAATCCAATAAAATCCCTAATAAATAATAGTTTCGTGGTCGTCATTAACTAAATAAAAGTGAAATATTAAACTTAAACTCATAATCGCAAGCGGCCATGCAGCCGGAGGAACTGCAACAGCCAGCGCCACAACGGTTGTTGGGGGTCGGAAGTGATGTCACACCAGCCGCGACCCAGGAAGGGGTAAGATTTGTGAGGGTAGTCAGCTGACAGCGCGTTATGTCGATTTGACAGTTAGACCAGGTCAATACGTCACCATTACTGCTACATCACAACTATGCACATGTTGCATTAGTGACTGAAGATCAAACATTTTTCCATTTAATCTAGAAATGTTGGCCGTCGAAGAAAATAAGACGATGGAAACATGTAATTAATGACACGTGAATGAAATTCGATGCATTTAAATGAAATATATGTTACTTCACATTGTTTTAAACATTGTGTCCGGTATTGCATATCATATTGTTACTTAAACTGAATAAGCTTATTAATCATAACGTTAAAGTGGGGCTTATTGTTTTAAAACGCAAACTAACGTATATGCAATCAGGAAGAAGAGGAACAAGGAAGAAGAGACACTAATTTCTCCTTAGGTTTCTCCTGTTACGTCAGGATCAGGCATTTATTTATGTCATTTAGAAGCATTGGAAGTAAGATAGAATTAAGACAGTTTAACTCAATAACTTACACTCTGTAAGAGATGATTTTTATAAAAAAATTAAGCATTGTATTTCGCATAGGACATAAAATGAAATTAATTTTGCCCTTCTGCACATACAGGACAAAATCGCAATATAATCTTTCCTTCTGTATGTTTTCAGTATTCTCTTACCAAGCACACTTTAAATTCTGTCGTGTGGGAAACAAATGTAGCTGCAACGCTGCTTGACAAGTTTCATTTTCTTTATTTGAATAAGATGAGAAAGTTACAATTACGAGCCACAGTAACAGCCCCAGTGTGACGTCAAGGTGAATATCACAAGACGAGCGATTGCTGACACTCATCTTCTCCGCTTTCGGCTTTCTTTATTCACTCATATTTAAGGTACTGCCTTTCCGGATTTGAAATGTAAGCTCCGAATTCGCCCTTATCTTTACATTTCTTTGAAGGAAATGGCCAAGTTGTTTGAATGAAACTTAAGAGAAACGAAAATGAAAAATATGGGTGTTACTGTGTGATTTTCCCTGGTGGTGGTGGTGGTGGCGGCGGCGGCGACGGCGGCGGCGGTGGTGGTGGTGGTTGTCGTGGTGGTGGTGGTGGTGGTGGTGGTGGTGGTGGTGGTGGTGGTGGTGGTGGTGGTGCTGGTGCTGGTGGTGGTGGTGGTACGGACGTCAGCGAGCGGGCCTATGTGCTGAAACAGAGAGCTTCATGTCTATCTCGTGTTTTCATTTTCTACATATGATAAATGCCCTTCATTAAATTAATTTTAAATTTTTATTCACCGAGGGCATTTTATTCAGGTGGAAAAGCTTCTAAAGTGAAAAAAGAATCATAAATTGATAACAAAATAAGAAGGCGTCATCACTCACTGTCCAGCAACCTTCTTTACGTTCAAATAAATTTATACCGTGTTCAGGATACAAAAATTGAACACGGTCATGTTCATTGTTTGAATTGTTTTGCCGTCTGATGCAGGACCTATATTTAACGAGAATCAAGAATTAACTCTACACTTACGTTAAATGTAGCCGTCTGTTTTCTACAACTCCAAAGTTCATTTCACGCCCACAAAAATCTTTTAATTTCGGTCTGTCTCTAAGTTTAAGGGAGAACATAAATTACGATTTTGGGAGAAAAGGGTTTTCAGGAAAACTTTTGAGTGTACGAAACAAGCGAGCAGTTCACAATATTCTAAGAGAGGAGCTGTATTATCAGGTGACAAGGAACAGTGAGATGGGTATAGCATGTGAAGAGAATATGGGAAAGAACGAGTGTATTCAAAATGCTAGTTGGGAAATCTACTGTAAATCTTCCACTTGGGATACTGAGGGAAACATCGTAGGGTAATGTTAAGGTATGTCTTAGGAAATGTCAAGGTTAGGGCTTTCTGAAATGTCACATCATGCACCTTGCCTTCTGGATTTTTTCTGACTCCGGCTTTACTGTCCTGTCCTAAAGATTGTGGCAACAGGTTCCTGCGAAACGTTGGTACTCATTTTCCAAACTATATGGCGTTACACCCCAGAAAACTCTAAATCTTGCTACCGTCATGAGAACCTGAAGTCTCTCACCTCAGGAGGTGGGTTGAAAGGACACGAACTGGATTGAACTGGTCCAGTACCTTGTCGGGCAGCGCCCTTTGGTATTCTTGTGCCTTTATTTGTGCAAAATGGATGCGCTAGTAGGCGAGTGTAATAAATATTAACAGTTTCTGTGAACAGTCATACTTTATGAAGTTTTTATCCAGTAATAAATTCCCAAAGAACGGTTTCTGTTCTGTGCGCTATACCGACTAGGCTATCCCGGCGGTCAGTGTAGACCCTAGCTTGGTGTCAATTTCCAGTAACTCGAATCTATGAAAGGTAACCTCAAAAACTGTCGCTTTGCCGTATTTGTAAGTTTCGACACCCAAAATATTAGCCTTCATTCTTTGACTAAATGAGTTTTCCGTCTATTTGACGGTAAATTTTAGGCGCGTTCGCAGAATTGCGAAAAGCGACTAATAGATTCGTCATGCCTGTCTGTCCGTCCGTCTGTCTGACTCTCTGTTCACATGGAAAGGCTCGGTTCCCACTCGACGGATTCTCGTGAAATTTTACATTTAAGGATTTTTCGAAACTATGTCGCGAAAATTTAAGCTGGGTTAAAATCTGACAAGAATACCGGGTACATTATGTGAAGGCTTGTGTACATTTGTGATAATATCTCGCGGCGTTCGTGTCAGGATGAGAAACCTCTCAGACAAAAGTAGGACAGAAAATCAAATACACATTTTATGTTGAATCATTTTTTTTTCCAAAAATCTTGCCCTTTATGAGTTAATGTGAAAAAATATGGTACATAGTCTGATGCCGCAGATGACAATATAATACGGCGCATTCGCTACGCTGGCACAGACACACATTCATAATACTTTATACTTATTGTTTTTCGACGGTGACAGTGGTTACGTGAACGCGCCTTAATGTTAGGTTGTACGTACATTGCCTGGCTCCATGAAAGTGAAGAGTTTCGGCGCCCATTATTTTTCATTTAACACACGAAACTGAAAATTTTACGACGGTTCGTACCTGCTCTCTCACCACAGTGGCCGGAGTTCTATCCCACGCCAGTCCATGTGGTATTTATGGTGGGTGTAGTGACACTGGGATTGTTTTCTCTCCAAGGACTTTGGTTTGACCCTGTCACTCTCATTCCATCCATTCTTTATACGGATATTCCTTAAATCTGCCACCGACGCCATATGATATTGTAAACAGCGTAGGCAAGTAGAAAGTAATATAAAACTTGGCAAAGACGCTTCATTACGAAACGTTTCTGGGTACCACATCAGAAGTACTCTGTACATAACAAAATTTCATACAGTATCTACCCTTTCCTCTTTAATTAGAACAAACCAACAATTATGTACAAAAATCACAAAGTTATGTTTTTACTGACATTGTCCCTACATATTTCAGTGGACATGCCACCATCTTCAGGGGATGTAAAGTGTTACAGGTACCAAAGCATCAAGAAGTGTAAATATCTTCCTACATACATCAAACCTCTTTCATAATAAAATCTAAGAAGCGAGCAGCATGTTGATGTAAAGTCAGTTAAATATTCTCTATTACGTTACACAGTTTTTGTACTACCCACAATCATTAAGTATATATATATAGGATGATATTTACACTTCTTGATGCGTTTGGTACCTGTAACACTTTATATCCCCTGAAGGTGACGGCATTTCGATTGAAACATGTAGGGATACTGTCAGGGTAAATAGAACTTTGTGGAGTTTTGTGCATAGCTGTCGGTTTGTTCTAATTAACTTGTAATATGCACGGTGTACAACATATAAAATCCCTTTCCTCTTTATGCATTGTTTGTATAGAAACACAGTGGAGGGTGTGAAATGGCAGGAACATTAGTGAAATGGATGTTGAAGGAAGCGATCGTGACCTAATTTCAGGGATCCCGGCCTTTTCTTGGGGGGCTGAGGAAAAGAAAGGAAGGTATTAGTGAGTGTGCCTTTTCTCCCGGCCGGTATTTGGGCGCGATATCTCCAGCAAATGAAACCGCAACTTTCAGTGTCAGCTTGTTATTATTGTTGGTGGCTGAAAACAGAAGATGGGGCGGCTCCAATGACCTGATGCCTACGTCGTATTTAATGAAAATTTGACAGTTATTAATGAAGATAAAAGCGATTTTCACTCTGAAATATTAGACAACAGAGTATTTGAAATGTGATTCATTATCTGTGCTATGTCAGCCGTTACTGCCAGAGCTACGTGCAGAAAACATGTTTGTTTCGCCAGTCACGTGACCTATTTTTGTTTTCCCAATCTTAATGCGATCAGTAGGCGGCCCAGTGCCAGTCGGTGCCATTGGTACCAACCTTACAGTCACGAAATCCTCGTCACAAAAAAAAAATGTATATAAAAAAACCTTCTGAATTTATGAGCACTGCAGACAGAAATCTGCGTGTGAAATATTTCAATGTCATGTTTACTGCCTTAAGGGGGAGGCAGGTGACGTTCTCTTTTCGTGGTTTTGCTAAGTATCTTCGGTGCAAACACTGATTAAAGCCCTGTCAAATTGTTTTGAGTTGTGGCCGTTCCAGCTAACTCCCTGCTGTAATATCAGCTTTGTCACGCTTGTCACAGCAGCCGTACACTTTACGTTATTCTGAGTCGTTTTAATCCTTTTTCTCACTATAATTACATAAGGACAAGGTTAGAACTTTGAAGAATAACCGTCATCTACATTATGGTGTGTAAAATCTCAGTTTCTTCCTTCCTCAGAGCAAATAAAGTCCCTCTTCGTTATAAGGACTAACCAATGAGTGTTGTGTAAGGAAATAATCGCTGTTTATTTTGAGAATCATATGAAACACAAAACAAAGCGTGTGGCAAAACTTAAAATTTCTTAATGTTACAGAACACGTTAAATATATTTAACACTGGGCTTTTAAAGGTTAACTGCATTTCCAGACCTGCGACAACAAAGTTTTATGTACAGTGAAAATGCGCTGAATGGATTACACGTTAAGTTGGGTTTTGAAATTGATCTAGATAAGACGGAGTAAAACAGAACAGGGAATAAGATGGATTTTAAGACACAAAGATTGGATTATTTAAGAATGTGCCTCTTTAAGTACGTAAGATCAATAACGAGAGAAGTTTGAACACGTGGCAGTGATAGTCAAAATAGAATCTGCAGGCGTAAAGTTGCAACAAAAACATTACACGTGATGTCGTCATAAAAATGTATTCAAGAGGAATAAGAAAATATATTTCACACACAGTTGAAAGTATATCCTGTTGGGTTATGTAGAAGCGAGACTGACTGAAAAGTTGAAAAGTAAAATAAAGACAATTGAATTCGATTACTGAAAATATCTTCAGCTGACATGAGAAAACAGATTGAGAGACGGATTATTCTGGGAAGGAATATGGATGTCACTGGATCAGTGATAAGAACTTTGAAAATAGGACGCTAATTTGAATTATAGTTTTGAAAGAATGTAGGAGAAGTGATTATCGAAGAGTGTGTTGAACTGATTCCCACCGAGAACAGTAAGTAAAGGTAGAAGAAGAGATAAAGAGACTTATGAATAACCGGAAGACTCATATTAAGTATCTATATTAGGGAAGATCGAGACTGCTGGCAGATTAGTGTGGAAATTGAGGACGGCAAATCCACGAAGACGTAAAGCCAAGCAGCAAAATAACGAAATGCACACCGCATCGTGAGGGTACAGCATATGAGGAGAACATCTGAACCTAGAGTGGGGAAGTGACAGTTGGACAGAACTTTCATTATTTGTACTACGTTACACAGAACATTATTAGGATTGTAAAATTTGTGATGATTAGATGGGCGAGACACGTAGCTCGCGTGGGCTTTATGAAAACCGATTGATAGGAAAGCCTGAAGGGTAGACACCAATTGAGAGAACTAAATGTTGATGGAGGATAATATTAAAATGAATCTTACAGAAATAGGGCGGGAGGGTTTGTACTGGATTTCTCTGAGTAAAATTAAGGCCCAATTGTGAACTCTTATGAATAGCGCAATGAAACTTCGGATTATATAAGCAGCGGGGAGTACCGTGACTTACAGAATTATTATTAGAAAAGGACAACCGTGCCGTTTGCGGTAAAATGTCCAAAGCATATAACTTTTTCATTAGGTGTAGTCGTGGTCTCCAAATAAAAGAGTAGTGACTGATCTGAACAGAAAGTAAAAGTGACTGAAGCAACTGAAAATGTCCAAGTTGACAGTAAAATAAGTTTTTTTTTAACATCCCAATTGGCGTGTGTACACAAGGTATATATTTCAGTTCCTCAGAGAAGAATCAGTCACAAGCAACAGTTTTCTTTGCTTTATTAAAAATTATATGGCGACCAGGTTTCGGCTTATTTAGCCATATAGCTCTATAAAAACATGAATTAAGCAACGCTACTCTGACGTAGAGTTTTTTAATTCATACAAAAACACTAATCACCAACAAATGCACAAAGAGAGTTTTATCATCAATCGTAACACACTCCTACATGTTTCGACCCTGCTGGGTCATCTTCAGGAAGAACTTTTTTATTATCGTTACACTAAGGTTGCACTTTACAGTTGAGTGAGAATGTGCTGCTGACTGTGTACTGCGTTGTTTTTGGAGGCGTGAATTCTGCGGTCTTGCAGGCCTGCAGGCCGGGACCGCACAGAGTTCACGCCTCCAAAAACAACGTAGTACACAGTCAACAGCACATTCTCACTCAACTATAAAGTGCAACCTTAGTGTAACGATAATAAAAAAAGTTCTCCCTGAAGATGACCCAGCAGGGTCGAAACATGTAGGAGTGTGTTACGATTGATGATAAAACTGTATTTGTGCATGTGTTGGTGATTAGTGTTTTTGTATAATATAGTGCACGGACATGGAACACATTAAATTTCTTAATTCATGTTTTTGTAGGGCCTGATGATTATACAAGTATAAGCCGAAACCTGGTTGCCATATAATTTTTAATAAAGCAAGGAAATATTCGTTGTGACTGACTCTTCTCTGAGGAACTGAAATGTATACATATAAAACACGTAGTGGTGCAGCTTAACGTTGGGGAAACTCGAATTATGTGATATTAAAAACCAAGTCGGAAGAAAGAAACAAGTGTCTAAATTGTAATAATCTGTCCATGAATTGGAAAGGAAGGAAAACTGGAAATGAGTACAGCAATGAGGTTATGTGGAAGTTGTTTATAAGTATGAGAGCCAATATTTGGAAAAGTGGTGCAAGAACATGCAAGGAAGTGGCAAAAATGGTTTGGAAAAGCGAATTTAGGACATTGTTTGGATGATTATAAACATTCATACAGGGAAATAAAATTAAATTGCATTTTATAAAGTCTGGTAAAGCTGACGATGTTTTTGAAGAAACTGTAGCAGACTGTTTTGTCCAACTCAAGAACCTATACGTAACGGAACTTGTCTGCAACGGAAAAAAATTCGGGCTTTTGGTTCCATTAAAGGCAAGTTTAACTGTACTATTCTTGCGTTCGCATAAGCCCTCCACATTGCGTATCCTGAGTTAAATGAACTCCGTCCATACCTTAAAACCGTATGTCTGTAAGAACTGAGACTATTTGCTAAGAAAGTTGTAGTCAGAACTTCCGATCATCCGGGATTTGACGCTGCGAAGTTGGATGAATGGATCCAGATGTGCCTTCATTTCCAAGAGCGACCTTTGTATGTTTTATTTCTCAACAAGGGGTTTGAAAAACGACAGTAATCCATAATTCTCTTTATGTTGTACCCGGTTTGAATCCTTATTCGAATTTTCTAGGGCTGTGCTAGGTTTTCCCGAGCAATTACTAGGACGGTGCCTTCAAACTTCTCAATACCACCTATATCGAAATCTTAACCCACTTACCATATTGGTTACTGTCATTCTGCAGTGTGCAGTGGAACGGCTGATAGAGAGCTGTAAATGATCTAGGAATAATCAGTCGGAAGCCAATTCTTCACTGATTATGTAAGCTTAACAAATCTTGTCATTAAAATAAGAATCTAGATGTTTAAAGAACACGATATTTGTCTGGGGTGGAGTAACAATTGGATTTTGCTTTGCATGTAAATACGAACTCAATTAGAAACTGTATAAGACATAAATCCTTTTCAGCCCGAATGGCAATCATAAGGACACACGTGACAAGTTCATGGGCGAGCATGCAGCTCAACCGTGTTTTATGTTCGAAGGCACACATTTTCCTTTAACGTCCTTTAGATCAATACGACATTACGCCGTAGAAAATTCCTTCGGAATAAGCATATAGCTTTCTCTACTTTGTTTTAAAAATAGAATCAGTCGATTCCTGCGTCACTTGTGCAAGGGATCGATCGCCTTAGATATCTCTGAGTGTGCCACTGGTACACAGTAGTTAGAGTGTAGGTGGGAAATAAAATGCGTATTTATTACTGTTCCCGTATGGAAATATAAGATAAAAGTCAGTTAATGAATGAGTGAATTAATTAATTAATTAATGGAACATAAATGTGTGAAGTGGAGGCACGTGACTCAGGTAGGCTCCAGTAATGGGCATTTGTGAACACCATAAAGAACTTCCGGCCGTCATGAAAACTGCGGATTTCTTTACAATATAAATAAGTCTGAGGGTGATCTTTACAAGGAACACCCTGTATAGTAGAAATGAGTCTCCTTTTGTTACAGGAACAGAAGTACTTGCACACTATAAACACACGGGAAGTCTTGGCTGTATGCTTGCCAAGCAACCGTATGGAAATTGATATTTACTTTAAAATGCGCCTGTTTTAGGCTCTTTTAACATAGCTGGTTTCCCTGGATGCAAAATATGGTGGTGTAGTTACTTTGTAGGCGTGGTTACTATAAGTGTAGGTGTCCTGTTTATGGCGTTACTGTGCATGACGGCTGCCACCGCATGTCCAGGCGTGTACCGATTTCTTTGCGATAAAATGCCGTGTTCAAGAACACGATGAATGGAACACACTGTATAATTAATGTAGACATAAAATCTTTTCCATCATTTGGTGCAGGATTATCGGTGTTTGTATTTTTAACAGTTTTATATGTAAGGTTGGGCTAGTGCAGTGGCAAACTGGTATGAATCGGAGGTAGCCTCAAACACTGTAAGAAATGGACTTAAATCAATTGTTATTACCATTATTTGTCATTTATATGTAAGGATTCTTATTCCACTGTGTTTATTGTATAGAGCGGAATAATAATGTGACTATAAATTTGGACAAAGGAGAAAGCTGTACTTATGTTTTAGAATGGCTAAAAAAGACGATGATTCTTTCAAAAGCTGCCGTATATGTATTTATTGTAATAGTTTTTTCACCTGGGAAATTTCATATATTATAAGAAGGGACAACCAATACACTGTGCAGTAATTCAAGCAAGAAAACTGACTGCTGTTAGTTCTGTAACGACAGTTATACATGTCACGTTTACCTGGTGTTTGTTATTGCTGATGCAGAATTTATCTCCATCCTTCCACATCATGATACTTGTACTTCGTGTGTGTGTGTAGCATGTGCCAAAATGCTGTACACACGTAGGTTGTTACACAGCATCCGTCCCACGTCGTGACATTTCCTTACATGCTGATTTTGTATGGTGAGGACTTGTTAGTTCCTCGCCCAACCCGAAAGATGGAGCACCACCCCATATCAGCTCTCCGAGACCGCGTATTCAATACATTCACCACTGTCCTCTATGAGTTCCGTCTTCTGTATCTGCAACCTAAGGACTCGCTATTCCATGCTGCAGCATAAAATGAAATTATACGTGTCTCACGTGCGACACATACAGACTAATGATTGAACTTTCCAGGGCAGTGACGTTTATATTGTAATCTTCTGGATTATGTTGCCATATAGTAGGGACGTGGGTACCATATTTCGAAGTAGATAACAGTCCGTATCTACAGAATAGATATCTTTTATACCCTCAAGACAGAGACAGTATATTCTCCCGAAGCAGTGGTACTCACCAGATTTCACGGTGTTGAAATCCAGAGGACTAATGTGCTGCATATGGCAATGTAACCCTCAAGGAACACCTTGTGAAAGCCTCATTTGAAGGCGCATTCGCAAAGCCGTCGAGAAAAGCAACTAATTAGCTTCTTTCTGTCTGTCCATCTGTCTGCCTGGAAAAACTCGATTCCCAGGGGACGGATTTCGCAAACATTGATATTGGGAATTGTCACGAAAATTTGTGGACACATTCCAGTGCGGTTAAAATGGGACAAAAATAACAGACCCTTTACGTGGAGGACTTCGTTATTTTTGAACACTTTGTTTACTAACCTTGCCACTCTCGCGAGTTGGTTTGCGCATTGTGGCTGAGGAGTCACTTCTTCCGGGGTGTAATGCTATGTCGGTGGGTATTCGGACCCCGGCATTTGGAGGCAAAATACTCTTCTAATCTTTGTGGGCCCAATTGCCTTACGCCTGTAGGTCATGTAGACTCCTGGAGATAAAGACATCACTTTGCCTCGAAACATAGGTATCCGATTAATCGTTGACACAGCGTCATATCCCAGAATAAGGCAGTGATCAGTGTTGTGGTTACTAGGCTTACCAATGTTCCTGTGGTTACTGTGGTTGTCTGTGTTACCACTGTTACCTTAGTTGCTGTGGTTACTGTGGTCGTCTGTGTTACCACTGTTACCTTAGTTGCTGTGGTTACTGTGGTTGTCTGTGTTACCACTGTTACCTTAGTTGCTGTGGTTACTGTGGTTGTCTGTGTTACCACTGTTACCTTAGTTGCTGTGGTTACTGTGGTTGTCTGTGTTACCACTGTTACCTTAGTTACTGTGGTTACTGTGTTACCACTGTTACCTTAGTTACTGTTGTTACTCTGGTTACTGTGGTTGTCTGTGTTACCACTGTTACCTTAGTTACTGTGGTTACTGTGGTTGTCTGTGTTACCATTGTTCCCTTAGTTACTGCGGTTACCGTTTCTTGGTATAGTTTTACGAACTGTGCAATAACGTTTCCCGCGTGGATATTTTTTCATTACTTCGTACAAAGTTTACATTTTACTTAGGTTAAGAGTCTCCAGTTATCTACGTAAAAAATACAGGCTTAAGGCCCAAGGGGGAGTAGCGGTATAGCTCTACCTTTTCGTTAGCCTCGGCGCTAGAAGTGGGTGGGGTGGCTAGCTCCACGTCCCGACCGCTTTACCCCCGGGAAAGACCCGGTACCTATTGCACAGGAGACTGGGTGGGCCCCACGGCCGGTCTGGACGGGTGCGGAAAATCTCGCCCCCACCGCGATTCGATCATCGGACCGTCTAGGACGTAGCGAGTCGCTATACCGACTGCGCTATCCCGGCCTTATCTAACTGCGTACGTAAACGAAACCTTTCCTTTCGGGCATTATGTATTTTCTGATCATTGTGTAGTGATTGGTGGTTGAAACGACAGAGAAGCTACATTGTTCCGTGTAGGAGACACTAGAAACGTGACCTGGATGTCTGTTTCACAGGATAAAGAGGTTAAAATTTCCGTGGAGAGGACAGTGTGCCGTGTGATCAATGGAAAATATCGGATGAATTTTTACTTTTGTTTTACTAGTTACAGACTTTAGCACAAATTGGCTGTGACATGTGGGAACTCCTGACTGTTTTACAGTAAAAGTATTGAATAAATGAGAAAATTTGAATAGAAATTGTGACTCGCACTGTCCATGGAATGTGTTAAGAAAGCAGCTGGATTTAAAGGTACAGAGTTTTCCCATTAAGGCTCCGTTATTGTGCCTACTCTCCAGTAGTATACAATTACGCAGATTTTCAGAGCTTTTTGTGTTATTTTATATGCCTATGCTATTTTGAAAATACGCAATAAAAATTAGATAACCCACTACCATATAAAAATTTCCATGCCTAACTTCATGGCTTATTAGCGGAAAGAGAATATGGACCACTTCTTGTCGAAATGTCACTATTGTACATTTAAAAATCTCATGCTTGTTTTCTACAATATTTACAAATGCTCTGTAGAAATCTATTCGTGTTTCTCCGACATCAGGTTTTCTCAAGACCCCTGTGGTAATCGGTCAATTATTGTGTGCAACTAGAACACGCTGGTATCAACTTGATATGCATATAAATATTATAAAACTCGTATTATCGGTTCCGAAGTAAGAAAGACACAAACCGTCATGCTTCTCACATCTTTACTTTGAGTGTACCTCTAAGCAACATTAGGATTCCATTGTCACTTGACGAAGCTGACGACATTTTTAAACAGTACACCCAAGGTAGTTTAGCCGTGTTCATATGGGTTTATGCACTCTTCTTTCTCACCTAAGTTGCATGCATTTCATAGCGCCCTTATCCGTTGCCATTCACCCACTGAACTTGGCCACAGGTAAAATTGGTGACACCAGTGCCCCCGCCGCCGCATCTCAGGAGGAACGACTCTCGCGGTGCCCTGAATGTGGTGCGTCCGCCTCTCAGACCCCCGCTACTAAGGAGAATCGACAGCAGGACCTCGCTTGCCCCAGGATCCTTCCAGCAACCACGCCCAGTGAGGGCCCCCTTTATCAGGCCGCCGTTCAATGGCACTCCACCTAGGCCTCCCGAGCCAGGTTTTCGTCCGCTTCCACCTGGAATAAGACCGTCCCCCAGACCGTACCTCTCTCAGCCGCCCTTCAGAGATGGCCTTGTCACCTCGGTAGAGGGTGGTTTTGTGGGCGTCGAGGCGTCCAACCTGCAGCAACAAGTATACCTTAACAATAGCGATCAGAAGAGCCTAGACCCTGAGCATAAGCAAAACATTTTGAGCTTCGTTAAGAGCAGAACTCATAGCATGGAGCACCCAAATCAGGTGGACGATTTCGACCGTCCTGTTTCCCGCACAGGCGGAGACATGTTTTCTGTCAATGGACATTTAAAAGAAACTCAACAAAAGTCGCCAGAACCTCAAAAAGTGCCATCGGCTCCAGCTAAGATACACCCAGTGGCTCCGCTGGACCAGAAGGTGCCTGTACCTACCCAAAGTGTACCTTCCGAAAGCCAGAATCCACTGCCATTTGCAGGAAAAGTGCCTCCGATGATTGCTTCAGAGCTTGAGCGGCCGCCTTTGGCAACATACAGCGTAGTTGGTCCTGACTTTCAGAGGCCGATATCCGCCATATCTAATGTGGACGCTGGTGAATTCCATAAATTACCGTCGGCCGCATCCGGCGTAATTTCTGCGGAATTACAGATGCCTCCACCGGCCACATCAAGTGCGATTTCAGCGGCACACGAGAGGCCCCTTTCAGCTGCGTCCCGTGTGATTACCGCTGAAATAGAGAGACCACAGCCAATTGTTCGGAAACCAGAATCCAGCAAGGTGATGAATGGCGTGGCTGTGAAGCCTGCCGAGGACGTAAAGAAAGGCCACGCAGGGGGCGCAGAGAAGCAGGAGGATGATGACAATGACGTTATTATTATGAAATCGCCAGGCACCATGTCTTCTTCATCTGAAGAAGTGGTGGCTGGAGGTAAGCCCACAGGAGCAGCAACTGATGAAGGGCAACAAGGAGGCAAACCTGTCTCCGTCGAATCACGGTTCGCGGAGAATATGAGGTTCGAAGTGAAGGCCAGCACGGTAGCTGACACCAAGAATTGTCCAAAGAAGCAGGAATTGGAGGAATCCGAGGGGAAGGAAGACGTTTTGAAGAAAATAGATGAGAAGAATATATCTGGAAATGAAGGGAAGGTTATGGAAAGTAAAGAAGAAGAATCGCCGAAGAAAGAACATTTGAGAGACGAAGAAATCGTGAGGAGATCTACGGAAATTTTGAAGGATTCGTGGAAGAAAGAGTCAGAAAAGACAGTCGAAGACAATGAAATGTCAGCAAATAAACAAATTGAGGAAGAAACCACAAAGAAAAAAGAGTCGCTTAGTACAGCCTTAGATATCACTTCTCAGACAGCGGGAATAAAAGATAAGAAGCCAGCCGATTGGACAGGAGAAGAAACCCGTAAAAACACCGAGCAAGCTATAAAGGAAATAACACTAAAATCAGAGGAATCGGTCAAAAAAGAAATAGAGAAAGGAAATAATAGGAAAGAAGCAGTTTGTTCGAATAATGAACTGAGTTTGAAAGAACAAAAGGGTGTTCCGCCTGAAAACGTAGCAGAATTAAGTAAGAAAGGGTCGGTAAAAACACCAGAGAAGGAAGTAGAAGTAAAGGAAGGATTCAAGAAAGAAGAGGGCAAAAACGAATTTTCTTCAAACCTGCGGGAAAATGAGAGTGTAAGGACAGGCGCCTCGCCTTCAGTAGACGCTGAAGTAGTTAAAAAAGAGTCAACGCAACAAAAAGACCAAAGTAAAGATGAAACCTCAGGAGAATCTTATAAGAAACCAGTAGAAGAAACTAAGACAGGGTCTCCAAGAAAAGAGGAAACAAAAGAAACTGGAAGGAGGGAAGAATCCCTAACAAAAGAAAATGAAACCGAAACTTTAGAAAAATCTCGTAAGGAAAAAGAAGAAGAACTTATGAAAGGGCGTCCGAAGAAGGAAGAAGGAAGAGAAGATTCGTTGAAAAAAGCAATTGAAGACATCAAGGATTCCCCAAAAAAGGAAAATAAAAATGAAATAGAGAAATATTCGGAAGCAAGTACGAAAGAATCACCAAAACAAAAACCAGAAACGTTGATTACAAAAGAAGAACAATCGCTTAAAAATGAAGGAGAAATTTTTCAGAAAAAGGAGGAAGAAACAGAAATCGTGAAGAAAGCAGAGTCGCTGAAGAAGGAAACAAACAATTATGTTGAGGAGAAGGCATCGACGAAAGAAACAAAAAATCAACCGGAAGAAAAAAAATCAGAAAATAAATTTCCGTTGAAAGATGTAACGTCATCTTACGGTGTCGAGAACGAGAGTCTAAGGCCAGGAAGTGTTTCTCCAGCTCTTCCGAAGTCCACTACGCCCAACAAGTCTAAATCGACCTCAGAACCTGAATCTACCACGACCAAGAAGACCTCAAGTACTCCAGAACCTCCGACTTGCACACCCAAAAAACTGACCGCCACAATCACGCCTGAGCCCCAAGGTGAAAGGTCACCCAGAACGAAAACTCCAAAAGATCTGGGGGAATCAAAACCGAAAAGGAGGTGTGTGAAGAAGCGTGAAAGCCAGTCTCTGGATGAGGTCGCTAAGAAACAAGGTAACAACACTGCAGCTAGCATCACAATTATGAAAGATTTGTTGGTCTGTGACATCTTTTATGCCGAAGTTTAGCCTGTAGCTGGAATTTGCTCTGTCAAAAATATTGAACATTCCTTATAATTGTGAAATGCTTATTACAAACCTGATCACTTACGTACTGTGTGAATTTTATTATTATCCACATTTGGTAAATATAAATATTTTATTTCTTCAAAACAGAATTTCCTTAATTAGTTTATTAGGTAACTGACATGACATCACGACGATATTGCAGACATGGCACTTGTGAACTGCTAGTTGGCTGTGAAGTTAGTATTAGTAAACCCGCAGAATAGAGCTGCAGGCGTGAAACTCGGATGCATCAGGTTTTACACAGTAAGAGGCTTGCAGTAAATTAGTTTTCATTGTTGATACAATTAATAAGAAGTTATGTAACTTTTAACTCGGAAAAACACTGGGGCTTTAGTGGTGTCTGACACTGGAATTTAAATCTTTGAATTTTTATTCACACAGAACGTCTGCACTAAGTATTTCAGTACTAAATACATCATGGATCTTCGTTATCCTATAGCTACCTGTCGTTTAGTGGAATCGGTATCGGCCACTACTTTATGTAAGCTGTAATAATCTTATAGGAAACGGGCTCTGATGAAATTCATGACACAAAATTTTACGCTGTCGTGTTTTCTTGTGCTTTTGGCCTTAGACAGCTTGTGACTAATGAATGAAATAATTCGTAAAACTTCTAGAATATTTCAAAATTTTGTAACTCTTTATCTCAAAATGTTTAAGTTGCCCCAGCTCTTAAAACGGCTTTGTTTATTGTATAACGTCAGTATCAGATTTAATAGGCTCGCTCATATTTTTTAAAGCCTGAATGCCAAATTACACCTCTATTCTGCCAGTAAAGGGAAAGTATTTTTGTTTCCTAACAGAGTTACAAGCATCCGCTTACATTTATCGCCAGATTAATTTTCAGAGACTTAGGTACCAGAGTAGTTACCGCCGTTACCAAATTAGCAATCGGACCGTCACATACGAAAGCCAGTTAAGCACAATTGACGTGAACTTTGGAGATTTTGGTAATATGGGCTGCCGTTCTGTGCAGCCAGATGGTGTGACATCATTCGTATTACAGACGGCAGTGACAGGGGCAGCTCTTTAACCAAATGGCTCTTGGTCTAACTAATGATTCTCTGTTTCACAGATGGTGATCATGACAGTGGAGTTGATGAGTCTACGCAGGGAAATGTGAGTAACACTTACTTATATTGGCTAATAGTATTTCTCTATTGAAAAGTGTTCAGTACTTGAGAATTTTTCTGCTTCTGAGAGTTTGCATAAAGAACATGCGGAAAAGGATGTGAAAATCGTGTACAAAGTTTAACATTTCTTGTGGCATATGTAAGATGGAAACAGGAATATTGAACAGAAATGAAATTATATGTGCTCTGCAGTCTTAAGCAGAACGGTGAAAGAAATTATAATATGGCACCACAAATGCACTGGTTGAAGTAAATTACATTTCTTTTACGGTATGTGTGGGCGGAAGTATAGAATGACTTTCATGGGTCCATCCACTCTGTAAACTAATGCCAACATTGAGCAAAATAACTGCTTTTCGTGCCCCTCTCCTGCTTTCCGAAATCCAGGAGTTAAAATAGTGAAAACTGTACCTTTAGCACACCTGGGTTTAACCGTATGTAGGAGAGAAATTTGGTCTGTCCATTAGAGCGAACATAGATCGAGCAACATCTTCGGACTTAACGGGAGGAGAAATGAGAAGAGAATTGTGGAAATGTGCGAAGAGGGCTTTCGGAGTGCCTGGTTTTCAGTTATATTGGGTAGATGAAATGAAGAAATATGAAAGCGCCCGAAAATGCTCCAAGCAAGAAAGGCGTACCTGATTTTGATTGGGAAACCTATGGAAGAGCATGGCGTGGACTCTGAAATAATATAAAAACGAATCGTGGGGAAATATATTTTAGGGACATTAACTGGTTTGCAGCAGTTCCTGTAACAACGACACTAAGCGAGCAGCTTCTTACAAACTGAGGTAGCTAAAAGTGTAACGCTTCTTAATTGTAATTATATACAATAACAAATGTACATAAATGTATAAAATTACAAGTTATCTATATACATACATATATACATGTAATTGTGATCTTGTGCATCTTTGTGCATTTGTTAGTACGTGTGATTATTTCCAATCACAAGGCACGGAATGAATAATATTAAATGGGCTTCTGAATAATATTCAAGGGATACCCGGTTCGAATCTGGGACGCGAGGTATGATCTACTGACTGGAGTTTTGTGGTTTTCCTCAGTCCCTCAAAGCGAATGCCAAGATCCTGGCTCACATCCAAGATATACCTGCAGGAACATAAATGTGGGCTGTTCTGGACATACCTTGCAGGGGGGATTGATGTAACTGCCTGTGCGTGGAGATTATTCTTTGTAACCCCTTAAAGTGCAGTTGGTATATGTAACATTAAGACTCTAGACTTTCCCCATATCACGCGGTGGCGCAGTTGGTTGAGGCACTGCGCTGCAAGCCGGCAGGTCGCGGGTTCACTTCCCTATGGTGTCACTGGGATTTTTCATTGACATAATCCTTCCGGCCGCACTTTGGCCCTGGGGTCGACTCAGCTTCTAACAGAAATGAGTACCAGGAGTGTTTCCTGAAGTGTAAAGGCGGCCGGTGCATAGGGCTGACAACCTTACCACCTTCATGTGCCGACTGTCTTGAAATCTGGGAGCCTCAACCTCCTGGAACCCTCAGGGCCTGTAGTGGAATGGATTTATCTTTTTACTTTGCCCATAGATTGCGCATTTACGTGTTTCGTATGGTTCTCAGAATAGTGCCTATCATTTTCCTAAGCTGCAATAGTCGCGATTTGTTTGTGACAATGCAAAGTCGCTAGACAACTTGTAATGGCATTCCCCAGGCCTGGATTCCGACTCAGAGCCCTCCGAGGACACCACGTGGAACGTAACAAGCTTCTGTCGGAATGTTCTTTGAATTTCTCAAGGGTTTCCGTCTTAAATATCTGCGTAATTTCAGGATGGATTTCGATATTGGTAGTGTGATACGTCCTGCGGTAAATCACATTCCGCATTCTTTAACGGCTTGACCTTCAGTTGCTGCCGTCACCCCGTTACACTTACCATGTGCCACCTTATGGAAAAATATTTCCTGCTAAAGTAGTATTTTGTCCACCCATAGCCGGGAGACTGGAAATGAAGAAAACTGCTGTTCGGTTAGGCTGTCATTTATCAACAAAGATGCTGCATGCGTCTTTGACTCATGGAATTTACTGGTTTCATCTTTACTACAGCTGATGCTTCTGAACACTGTAACACGAATTTATATTTACAGTACTGGTGTTAGCACCACTGCTTGCTAATGTGATCTGAGCTGTCATAAATGATCTCGTCCATGCTCCTAAACAATTTGCTAAAACAGCATACTTTATGCTCCTTACTACCATATATAAAAGTTGCCCCATGCCAGTTCAGTTGCCACTCATTACATGTCAGCATCAGGAATTCGAGGACTGTCTTTAGCCTGTTAGCACGATGCTTCTGCACCTTGGCAGTGATAAGATGAATCTTACCGAAATACCGTGAACGAGACGGATGGGCAATTATCGAATGCCTTTGCCCACAGTCGTGACTTGAGTAATAACATTGTGAAGGTGGGAGCGGGGCAAGATCGACCATGGATATTAGTAACTGTAATTTGTGAAGAAGTCGATTTAGAAATAGAAAAGAATGGTTTGAACCAGTCCCTAATATGCGTACACTCCTTTACCCCACTATCACCCAATATTTTTTTTTATTTGCCCCTCTTCAACTTAGTAGCCAAAAGAAAAATATTCTTACGTAGAAAAATTATTGAGGGGGCATTCCCCGCTTACCCCCCCCCCTTCCCGACCAAGTTACACCTATGCCTGCGCCCCACTGTAAAGTATAATTGCGTCACTTTGCAGTCCGTAGGCGGGGTGGCGGACCTACTCTGCCGTGTGCGATAATTGGTTGAGGCGTGACCGACGGAATCTGTTCCACGTGGTGCAGTTGTGGTGGCGTGTGTTGACGTACTTACCAATGTTCGGTCTAGGTTACACCATGCCATGTAGCAGCACTGGCCAGTTGTGTGTCGTAGATACCCAGCGCTTACTCAGGTGTATGAATTGAATTTTTAAATATCATGAACGCGAGCTTCAACCTTCAGACGATTAATTCTGAATTATATTTACCATCAGCTAAGCTTCCATTAGAGCCAGAAAGTCTACAAAATGGCTTGTGATCTTTTATTTTGTTCAACACACTGTTTAGCTATCGCTTCCTATGTGAGCAAAATAGCTGTTAGTTATTATTATTATTATTATTATTATTGATTGATTGAGTGGTTGATTGATTGATTGATTGATTGATTATTGGCTGGGATACTGTTGTCAGTATATCGACCACGATACGGGGTTTGAATCCCAGAAGGAGCAAGAGACTTGTCTCCTCCCCCCAGAACGTCCAGACTGCCTTTGGGGTCCACCGAACCTCCTACTCAAGGGGTACGGGAGCGGTAAGGCGGCAGAGGCGTGGGGGTGGTTCCCACCTCATCTAGGCTGGAGGTTAAAAATGAGTGGATCTGTTTTATACCGTGCATCTTGTTACAATCACCACACCAAACAACTAATGCACTGAACAATATACATTCGTAGCTATTATAAAAAAAACCCTGCACATTTCAACAGCGGGGTGCCATCCTCAGGGGGCCGTACAATACAAAGGAATATAAATCCAACACACCAGTCTAGCTATTATGTCGCCTTTACAGGAGTGATTAAAACATTAAACAGTAAAATTCTAAAATACGTACCGCAGTAGACCTCACCGCTTGACACGATACACTGTAGACGCCCCACCAGGGCGAGATCTCTATATACGATCGAAAAGATGTTTGTATGCGTGATCCGTACAGTTGCAAACAACTGCAACGCGTGGAACGGCTTATCTTTAATATTTTAATACTATTAATATTACAACACTGTAAACTTACGGTTATTAATTTTATGTATTTTGTAATTTTAATGTTTAATATTTTGATCACTCCTGTAAAGGCGACATAATAACTACACCGGTGTGCTGGATCTATATTCCTTTCTATTGTACGGCCCCCTGATGATGGCACCTCGGTGCCGAAACATGTTGGGTTTTTTTTATGATAGCTACGATGTATTTTATTGAGTGCCTTAGTTGGTTGGTGTGGTGAGCGGAACTGTATCTACTACACCGCACTCACCCTATATATAGGCCTATGCCTTCATGCGTGTACAGGCTCAAGTTACCTATCATCATCATCACACCACCAGCGCCGCCGCCGCCGCCTCTTCCATCATTAACTTCATACACTTGAATTTGTGCACACTTTTATGTACCTAGCTAAGAATTGATCTTGTTTGACGACAAGCCATGCTGCATTATTTACCTGCATGACTATGTACCACATTATTCTATCCTGTGGTTTCAACTAGCCTTGCCACGCTTTGCAGGAACCCACCACTAATGGCGAGATCCACAAATCACCCACAAAGATTCCCAAGAAACCAGCAGGAGGCGTCACCTCACCCATCAAGTCGCCCGTCAAAACGAGTGCCAAGCCGAAGACGCCTGACACTGCGGGTTCGGCGGCACAGCAGGACAAGAAGAGTAAGTATTTTCCTCAGCTTGGTTTCACAGATGAAACATGAAAATAACGTGTTATCTGTTCTTAACATATATTAGGTTAGATCAGAGATGTTCTTTGTCTGATAGAGGTACAACATATTACCATAAACCCTCTGCGTCCGATTCTTAGGAAACTGCTCTTTTGCGCATAATTCACAAGAGCGAAATTCCCGTCTCTTGCCAGGAAGATGCACATAAATGCATACCAACGTCAGTCTCAAAGGCACTAGTGTCGGGTACTACTGGCTCATTTGCATTTATCTCATTCTGCCCAACAGCGTTACCCCATGCACGTTTAACAACAGACCGAAGTTCTTATTGGCCCTGTCATCTCTTCTTTGAGAAGAGTTCAACTTGCAGAGGGAAAGTAACAGGAAGGGGAGGGAATGTGTATTCAGACATTTAATTGTTCTTCTTATCCTTTCTGATATATTACCAGGATGATGAACCCAAGATATATGGGATGGGTTGAGCGTTCAGTACAAATGGGAGACACGAGAAAAATTAATGTAAAATAACAGTGGTAAACCTTCAAGAGAAGTGACTTCGTAGGAGTTCTAGAGACGTGGTCATAGTGAGAATAAACTGCTAAAATTGATCTTACGTAATTGAATTTTACACGTACGTGGCATCGCGTGACAAATATCTAACGGTTCATTTTATATCACTCCGACATCTTTCGGTTCATTTAGAGGCAAAAATAAAAGTGAGGATTAGTGTATGTAAAATATAGATTTATACAACTCAGTAATGGGCAACTTATATGGCAGAGAGATATTAATTGTCTGAATATCCACTCGCTGTTGGTTAAATTCGGTGTTTAGAATATGTGTACGTGATCTATAGTTGAAGTAGGCTATACTTTGTCTTATTTTCTTAGTATATACAAGCTAGTTTTTGTGACATATCAAAGTCAAAATAATTAATATTAGAATAATTAATAGTTAATCATTAGTATTTTGACTTTGATATCTAATAAAAACTGCGTGCATATATTAAGCAAATAAGACAAAGTATACCCCAGCTAAAGATCATATGCGTACAACACAAATACCGAATTTAACCAACATTTAGTGGATAATTAGTCAATTCATATCGCATATAATGTAAAAGGAACTGTTAGATATTTGTTACCTGATACTGTGCATTGTGCTGGTTGAACAACTAATATTAAAATATGTCCCAAAAAATAGTTTGTGAATCGGACACAAATAGATTACGTATTTAAAACAGGCCTAAATAGAGAGCTGAACGTTCCGGTTCCTTAAACAGACACGGAATTCCTTGATCGTCTGAGAAACTCGTATCTTCTGAGGAAGAACCATGCCCTGTTTAACTAATTTAGTTTGGTTAGTTGTTGGTTTCATTGTACGGTTACTGGAGCGTGTGATGTCACAAAGGACTGAGTGTCTTATTGCTCTGGTATGTTACTTCAGACAGACAATTGCTGTATTAAAATTAATATTAGATTTTAGAGACGTTTAATTTTTAAACCCCAGTAATCAAAATATTTTACAGTTCTCTAGTTTTCCTTTTTTAAAAAATTTCGTATTTGGTCACGGATTGTGTCTGCGTCGTAGGCCTTCTAGCGTACTTTGAAGGGCTTTCACTTTATCAGCCCATGACTACTGGTCACGTCATGTAAATTTTCTGTCTGTATAACCAACGCAATACGAAGGTGTCAAAACTAAGCGCTGGATCAACCTCGAAATAGAGAAGGCTTATGTGAGTTGCCGACCTCAGGCTCAAGCAAGAACTTCTGGCACTCGCGGGGACCCTTCGAGACATTCTGGTGATCTGGACGCTTCCAGTGCTTCTAACGTTGCATAACAAACTGACTGCCACATGCTGTAACCCGCTAAAATGTGCTGACGAGGAGGTAGGAGACATCCACTTAAAGAGGTGAAGGACAAGACGAGAAAATAAATTTAAGAGAAATCTTCTGCAAGTACAGTGTAAAGATGGAAGGTGGATCGAATTGGCTTAGAAACTTCTCAAATATCTGATTTAAGTAACAGAGGTAAAATTTTAGGCGTGTGCTTTCACAGTGTCGGTTACACATATAAGTTACAGTACATAGTAATGCCATTTGTGTAATGGTTTTTCTTTGTTTCGATTTCCTCAGCACGTATTATGAAATTACTGTTGTTTTAGAACAATTACATATGGTACATAGAAGATATACATCATGCGTAAATGATACTGACATTTTAATACCACCGAAAGATAAATGTGAACATCAGAATCCATTAAGATAGGCTAAATAAATCTCCTGGCCTATAAATTCGATTTCTGGGCAAATACTGTGACAGTATGTACCCTACATACAGTGTGTCACGAAGTTCCTACACAGTCTGACAATTGTATTATTATTATTATTATTATTATTATTATTATTATTTCTTACTGCAATTGGGTTTTCACCCGGTGGCAGCAGTCTTGCACCAGTACAGACACCACAATACAATAACACATACATAAACGGAACAGCACAAATTACAGTACACGTATTAGCAATTCACCCACACAATACAATGTGCCCACACTAATAAAATATACCTACATAAGTACAATATACCTACACAAATACCATATACCCACACATTACAAAATACTTAAACACGATATACCCATAAAATACAATATGCCTACCCAAATACAATATACCTACACAAATACCATCTACCCATACAAATAAAATATACCCACACAATACAATATACTTACACAAATACACTCTACCCATACAAGTAAAATATACCTACACAAATACAATATACGTACACAAATGCAGTACAATATACTCACATAAACACAATATACGTACACAAATACAATACAATACTGTATACCCATACAAATACAACGTAATATTCCCACACAAATACAATATACCCACACAGACACACGTTTCAGAACACCTTCACATCACGTCACTTATTTACACACAACGTCACTTCACATCACTTCACTTATTTACACACTACACCGCTTCACATCACTTCACTTATTCACACACTACACTTCACTTCACATCACTTCACTTATTTACACACTACATTTCACATCACTTCACTTATTTACACACAACACTTCACTTCACGTCATTTCACTTATATACACTCAAAACACCACTTGGATCCCCTTTGCTTGTAACTACCTTTTTATTATATATAATGCGACTGAGGTTATAGAATAAAACTGGAACGAAAGACTTGAGTACTATGTGCATTTTATTCGAAGTACATTCCTTCTGCATCGATACAGCGAGTGGCACGATCTAGCAAAGACTGGAACGACCTCTGCACGTCTTCTTGTGGTATGGCCTGAAGACTCGATGTCACAGCTCCTTGGATGTCTTGAACATCTCCAAAAAGGCGCCCTGTCAATGGTAACTTCAGTTTGGGGAACAGAAAATGATCACGGGAGGATAAATCAGGGGAGTAGGGCGGATGATGGAGCACGCACTCTTGTTTTCGGGCTAAAAATTCTTGTACAGCAACTGCCCAGTGAACCGGTGCATTGTCGTGAAGAAACCAACTGCCTGGTGCCGAGTACTGTAGTTCTGTGATATCCTAAAATATTTACCTAATCTGTCCTTTGAAGGGCGGGATAATTCTCTGCACGCTTTGTTCCTGTACACGTGCAATGCGTGTCCTGAGTGCTTTAATTTGAAGCGCTTGTAACTGCCCTGTGGATTCTTACCTCGCGGTAAGGACCACGTATGGTATTCTTACGAATCATCTGGCAGATAAACTTTTTGCACCCTATTATTAGCATTTTGAAAATTTTCGATTCGAATATCACCGATTTCAAAAATCCGTTATTTTACTAATTTTTATCACGAACCTTGTTTATGTTTGTTTGTGTTTTGTCAAATTATTAATAACACATACTATAGACTATGGTCTTGTTGCTAATTTTGGTGCCGCGTCTTTTTCGTATATTTGTAGTTGTATAGACATTTTACTTCTAAATCGATTTCTTTATTTTTGTGGGGGTTGCTTTTCCTTTACTCTTCCAGATGTTTGTATTCTCTTCTAACAAACAAACGACATCTCGTCAACATTGCAGGCCACGCAACCGAAGCACTGCTGATTGTATTTGCAGCTGTTCGTTCACAGGATATCTTTAACTCTTTAAGCAGCAGTGCTGAGACTGACAAGCCTGTATGTGCGATAAGTGCGTGGTTTAACAGTAGGAAGATTAGCAGTTTGTTTACAAACTATGTTTGCAGGTTTTTATGATTCTCAGAATAATCAGCGATTACTAACCAAAATTGTACTAACAGTTTGGTCTTTGGAGATGCATTGTGTTTGCTGTGAAACACAAACTTCCTTTTCAGCCCTCTGAAAACTAACATTCGTAAAAATTATATGTATATAGTCCCGTACATAAATTCAGTTTCTACCTCACAGAGAATATATTTCGCCTTCATTATAAAGACTAGTCAGTCAATACTGTTTAAGTAATAGGTGCTGTTTTTTGTGATATCACATAAAACAAACGTATATTCTCCGTGGGCAAAATACAGGAATTCTAAATGTTACGCAAGGTGGTTTATGTAGTTACTACTGGGCTTATTTATAATTTCTATGAGTTAACAGTATGCGTAGGTACACTGCTAACAGCCAATCCCAGTGGCCGCGCGGTCTAAGGCGTAAGTCTGCAGCCGAGCGCTTCCTGGGATCGTGGGTTCGAATCCCACAGTGGTCATGGGTGTTTGTCTTGTACAGTGTTTGTGTTGTCAGGTATAGGTCTCTGTGACAGGCCGATCCCTCGTCCAGAGGAGCCGTACCGACTGTGGTGTGTGTTTGAGTGTGATCAAGTGAAAATAAAAACCCTCTACACCTAGTGTGAGTAGGTAGAAGAGGGAAGGACTACGAAACGAAACACAGCTGACTAGTAACTGTAATTAGTTATTAACTAACTAATTATTAAGTCCATGGAGCAGAGTCCTTCTTGAGAAGCTAACAGGTCGTCACCTAGTCAAGAAATTTCCCGCATTGACGGAAACCGAAAGTTCATTACCGCATTTACAAGAGCCCGCCACCTGTCCCTAACCTTAGCTTGGGTCGTATAACCAATGAATTGGTCCAGGTCCGAGGCTTTATAAGGTGTTTCATAACACGAATTTTTTTACGGTGAGGAGTTGTTAGCACCTCACCCAACCCCCAAGCTGGAGGACCACCCCTTGTCGGCTGTCCGCGACTGCTTATTCAATGTATTCGCAGCTGTCCTCCATAGCTGGAGGCCGTTCCTCCATCCGCAACCTGAGGACGCGCCATGCCGTGGTGACAGGGACCCACTTAACACGGTGACAGGGACCCACTTAACAGGGTGACAGGGACCCACTTAACACCTTGACAGGGACCCACTTATCACGGTGACAGGGACCCACTTAACACGGTGACAGGGACCCACTTATCACGGTGACAGGGACCCACTTAACACGGTGACGGGGACCCACTTAACACGGTGACAGGGACCCACTTATCACGGTGACAGGGACCCACTTAACAGGGTGACGGGGACCCGCTCACTTATTAGTAATTGTAATGAACCTTCCCATTATCAATTTTTCTTTCTTAGTCTTGATCTCTTTCTACCTGCTCATTGTAGGTGCAGTGGGATATTGTTGCACCTGGTCACGCTCAATGACACACACACTAGGTAGGACTCCTCTGCACGAGTGATCAGCCTGTCGCAGAGAACTGTACTTGACAACATACAACACTTCCAACAGACAGAGATCCATGCTCTTGGAGGGATTCGAACCCGCAATCCCAGTAATCGAGCTGCCGAAGACCCACGCCTTAGACCGCGTGGCCACTGGGATTGGCCGGGATTATTGATAACTATTGCCCATCCCGATCCCAGTGGCCGCGCGGTCTAAGGCGTGGGTCTGCGGCCGAGTGCCTGCTGGGATCTGGGTTCGAATCCCACCGAAGGCATGGATGTTTGTCTTGTACAGCGTTTGTGTTGTCAGGTAGAGGTCTCTGCGACGGGCCGATCCCTCGTCCAGAGGAGTCCTACCGACTGTGGTGTGTGTCTGAATGTGATCAAGTGAAAATAACAACCTCTACACCTACTGTGAGTAGGCAGAAGAGGGAAGGACAACGCCAATATTGATAATTATCAATGACGGGCGCAGAATCGCAAAGAGCACGTCCAAAATACGTGTATTGAGAAGTGGATTGTACACCTCCAGCCACATTTTCTTACAGACCTTTAAGAGCCTAGTTACTTACATGCTTACCCACAGACAGACAAAAAAGATATTTCAAAGCAGCTCCTGTGAATCAGACTAGCCACATGCTCGCCGTGTAACGGGCTACCATAATATTTATACTCCATTTCTGTTGCGGTCCTTTTCAAAATATCATATTCACAGAGGACAGGTTTCGTTTTCTGATATTGCTCGATTCTCTTCTTCTAATTCAGCCACTCTCAGCCCTTCGCTATGCATGAGCGTAGAATTTGTTCTCTCTTATTAACCTTTCAAAACCTAGCGGTAACTTCAGGTACCACCAGGTTTAACATTAAAAAATTCTACATGATGCTCGCTTTCCATTCATGTGCTTTGCGTGGATCTCAGAACAAACAGCAACTTTTGCCTTACACAGTATCAACAGACTTGTTTTTGTAACCGAGGAGGAGAGTGTTTACAGCGCGGTACTCACTGAATCCTTATATAAAGCAGATAAGCTTCGTCTTTAAAGAGTTAATGCATCCAGCACATTTATTATATCAAAACTGAGTCTCCCATTTGTTTTATCATTCATTCGGTGATGATTCATCGTACCAAAATCGACTGCACAAAGCTGCGCCTGCTGATGGTTGCCGTCATCAGGAAGCTGTGGACGGTTCGATGGTAGATGTGCCCGTGAACTCTAAAGGCGTAAGGACCGTGGCCACCAGCGTGGTCTATGTGTGTTTCAGTAGAAGCAAGACTCATTTCTGCGTTTGCTTATCGAATTTGTATGAACGTCTGATTATTTTGATTTTCTGGATCGCTCAACACTTTTGTCAGTATCAGAGGATGTGTGGCTGTATGTTCGCACTCGATATTCACCAAAAGTGTTCCCTTATGGCAGAGATACTTGAATGTATTTTTTATTTAACTTTCATCTTTCAAATTTAATGAATGTCAGTGCTGGCACTAGGTATTGATCTCTCCAGAGCTGTGAACCCCCACAACATTTTCAGTGAATGTGTCTTTATTTGGAATGAAGGTACAGCCGCCTGAACGGCGTCAGTGTGTCTGAGCTTAAGGTGATCCATCCTGTTAGGTTGGAAATATTAAAATAGTGAAACCAACTACTATATCCGTCGAACGTGACTTATATTTTAGTGGTACGAAACGCAGCTACATGTTCAGGTTTCGGCTTTCAATAAGCCATTATCAGGCAGTGTATAAGAAAGTAGGAATGCAAAACTCTTACAACTGCAAGTCATCACATAAGGTTCAGATAGCAATCATGTTACAAATGCTTGTAATGTAACATAAAAAACTAATTACAAGAAACTGTAAGACAATACGTTCCTATATATATATATAGTGTTCATATAAAAATGATGGGTTGGGTTTGTAGCTGTACGTAATTTAAAAGAAATTACGTTATCTTGCCGAAGAATGTAGACTTGAAGGCAGTGTTCAGATGCAAGGTAGTCAGATATGGCAGACGTGGTGTGTATGGTCGGGGAATGCGTATATGTGATGGTGGAATTGTTAAATAGAATGCGAGTGTTCACATTATGTTGAATAGCAACACGTAATTGTCACTTATAAACATAATTTTATTTTATAAAACATAAATGGTTCGTAAATAAACTTGTTCAATTTGTGATGTATATACCAATGGATTCCGATAGTCAACATATTACATGTTGTTTCAGTCTTCCTGCTTAGTACACCCTCTGTATAGTTCGCACAACAGTAAGCAGAATGCTGAAAACGAAAAATCAGCAGTCTTTGTCTCTGCTCCTGTTAGCAACGCCAATCTGTTTTATTGTTAGAGCAAAACAAGCGCTAATTTAATCTATTCGACGGCCGCTACCTCTATAATATACGCTCGATTCTCTTGTGTTTCTTCTGCCTCACCTGTTACGTCACAGCCTAGGCTCATTGTCTCTTGATGCGTAACTGTTTCTTCGGCTTCAGCGCGTATGTTACAGAAAACAAAGACGTGTCTCACTCATTCACTCACGCAATATGTGATCTATTCACAACAAGGGGGGGAAAAAAAAATATATATATATATATATATGGAGATAAGTATAAGAGGAATGAGCTTGTATTAGTGATAAAATTTGGAATGTTTCTCTGCGAATTTTGAGCTGTGAGATTCCGTTAAGTATTGATTTGAGAACTTGGATTGCGTGTGTTTCATTTTTGCGTGACTGTATTTATGGCAGTGTAGGTATTGCACAAACAAATGAAGTGCAGAATCTTGCATGATGGGTGTTGGCCCCAGCAATGTCAGGCCGTCAGTGTAGCTGACATTAACACAGAGGCCTAAACAGCTGAAAATACAGTGACTTTTTTGTAGGCCTGCCCATTACACAACACTTTTATGTTCACGTTTACCAAATTCACAGTTCAAGTCATTAGATAGTGAGTTGTTTGTTTGTTTGTTTGTTTGTTTGTTTGCACTCAACTGAAGAGCCGATTGCTCATCCTACGAGTCGGCCGCCCGAGAGCGTTGCATCTGATTTGTGTAGACAAAGGCACAGTATTATTATCTCAGTGCCTATTTCATGACACTAGTTCGTCAAGAACAGCAATGAATTTCAGGTTGACCTGTATATAAAACGCCAAGTTTACCAATTGCTTTGTATGGATGTTGAATGTCTTTTCCCATATAAAATTTGAAGTTTTCATGGCCGTTGCGGGGGACGAAGTCTTCTTGCTCAACGGGCTTTGTCATTTCGGGGTCCAGGTGCAACGTTCGGAGACTTTCTCTGTCATGGCCTTAGGAATGCTGGCTTTGGCTCCAAACTGACGTAGCTGCACTTCTGGAAAGACTTTCTCACGGTTTATTACCCTAAGGGAAGAATGTATGTTGAGAGTGTTTGACAAGAGGACGTTGAAGTGAGTGTCTGGACGTAAGAGATCCACAAAAGCCCCAGTGATTTTGTATAGCAATAAAAAAACAGCGGAAAAAATTTTGCATTTAGAACGTCAGCTTTTATTGGAAACGTTACTCAGTATAATGAATGTTTAACAGAATGGCTTGGAATCCATGCAGTCTGAGTAACTTTGAAGTCAGTGGTGGTCACCTTGGAGACATCACCACTTTCATTCATGGGCTTCCCAAGTTTTAAATCATTATTCGCTGACTGAGGGACATCCAGGTTTTTTTTCTGATAATGGTATACGTGGTCAGAAATTCATGTGTGTGCGAGAAGTTTTAATAGTTGATTGATAACAGTAGTAAATATCTCCTGCAAGGCAATGAAAAATGTTTTAAGAATCATACCAACTTTAATTCAGTGACTTCTAGCGGCAGTCGCCTACACAACGGTAGGGGCGGCAGACGACTAGGCCCTGCTGGCTCAGTGATTCATATGTAGGCAAAAATTCGTTTGGTAAAACTCTCAGGCGGCCTATACCCGTGGGTAAGGACGTCTGCACTTCACCCGAGTGCAGCGTGTTTTATGTTCCCGTGCTACCGGGATTACTGTCAACTTTACCAATGGTGCAAGAATATTTTCTGTGTTTGTAAAAGTGTACTGGTGTCTATAAGAAACTAATATGAAAGAAAATATGGAAAGTGCATTGAACAAACTGACGACAAAATACTTCTGAGTCGGTGTAGTCTTCGTAGCATTGGAACAGTAGAACTTACGTGTTACAATCAAAGGACAGTCACTAATCCTGTTCATTCTGTCTTCAAATTCTCAGCACACTGTTCGCTAGCTAATTATATAGACTTGCCTTTTGGGTGGGAGACCAGATCTGTGCTAGCAGTCTGTTTGTTTGTTTGTTTGTTTGTTTGTTTGTTTGTTTGTTTGTTTGTTTGTTTGTTTGTGGCTCAAGAGCCCTATTGTGGGCCTAGGCCTTCTCATTTTTGAGGTTCCGTGATCACACTCAGACACATCACACTCGGTAGGACTCCTCTGGACGAGTGATCAGCTGTGTTAGCAGTGGCTGGACTTAAAGTTTAGTGAGGTATGCAAAATCGCAAATACTGCATTTGGAGTACGTACAGGTGTATTCCAGAGTACTCCATTATTTAGCAAACGTGTTGAAATGGGCGGATTAAAATACTCAGTGGTATCAAAAACAGCAATAATAACAGCTGCGATGATGATGATGATTATTATTATTATAATAGCAATAATAATTCAATCCAATTCAGTTCAGTACTTTTTATTAACGTGCAGGCTTAACAGCACAAGTGCCAATTACAGAGCCAACACAAGAGCACAAATACAACACAAAACAGTACAAATACACAAAAATAAAACACTAAACATACAAAACTAAACCAATATTGCAGTAAGTAAGTAACATAAAAGTACTGGGGCAGAACCACTATAAAGTGGAAAGACACAGACATATTAATTTTAAAATGTGACAGATTAACGCAGAATCTGTTATAATAATAACAAATCATTAATTAAAACAGAACTACAATGAATATACAGCTATCCCTAATAACAATTACAATTCAGTCTAATTGAATGCAATTCAAAGGACATAAACAAAACACATCGTCACAAATACAAAATACAAAACAATAAACAGGACAAAACAAAACCAATATTGGAGGAAAAAAGGAATGTAAAAGTACTGGGGCAAAACCCCTGTACCCTGAAACCTGGTAACAAATCGTTAATCAAAACTGGCCTACAATTGAATGAACGGCTATCGCTACTGATGCCAGTAGTAGTAGTAGTAGTAGTAGTAGTAATAATAATAATAATAATAATGGGCCAAGCTGAAGGGGAGAATGAATAAACGACAAGAAATGGGGATGAAGGTGAGAAAGTAGGTGGCGGGGGCGGGAAGACGAAGTAGCAGAAGGGAAGGGAAATACAGATGAGGAAGCAAATAATGCAAGATTTGAGATTCTTACAGCGATGGTGGTGGTGGTGGTCGTGGT